>JAYKQN010000001.1:3255000-3660000 GCA_036785175.1 Eupleurogrammus muticus
ACGGCTCTGTGAGGACAAAAAAAAAAAAAAAAGAACAAACGTGATTATACACTATCAACATCACCATTGACTTCCTGTCTTTGTCGTTCCGTTGCTTATCGCCACGGAAACGCAACGAGGAGCGCACGCTTCCACGCGACGTGTGCCGGCAAATGCAGCCCTTGTTACAGAAAACGCGTTTCTATTTTCAGTGGCTGATCGCCGCGGGCAGTGGAAGGAGAAGAAAAACCTGAGTCACGGATGGCGTCATTTCTACAAAGGGTGAATGTGCTGCCGTACGAGTGGTGAAGAGTACGTCGTGCAACCACTTCTCAACAAGCATTGAACGTGTCCGTATCCTACAATCATTAGAAGATTATCAAGTACGATTTCCTGACTTTTTTTGGGCAAATATTTGTTTATTGGACTGGATCTTGCCCCACCAGCTTTTAATCGATTTGTAAAATTGGCACAAGAGTAACCCTTTTGTGTGTACATTGCGTATTGATACTGTGTTTAAATTATGCATAATAGCTTCTTTTTTTATTTAGAATGCTTATAATTATGTGTCACTGTTGACCCCCCATGTACTGACTAGACTTCGACTTATTTCTAGTAGAATATATTTCCTGTACATTGTTCTTCTTCAAATAAACATAAAACAGCAGCAATATCTGTGAATGAGTCAAGAAGGTAAAAAACATGTTTGTTTTTTTTCGCTAGAATTGTGATTCATGAAATTCATGCCGGTTTCACGCCGACTTCGAAAAGAAAAAAAAAAGAGTTTGAATGCCTCCCCCTCCCCTGAGTCGTCTTCTCCTTCACATGTGTCTACTGTTGTTCCAATATGTGTTTGCATAATGCCTTTCTCAGAGGAGGATCAGCCGCCATCCGCAGACAGGAGCTCCATGACTCCCATCAGAATAAAACACTGAGTGCGTTTCAAGGAGGATTAAATCACGGGCAACTGGACTCAGTCCTAGATATCTGAAGACGTGTCACCTCTCCTCCGAGCCTCTCCTCCGGTACTGAACCGGGCTCCTTTTGGCAGAAATCAAACGGAAGCATAGATAAGCAAATCTTTTTTTTTTTTTTTTATTTGCCCAAGCAAAGGAATCAAATTGACTCATGAGGGAAGGAGGATCTTCAAGAGTCCCTCTTTCCTCCAGAAGGCACACTCTAAAGAATCACAAGAATGCTTCATCTGGCTTTGATGTCTCCCCGTGATGAGATATAAACCCTGATGGCAATAACGGACCTCTTTGAACAATAAAAAAAAAAAAAAATCGAATCTCAGCATAACAACACCAAAGGGGCTCCATGGAGAGGCGGCGCTTCTGCAAACAAGCTGCACCCCCGGGTGAAGGAGGCAGCGTCTGCAGGGTCGCTCCTGCTGGGCCCTGCACACAGCCCACTACGGCTGCCCCTGAAGGCATCACGCAATAAAACTGCTCCATTTTCATTAAAAAAGAGGGGGTTTTAAAAGGCAGTGTAAGCAGGTTTTCCCCCTGAAAATCACCACTTTGTCCCTTTTGTCAGTCTTTTTCCCGACATCTCTGGGCAGTGTGTGTGTGTGTGTGTGTGTGTGTTTTTAGACAATGTTCCCCAGTCATTGCAGATAGGGCAAAATGTTTGAAGTATGTAACAATGCAGCAGGATGTAAAAACCTGTCACTTGTAAATCTATCTGCTAAGTTTAGGATGCTAACATGCTCCAAAACTTTTTTTTTTTCCATTCTAAACTTCACTCAGTTTTGGAATTCATGAATATTATTTATGCTACTGGCAGCTTAGATTAGTTTCCAGCAGGTTATTATTGAGTTCAAAGAGCGATAATACTGTTGCTGCTCTATAAATACAGATATATAATTAAAATATAAATAAGTTATTACTTATAAATAAATTCTGAATGCACTTCTTTAATATATATATATATATTAAAATGATTAAGTAATGAAAAAGAATCAATAAGAATATCAATAGAGAAGTGAATTGATGAGGATTATCTATGAGGTTAGTAATCCATTATTTATTTATAGAGTCCAAATTCACAGTAACTAACTGGAAGCAATTATCCAGAAAGTTACTGTAAATACGTTTTTTTACAGTAAATGTACTGTACCTCTGTTTATGATATTGTGTCTTTACTGTGAAAAAATAAAAATACTATCATTTTAGTAGTCAAGTTTATGATTTTCTACAGTAATATTTCAGGTACTGTGACTTATTGTAAAAATATACGACAATTTACTGTAATAATCGTTACAGTTATTAACTGTGTGTGTGTGTGTGTGTGTGTGTGTGTGTGTTTGTGTGTGTACTGCACTATAGCCTTGAATTCCTTAGGTACACTGTAGAGTGGGAAATATCTTTGCTTTCCCAGCAATATGAAACTGATGGAATTATGATTTGTTCAATAACGTTGGTATCAATAAGCAATATCTGTATTGGTAAAGATCCATAGTAATGGGGCCTGATTTGATTTCACAGCCTGTTATGTAACTGTGGGGAATTCATTTCATGCCTGTTTACCAAAGCGTGGATCAGACGCTACACTTTGAGGTGAAACGTGGACGGTAATTAGGATGGATTGAAAGTGGGTGTCGGCTTTTAAAGCTTTTACAAGCTGTTCGTGAGAGGAATGTGTATTTTATCCTCCTGAAGTTAAAGTGAACCGTTTGAAGTGAGAACCGGAATCACGTGGACGACATCCATGACAGGAATCGTCTAACAAGCCCTTCCCAGCAATGATGGGCTTTTATTTATTATTTAATAATTTATTTAGTGCTGGTTTGATTCATTTCCGTTTCATCTATTCAATGTGTGTTTGTTTTTCTCGTGCTTTCATTACGACATCGAACGTTTCAGTTTCTCTTTCTTATTGTGTTTGCAATAAAAAATCATTATCCATAGCATTTCAGCGTTTCGCTGCTGGCTCAGAGCCGTTAGAAAACACAGTTAACACATTAAATGTCAGCGCCGTATGAGAAATTGAAAGAAAATTAAGTGAATGGAAACAGATGAATAAAGGATGAGCCGGAGCACATTTTGTGCTTTTACTGTCTGGTCCAGATTTGTGGGCGCGTGCACACGGATCTGCACCCTCTGGTCTTTTTTCATCACTTCCCCGTGAAGTGCAACGAAATGACACTTCAGCTTGATTTTCGCATGTGAACCGCGTGTGAGCAAATCAGCGAGTGGATGATGAGTTTTCTAACTAAAATAGATTCATTACTATTCTTTTAAACGAATGTCATCACCGGGGTTGGAGGAAGAACTGACGTTTAGTGCTTAAATGAATGTACCGATACCCTGTTTACTTGAGTAGAAGAAATAAAATTTACAAAAATACTGCTACTTGGCTGTAATGGCTGTTTCCATTATAATAGAGTATGTAGAAGTATTTCTGTCTCTGTCACAAGCAATATGTGTGTGTGTGTGTGTGTGTGTGTGTGTGTGTGTGTTCTCTCTGCACCACTGTGAATACTCCTAATTAAAATTCTGCGAATGACGAATCATTTGTTAATTTATTATGAAGACATGACACATCTTACATCTTTTTTTTTTAATTCAAGTCATTTAATTGCCAACATATCCATAACACTGGGCTCTGTTAAGAGCAGTAAAACACACGAAAAACAGCAACTAATCACACGAGAGCTATCGCTTTGAATTTTTAATCAACGCAGCATTCTGTCTGACGAACGTTTCCAACAAACGTAGCCTGATGTACGTTGAAGGAAAAGCAGGATTTGGGTTCGATTGGTTCGAGGTTGCAAATCAGGAGGCAGTTTTTGACGAAACCACATGTAACGGCGCTAAAATAATAGTGACGTAGAAGTATAAGTATGCATTAATATATTAATGTTAAAATATATTCATGCATATATTTATATTATTAATATATGCTGAGGGAATGAGAGACATTTCTAAAAACCAAATATGTGGTGTAAGTATCTTTTATTATATCCCTTATTATTATACTGTATATGTTTATTTATTAATATATTTTATTTATTTTATTCTGTATGCAATCTTTCTTTTCTTGCATTTTTCTGTCGATGCTGCTTCCTGTGCAATTTCCCCACTGTGGGATTATAAAGGATTATCTTATTTTATCTTATCTTATTTTACCTAGGTGCAATACATACAGTAATAAAGTAAAATACTTTCTTACATTCCAACACTGGTTATGACCCAATAACTGCAAACAAGTAACTTGATTGCATGCAAACGTACAGACAGTCCATAGGAAACACCACCATGACAGGCACAAACAGAGATTCCTACTAGATGTAACTGTGCTTAGTTCTGTGTGACTGTGATGTTGCACAGCTCAGCATTGGGCGGAATGAGAAGCTCTGCCCCGCTCGCCGCCCGCTGCAACTGTGTCACAGCCGCTCGCTAAGTCAACAGGCCTGCCTTCCATCATCAATATTTATCAGTGTCTGCCGCCGAGGGCCCTGCTGCACCCAGCCTCCCTACAGCCGGCCCACACGTCTACATACTGTAACTCTGTACCAGCGGTTTGTGCTCGCGGCGCCTGTCGGCCCGGACGGAGTGACATTCCCCGCAATGCCGCAACAAGGGCAAAGACGGCTAGTAAATTGGCTTTTTTTTTTCCACGCTGCCATGAAATAAGAAGCAATGTCACCGGGTGAGATACATGTTAATGAGCGCTCGGCTTTTAAATGACAGGTCAGCTAATTAGCAATTAGAAGAAAAAACAACATGGGAGTGTGTATAGAAAATGACATTGCAGGCAGAACTGGAGGTGGATTTTACTGGGTAGAATCCAGCGTTGAGGAGGTCAGTTCCACGTGTCGTATCTAGTCCATGACTTGGGTGCATCTGTACATTCTGACCTGGATTTGTGAACGCTGTCAGGCGGACTTCAAGCTGCTCGCGCACACGGCGACTTCGAACGAGCTGGCTCCGCCGCACCGACGAGCAGATGTCTGCGGGAATAAATTGGCTGCAGAAAGTTTGTCAGGCACCTGTTCAATCCATCCTGGTAGGAGACATCAGACGGGACGCGCAACAGTGGCAGATGTTCGGAAACGGGACGCGATGATCCCACAGGCAAGTGTGGCTTGCAGTTTTTCGTGCGAGTTTATCAATGAAGGAGCGTAATGAAGCATTAAAACAAAGCTATATCCGCTGCCAGCGCTGAGTCTGAAACGACACGTCGCTCAAACGTGGAGACTTCTGTGGCTGCTCCTTTATTTCTTTCTTTTTCTTTTCCACATGTTAGCTCCAAACTGCACATTGTTTCTTGTTCTCATAGCATTTTTCATAATCATTAAATTCAGGTGTCTTGGTAGTCATTTATTTTCAGAGCTGGCACCAGGTACCATACAAGATACCAAACGCTTATTGGTATAATTAGAGACGTCTTTTTTACTGATATCCGATATTGTCCAATATGCAATATTGCAACACTATATAAATATATGACATTTTTATGACAATACCTAGATGTCATGTAGTTACTCACCCACACATTTCAGGGTTAAATATCAGGCCTGAGGACACTAGCATGCAGACTGGAGGAGCCGATTCTGAACTGCAGCCCCCCCCATTAATAAATAAAAATCTTTAATAGATTTCCTCCTGAATAAGAGCACTCAATTATCTAAGGATCTCAGGATATTTGTGTATTACTGTAATTTACAATTACGTCTGGGCCCATCTTCTTTAGGCCGCGTTGCATTCCTCTCTGATTTCTCTTCAGGGATGCCAATTACTCTCAAAGCTTATGCGGATAATGACTCCATTGTGTAAGTGACTTAATTGGACCGTGAAGTATAGAAGCTCATTATTGCATGACAATTAAACGTACAATCTGTGGTCCAAATGTAAATGAAACTGTAGCTGCTCCGACTCCAATTCAAAAAAGAAGACTGGATCCTACGCTCCAAATGTCTAAATGTACATCCACTATAATTATCTACTTCTAATTTATACACTCATGTGCAGACTATAAAATGCGGTTCTGAGCTCTGAAAAAGCCTTTAATGGGAAAACTACCCACTTTTAATATGATGGTTATTTCAAACTTGGTCACCTGTGTGGTATAAATGTGAAATTATTTGGAAATGGGTGCCGCGTGCATACAGAAAACTAATTAGTTCAGCTCAAAGTGTTTCACAGACGACTGACGTGTGGATAATAAAATGGAACTAGCGTAGAAAAGAAACAAAAACAACAATTGCGAACGATTCACACAAGAAAATTAAAAAAAACCTATAATAGAAATAGAAACTATAGTCTATCTATCACGTTATTTCTCTAACTTTTCATCTATGAACAACATGACAAGCCTCCACACAAACTTGTTTTTAAAGCAAATTCGCAAGCCATATGCAAACGTGCTTAAATCATTGTACACATTACACCGTTAGCTTCAGCGTATTAGCATTCCCGGTGTGATGGCGCTGACGTTCCGCTCACTCCCGGCCCCACACTGCCGCCTGCACGCTGTGCCTGTGCTGCAAAGTAATTAAAAAGCCATGTTCCTCCCAGAATGATCTCTCTCAGGTGATAATGATAGATGTAATTGGTTTGCCATTATGCCGCAGTGCCGTGTGATCAATACCGAGCTTGATTTAATGAGGTAATTTTCCGTATGTGAACAGTTGCCGTACAACATCAAATGGGCGGACGTCTAATTATTGCGACACATTGTTTTTGGTTTCAGGCCTTTTTACAGAACCTGAAATTCTGAGTTGGGACCTTTAACCGCGAGCGTCTCGCGACGCGGCGAAATGGGAATAACCTCCTGACGTGTGCTTTGATTGTGAAAGTGACACTGCGGCGATACGCGGCCTGTATCAGACATACCTGCCTCTCATTCACACAAATGACTCCAAATATTGCCAATTCCAGGAGTTACGCTCTCACGAAAAAAAAAAACATCGAATTTTGGCCGCTCTTCATCTCGGTTTCGCGCGGCTTTGTTATGAATAATGCAGACCTGTCAAGAGTCGCAGCTACTCGCTGTGTTTTAAATGGTTAGCCCAGTTTAGTCAGCTTTGAGGAATCTATTATTTATCCTACCGCGCCGCTATCACTCTAAGCTCGGCCGCTGAATGCTCATTACGTTTTCAGGAAATGTTTTCTAAAATATGCAGCCTGGTTAATACGCTAATCCTGACAGCATGTGTTTTACATTTTGACCACTTGTGCCGTGAATGCAAATTGCTTCGGTGCTTGAAACAATTGCTTCGACTCTTCGGGTCCTCGATGACATAATTACCAGGCTTTGTTCTAAAACAAAACACTTTTGCAACGTTCGTGTTAACCACCATTCCTGAGCATGGTTCTCCACCTACGATATTTCTTTTTTTTTCATTTTCAGGCAAAATTAAAAGCAACTTTTATACGCTATAGGAATCTGCAGGATGCTCCCAGCCTCCCTTTGTTTGCCTATGGTGATATCATTTACATGCATGCAAGCATGAGGGTCTTGGATGGCCATAATCCTCTGTACCACTCAGCAATTAGGTTTGCCCCCTATCCAACACATCATTGTGACTTACACACGTCTCTAAATTGGCAATCACTACAATGTAGAGTGGGGATGTGAGTGGTCTGATATATAATGTCACCCAGAATGATGATGTAGTGATTGGCAAAACCTGGATAGGTTCCAGACCTCTGAATCAGTGCCCACAGCTCTGATTATTGCAGCTATTCGTGTCATAAATAATTCAGCGAATCAACAAATCTTGATGAATTTTATGACACGCCTTATTAAGAGGCTGGAGATAGCACTCGAGGTTTGTTCTTGAGGTGGATGAAGTGAAAGAACGTCATTAGGCGGAATTCGGACCAAAATCAGCCCTGTGTCCCGTCTAGGAAAAATTAATATGTGAAAAAGGATTATTATACACCAAAAATTAAAGGAATTGTTATATTATCATTATTTTATATTGCACTCATGTTTTGCATGTTTAATTATTTTTATTCTATTTTTTCTGTTTTTCAAGTAAAAAAACATACATTTATGGAAATTTTGACAAAGACAGTCAAAATTGTGTTTAATCATATGGAGAGCATTAATTATTTGCACAATATTTTGAACTATACTGTTTATACCTATGCAATTTAGAAAAAACGGACAACCATTCTGCAAAATATCTCATATATCATGAAGCATTGCAACCAAAACTACATATAGTATTATCAAAATATTAACACACACATTATTCATATTACCACATTTTCTCAAACCAACTACAAACTGTTGGGTGCACTCTCATACTTAGAAGAATACTTTTCAGAATGTTCACAGAATGTTCACAGAAATCTTTGCGAATAAACACACTCACGCTATTTGTAGCATTTACTTTTTACTTTTCACATTGCAAGTCATTGCAACATATGCATGGCAGATAAATTTACACTCACACATAATATGCTAATAAAAACACTGTAAAATGAAAAAGAACATATTATATATACATATATATAAAAAAGGTAAAAAAAAATAAATAAATAGGTAGCATATTGTTTACCACTGAGTCACGTCGCCTCCTCCACATCGTCCCTGGTTTATTTATAGCGTTTACTTCCTAATTGAACAATTAACGATTGCGGTGTTTGGCCAGGTAGCTCATATATTGGCCAATTAAGTCACGTAGCGTCATTTTGAATGTCAGGGTTTAGAAATGGCAAACGTGTGACCTTATATCAGAGTGTTCGCTGCCGTTTTGAATTGCGAGACGTGTGAGAAGCAGAAAATGTGTCCAGAGATTCTGGGATTTGAGATGAGGTTTTGCTCTCTGCGAGTCGGTTTAAATAACTGTGCTATGCAAATGCCATTTTAGTGTGTTAGCAATTAGACATAAAATGTAATATAATGAACTGTCAGAAAGGTTTGCAGTTCCAGTCAGTTTTGTTTTTTCAGTAATTAAAGACCCAATTGGAAGATAAAACAGAATACAGGTATGAAAATAATAATTATATATACTATTAGAGTTTTATGTCTCATGCATTGGACTGTTAAACACACAACTACTGATATACCACACTCACAATGCTATGTTTAAATGGAGCAGCTACTCACGTGACACATCTTTGGAATTGATCGATTGATTACTCTATTAATCACAAAACCGAAAAATTACAATTGAGAAAGGTAAGATTCTTGTGATTCAAAGCAAACTGCCCTTTCTTTCATTTTGTGTATTTCTGTACATTTATGTCTTTTTGCACGTTGTATAGTAATGTCACAAAATGTTGACCTACCTCAAGTTCTGTGATTGTTTTTGTTTCTATTAAATGTGTGTGTGTGTGTGTGTGTGTGTGTGTGTACTCTGACATATTTTAGTGCAGCCGTGCTAGCACCAGAGGAGGTAACCGGACACAACCGTCCATCGGGTAGGTTACAGGTATGTAGGTGTTTTTATGTAGGTTACAACCACCTTGCTGCTGCTGCTGCTGCAGCAGTTTAAACACACTTAAACACACCTATTTTTGCTTTCTCAGTATTATGAGGTAGGTTATTTCAAGCCATTTTATAAATAAAGAGCATTGTTGCTCACAATGATGTTGCTATGAGTCAAACATTTGATAAGGACTAATGTTGTCTCTATAATATTACAGTTGTACCTTTTATCACTTGCTCATGCCCTTATTTTATATAGAAAAAAACATGTTAATCACATATGCACAATATTAGAAGAATAGTGGGAAATCATATTAATAAGTGACTAACTGATATATTTATTTTATTTAGTTTATATTCACTGATCCAAAACTTTATGATGATGCTGAGGGCCCCAAACAGTTCAGATACAGTCATTGCTTTTGCAATGAAGTTGACTCCACGATTCAGTGTTTTCTAATCGTCTGTGGACTGACACATTGTCCCTTCCCTCTGGAAAAAGACTGTGATTAAACCAGTTCCTAAGGAGCTCTGTCTAATTGACAACAGTGTTAATAGACTGATAGCTTTCCCTTCCTGCTTGGAATGCACACTGATAACGCTGTTAACAGCATCGCCCATCTGATTCTGAAGCGTTTGGAGGATGCCAACGCTTGCACGCCTGCGTTCTGTTGATTTTGGTTCAGCTTAAAACATCCTTCAGCGTTATCTACTAATTCAGAAAATGAAACAGATAAGATGTGTGCCAACCCTTTCATTATTAAATGGCACTTTTTTTTTTCCCTGACAGATTGCATCCTGCATGGAAAGGTCAACAACACCCTCTCTGCCACCAAATCAATCAGTACAGGTACACCCAGCGTTGAGCTTTTCACTTTGTACACATATGATGGTGTGAGCAAACGCCCAGATAACTGCATGCTTAATTTCTCTGATGACACTGCCAATCAGACGATGATACATCATCTTACTACTCTGAAATTGTGAATTTTTGTACGCTGGTGTGTTGCTCGAGTAGGTGACCACAGCCCGGGGATTATCCACAGCACTCCCATTAATCAGATATGCTCTTATATCTTGGCGTTCCATGTCAACAGCCTGTGCTCCAGGCTACAGCAGCACTTTTAGAGAAGGCTCAGAATGTATAGGGGTGATCAGAAACATATGCATCTGTTCTAACAGGAGGTCTTAGTGTTTAATCAGCTATGGCATACAGGCATGGTATGGTAATTAAACTCTAGACCTGCCCATCCATGGTCAATGCAATGCAATTTCAAGTAAAAAATCTAAAGAGGCTGGACAAAATAAGCTTTTGCTTCAGACTACAATTTTCCGTCTGGCTCTTTTTTTTTCTTTTCATTGCACTGCATGCAATTTGCTCAATGCCAAAATGCCCCCCAAAAAAAGAAATGAAATGGAATAATACCAGTTCCTTCTATACATGAGCAGGCTGTGCTAAGAGTAGAACAGAGAAAGCAGGCTGATCCATCCCATGTTCTCCACTCCACAAGCATTTACCCTCTGGCAGATAATATATAGAGTACTCAAGTGGGGACTCGAGTGTTTTAAAAACTCATTTGTGCACTCTTCTATTAACATCTTAATCAAAAGGACATAGTATGAGCCATAGAGGCCAGAGCTGCCAAAGGGGATTTGTTATCCAGGAAGCCAATGTTTGGTTAAATGACACCAGGTAATGGAAAGATATCCCGGGTATCCTAAACTTGTTTTTCATAGTACAGGCCTCAGGTGACCAGGCAGGGAGCTGATTGGGTGAGGGAAACACACGGCGCACAGGAGGGGAACAATGTGAACACGACAAAACTCTCAAAAAACAATAAAACCAGCTGTGACAGTTGGCAACACAGTCACGGAAAAAGACAAAACTGGTATTAAAGTAGCTGAGAAGTACAAAAATGTATTTGATTAGGTACATGGTTTATAATTAACTAATCTAAAATAAATGAGTAACATTGAATTTATATTTTAACTTCTAATGGATCTTTGAAATAAGTGAATCATAGTCGTACAGTAGTTTGTTTAAGAGTGTGCAAGATTTCTTTAGATCCTTCCAGGTGAAAACCCAGCTAAAACTCACAATACACAGACCTTAATATGTAGGTGAAAATCAGCTGATCTGGTAGCAGCTATCATCCCTGTCATAATACGTCATAAAACACAAAACAACAGCCAGGAGCATGGAGGAAGGCAGCACCACAGCCATTAACAACATTCTGTCCCAGATTGCACCTTAAAGACTACAGTCCTGGTTTTATCTTCATATAAATACAAATATTTTCCTTTAAGCAGCAGGTTTTTCCTCCGCATGTTTTAAGAATATGCTGCAGGGTTGCAGCTGCTACTAGTGTGGACTGAATGAATGGCAACCAAGTGTTAGGGAAATGACAGCGTTTTGAGGGCTGTCGCCTCAATACCAGACCTGGTTGGATAAGGATTAAACATTGGAGACAAAAAATGAATGTGACACAAAGTTTCAATGTTAAAACTGCTAAAATGATTTCTGTCTCTGGTGAAAATAATTTTGACAAATAATAGCTCACAGCAACATATTGGGGAAAAAAAGAACTACGAACTAGTTCATTTCAGAAATGTTTGAATTACGAACTATGAACTAAACTTGTTCATTTTAAAATTTACGAATTGAATTTTTGAACTAGTTCATGTGGAAAGTGAACTTTTCTAACACTGGCCATCAATAACAGAGAACATGTCAATCTCTACCACCTTAACAACTTTTCTGTCCAACCAGTACTTATATAGCTTGTACTTGCTCCATATACCCGACATGATTACCCATTTTTCTCTCCCATCAATTCAGTATAGCCTTTAGGCATTTTAATTTCAGAAAGGAGCAGCAAAGCTTGCTGGGAACAGGAAATAGGTTTGCTAGGTTAAGTTGATCAGGATAGATGAGCTGTAATGGCATGGCCCTACAGCAGGGATGGGCAATCCTGGTCCTGGAGGGCCGGTGTGGCTGCAGGTTTTTGTTCCAACCAAGCAAAAACACACCTGATTCTACTAATGAAGATGCAGAGTGGTAGTAATTAGCAGAAACAGGTGTGTTACTGCCTGGTTGGAACAAAAACCTGCAGCCACACCGGCCCTCCAGGACCAGGATTGCCCATCCCTGCCCTATAGACACTAATTTAGGGTTGGGCGATCCTGGTCCAGAATGACTGCTCCTGCAATCCTGGAGGAGCAGTCCAGTCCAGAAGGGCTGCTCCTGCAGGTTTTTGTTCCAACCAGGCAGTAACACACCTGATTCTACTAATGAAGGTCCTTAGCAAGAACTCTGATGGTTAATTAGTATGTGTTACTGCCTGATTGGAACAAAATCCTGCACCAAGTCAGGCCCTTCTGGACCAGGATCGCCCAACCCTGATCTAAATGCTCAAAAATGATGGATTCAGATTTGACAGAATAAAACATTTTGCTTGTAGTTGTAAGCGTTGGTGCAACGTTATTCACACAATGGTCATATCGTTCACAGTGATGATGGTATTTTTTATTTTATTATTTTTTTCACTTCTTATGCAGAGTGAGATCTTGTTTAGTGATAATTTCAGACGCGTGGCGTGCACCCTTGGCGCTGGAGTGATGTTGATGCAGTTTGATGGATTACTGTGGATTAATGTGCCTCGCATGGTCTCTAGTTTCACAGTGGTAAACCATAGTAGTCGTAAAGAACAGCAGACCGGGTGTGATGACATTTTAAGAATAATCTCTTGCAGGGGCACCTGTGACTGGAAGACATCTCTTTGCTGTTATATGTATAGCAGAAGAAAACCTATTGGGAGAACATGAAGTTTTCTAAAAGTCCTCCTGCCTGTTTTTAAGAGTTCCTCACCCAACATATCGCATAGGGAGCTAAATTACAGTGTCAAAAGGAATTTAAGCAACAAAAAATCTCTTGCCGTGGGGAGAGCTGTATTGTGTTAGCCGAGCATCAAAAACAGAAGTGAAACAGACTTTCCGTATCACTCATTCCATGACCAGAGCAGAGGAAATGTCCGTGACCCAGGGATAGTCAGAGGACAGCTCAACAGCAGATGCTTGCGAGTCATTTATCTCACTTGCACTCGGACACTTAAACTGTTATTGTCTGGCTTCTGCACAGAACAGCTCAAGCCTCCTGCATCAGCGACTGTTCCAAATGACTCGTAAATGGAGCCATTTTAAAAACAGAGTATGATTTATGAATCTTGGTCATATCGAATTGCAGAGAACGATTCATGTCTCCATCTTCTATACAGAAAAAGCCCACGAAGAGGCAGTGCGAAATTGACCGGCCATTAGGCGAGGAAAAGCAAGTTTATAGCACAGTCCATCAATGGGGCAATCCAAAGTGCTTTACATAAACCATTAAAAGAATTAAGACAAAGTGCAACATGTAATTAAAGGACATTTAACTTACAACATTAAATGGAAACAATTAAGATAGTTGAGAAAAGAAAATAGAAACTAACTTAAATATACTGAACAAAAATATAAACCCAACACTTTGCTCCTATATTTTTTGTCAGATGAACTCAAAGATCTAAAACATTTATCACATGCATAAAATTACAATTTATCTAACTATTGTTGGAAAAATCAGTGTAAATTTGTGATTGTGAGCACTTCTCCTTTGCTGAGACAGTCCCTCCCAGCTCACAGGTGTTGCATATCAGGAAGCTGGTTAGACAGCATCATTACTGACAGCTGGGCCTTAGACTGGCCACTATAAAAAGCCTCTCTGGCATGGGCGCTTTTGCTTTATAATGGGGATTTTGGGGAGTGAGAACACCAGTCAGTGACTGGTGTGACCACAATTTGCTTCAATAATACTTCACATAGGGCTGATCAAGTTGTCAATGGTGGAATGTTGATCCACTCCTTTGTTAACAATATTTGAGAAATGTAGAAAAGAGATGATGGGGAAAAAGAACAAAAGTGTGCATGAGATGAGTTCATCTCATGCATCATGGGAACAAAAACAAAAGGGTTGCATTTATATTTTTGTTGAAATAAGACTAGACTTATAAGAGGCAAGAAGCTCTCAACATTAAACTGATTCCAAATGTAGCTAAAAGAAAATATTGGATTATCTAGCAAATCTGAAGAGTATTGTTCTCCAATGTGTGTGTATCACTACTCTTACACAGAGAGAGACTCAGAGGACAAGCGCCTCAGTGAATAGACTGACCATAAACTCCCAACAATTCCATGTGGATAACTTGTTAGCAAGATGCGTCAGACGGTTGGCTGTTTGTGCAGGAATAAATCCTGTTTTCCCTTGTTCGGCAGAAAGAGAAAAGTGGAAGCAACTTTCCTGTCCGTTTTGGACTATGGTGATGTGATTTATGGTCATGCTGCCAACCTCAAATCCAAACAGTGACAGATTGCTGCATGGACAAAGCGGGCATGTGTCCAGGGCCCAGCACGTGTCCAGGGCATAAACACGGGTAATACGTATTTCAGAAAGCATGTTGGAGAAGAAAGAGATGTTTGGGTTAGTCACAGTGGGCAGACGCCTCCTTCACCAGATCAGGGTGGTGTGTATGAATTTGGAAGTTATCCTGGGTTTAACACTAGTCTGAAATGAATTACAAAACAGGGTTTTGCAAATATTAGCGTGTCGCTTCTCTCCACCCTTAAGTGAGAAACTAATTAAATCATAAATTATAATTACATATAATACTATCAGCACCATTTGGTTAAAAATGTCAAATGCATATGATTGTGAAAAAGTGGAATTTTATTGAGGAAACATTACAAAATGGGCAGAAGATGGGGAAGGATGATCATGTTAACATGAACATTTCATGTTCATGATTGAAATAACATGAAAATTCACTTCACTGTGCAATTCATGCCATGTCCACATGACAATGGCACATAAGATTTTTTTCTTAGAGATGCCAAAGTTTTGTGTCCACAAACATAACGTTTCCGGAGTATCTGCATCTGCTTGGCAACTAAAAAGGAGCGATAATGGATGGATGTTATACATATGCCACGCTGATAGGTGGCGTAATCAGGGATCAGGGATTGAGAACTAGCCCTTCCCACCTCACAGGTGTATCAAGATGTTAGACAGCCTGATTACTGACAGGTGTCCTTAGACTGGCCATGAAAATAGGCCATTCTAAAACGTGCATCTTTGTTTCATTGAGGGCGTCTGGGGACTCAGAACACCAGTCGGTATCTGGTGTGTCCACTATTTGCTTCAACAGTACATCTCAAGAGTGGCCTTTATCTTTCAAATGCAGACGTACAGATGAGTCTGTGTTGTGCCATGCATTGGTGGAAGAGTCTTTTAGTTTCATCTATGTAGAGGCATGAACCTTCAGAGCACTTTGCAAATCAACTCTCACCACAGGCAGCAGGTGTAAGGCTTGCCTACTTTTTCCTAGTTGAACCCGAAACATTTTGCAAACACAATATATTTAAACTAAGCCCGTCCTCCCTGGAGATGGAGCGAGCAGTGGTGGAGACGACAAGCCGTGAAGCAGATGAAGTGATTGTTTCGCTGAGGTTAAACTCTAAAGCACAAATACCCAACACAGCAACACTGCACGACTCTGAGGAAGGTACAGCAATTGGAGGTGGGCTCTCCGTTCTGCATGTGTGTGTGTGTTGTTGAATCTGACACACACACAAGCACATACAGCAGCTCCCAGCAAAGACACAATGAAGCAGGAGGTGATGCGATGGACCCCCCCGGGTGCTGCATTGCTATAGGACCTCACACCCTGGATGCTGGTATTGGCCGGGGGCTACACACAAACACACACCCAGAAACATAAAGTCGAGTGGATCTTACTCCACCTTTCAGTGCTGGCTGCACTCGCAGCTGCGAGCGGCAAGATGGTGCTCACAGGATTGCAGTGGTTGCCAAGCAACAAGGGTCAGGCTGCGAAGAGACTCCGCTGATCTTTAGAAAAACCACTTCCACGAGTTGAAGAAGGTCTTTGACGCAGACAATGCCTCAACCAAGATTCTTGAAAGCAGGCGTGCTGAGTGGTTGGACAGCTAATTCACATTCATTCAGACACGGGCTGAACGCGGAAGAAAGATTAGTCACTTAAGGAAAGAGGCTAAAATTATGGCAGAAATCTGGAAAATATTTTAGATCTCTGCAAATGTGTCTGCATCTGTGTGTGTAAAAGACTGAAGGTCATTTTTCTTTGATTTCTGAAGACATACTGATGTAATTTTATCATCACGCCAAAGCATCAGTCTCTCTGGGTTTTAGTGGCCAGGGGTAGGACCTGCCTTACCCTGTTAGGCCCTGGAACAAAAATAGGCTCCTCATAAAACATTGCACCACAACAATTTATAAATTGCATAGGCCAGCAATAAATGAAACATTTTGGCAAAGCTTTGATTATCTATCTATAAAGCAAGGAGCATCTGTCAGTCTTTCAGTCTGTGGCTCACATATCTGTTTGTCGGGTCAACCTTGTAGATCAAGTTTGCACATGGCAGGATGGAGGGTATCCTTTTTTGTAAAATAGTTTGGAAGGATATATGTATCGTCTTTGGTGAACTTTTCAATGCTGCCATCCAAATAGATAGTCAAAAATCATTATGATATTATCATTAAAACTGTCCTGTCAGTGTGCTGTGGTAGTGTAGGGGGTAGTGTTCTTGCCTCATAAGCAACAGACCTGTGTTGGCATCCTAGCTGAAGAAAAATTAAAACCCCATACACTTGCGTAACACACCACTATCCTGCTGCATGGACTTTGTTACAGGGCTACAGCTCTGGATCACTACAATGAGAACATCCCAGCATGTATATCCAATACTTCTGTAGTAATTTACTATACCATACTGACTCAGTCTTAATGCAGGATGGATCAGTCTATTTTTCACCAAGCCTTGCAGAAGAGCCGCTTGCCTTGGTCACTGGTGTAGTCAGGAATAGCTGGAGAGCTGTGTCAGTGTTGGGA
The DNA here is from genome assembly GCA_036785175.1 of Eupleurogrammus muticus. Lineage (NCBI taxonomy): Eukaryota > Metazoa > Chordata > Actinopteri > Scombriformes > Trichiuridae > Eupleurogrammus > Eupleurogrammus muticus. The sequence goes on from JAYKQN010000001.1 coordinate 3,272,328, forward strand.
AACACTGTTGAGTTTTCTTCTTCTTAAAAAATTCAGAAGCTCCACTACAGATGTGCTGCTACATCCTGTAGAAATTCCATAATATTGTACCACCTCCTCTAAGATCCCCTCTTCCAAGTCACTGTTGTATTTCTCTTTGCAGTGCTGCAATCCATTTCAAAGCCCAAACATTTCACATACATTGTTGTATGCATGGTATCTCCTCTCCAGTTCTGACACTAACCGCTCAGTGATGCAAATATACACAGATATGTGTATATGTATGTACAGATATATGCAGGCTGTACTAAAGCGCCTGCAGCCTGAGAGCTCACACTCGGGCTCAGATGAATGGTCAGTCTGTCTCTTTTTTTTTTCTTTCACTTGGTGTCTGCTTTGTGCTCATGGGACACAGTGGGGGACGTGTTCCTTGCAGCTGTCTCACAGCTATCAAACTCCTGCAGGCCCATTTCATGTTCACACAATGACCAGACCAGATCCACGAGTATTGCATGGGTCCAATTCCACAGCTTGTGTAGTGCAGTGCTCACACCCTAGAAATGTGGAAGGCTGGCCTTCCAGACACTGCACATTAATGCAATTTCCAGTCTATTCATCTTTTGTGCAGTGCCCTAGCATCCTCTCTTGTGCTCCAGCAATGTTGAGTAATGACCGCGGGATCCCGGCACAGTTCTGGCAGGGCTTTGGTTGCAACAGCGTGCTCGGACCATCTTGTGTCAGAAAGCAATTTCTTTATTCTTTGCTTAACAATGGGCTGCAACTCTGCCCAGATCATCTGCTAGTGTGAAATGGTCTTTGTTGCAAAGTTAAAAAAAAAAAAGGTTGTATGAAACAACAAAAAAAAGGCTCAGTCTCCTCACAACAGTTTACACTTTTCAACCCCGCACCAGGTTTAGAGACTGTGCTGCACAGGGAACTCAGTCTGCAATGAGCTGCGCTGCTTAATGTGGGCCTGCACGCCTTTCTAGGCTCCGGACTTATTACCAGCTCTGTCATAATGCTGTCCTCGACAGTAATAAATGTCAATGCCCATCTCCTCCAAAACACTAATAACTGAATCAAACAGCACTTCTCCTGTATGGCCTTCAATGTAAAGACACTTCAGTGTTGCTCTGATACATACTGCAGCATGTCAGCTGATCCGCTCAGTGTGCATACCATAGTAAAATACATTGCAGGTTTCACTCTGCTGATGACTTCATCCGGCACCTTCTGAAAAGAGCAAACTGGCTGATCGCCTCCAGGGTGCCAAAATAATTGTCTGTGGCTTCAAACCTGTGACTGTCACCCTTGTATCGAAGTCCCTGTTCAGCCAAATACCTGGCAACAGCATCGCCCCTCAGTAGACCCTGCGCCCAATACGCACACCCCTCATTAAACTGTTCCTTGGGTTTTGAGTCCACTGTACAGCAGTCAGCTGCTTGACTGATGAAAGCAATCATGGCTTTTCTGCGAATGTCACAGCTTTGGTGTTGAGCCGCGATCACCGGCGTGTTCAGTCAGAGTAAACCCCCCCGCTAACAAATGCTGACTTTTCCTTCCTACATTCATCGAAATGCGTTTCTGAGACAAATCTTCTCTGGTGCTTATGTAAGCGGTCCAGTGCTGACCTCGCTGCACCGGTGGAGAGGGGTCAGCAACTTTGTTTTGGCATCACTCCGGTCTCAGGGTCACTGAGAATTTGCATCAATCAGCAGCCACAAACATGCTCACACAAAACAATGTGACTTCTTTTCCCAGTAAATTCAGCCCAGATAAGCCAGTTCATATAAGCAGTTTTAATTGTGGCTGTTTTTATTCTTGACTTAATTCTATCATTTTGATATAGTGGCTTGCAGTATGTTTTCTGATAAGTCTTTATTGAGTGACATACTGTATATACAAACACCCAAGGTTGTGTTGAGTCTGGGATTTGTAGGAATAATACTGTAAAAGAAAATTAAAATGCTGTAAAACACAAACATAAGCAGATATGTCAGAAAATGTAAATGTAAATGCCAGATTCTTACGCATTTTATTTTGATGGGTGACCCTGGGGAGTATATGAAAAGGTTCATGACTCGCATGAGGCCTGTGTGAATAGGTCAATGTTTAAGTTCTATTCAAGTGAAAAAATATAAGGCAGTAGGAGAAAAGACAGGGCTATAGGACCCATCTACACTACGGTCATCTACTATGCCTTTTCATTCCTGTGAGGGAAATTTTGTGGTTACAGGTGCAGGATATGACCACTGAGGGTCCATTTATTGCGATGTTAACAACAAAATTGTTAACAAAAAGTGATCCAGAAACCAGAATGTTTTCTGGATCATCACCAAAATGTAATCATCTCTTGATGGCACCATTCCCAACATTCAAGAAATAACTTGAATAAAAAATCCTGCCAGAACTGTTTTGGAGATATTTTACTGAAAAACAGACACTGTCTAAACCATGGCCTCCTTGGTGGTGATAATAAATACTAAACCAGCTTGCCTTAAAATTATCTGTAGCTGTTAAGCTACATAATGTAGAGGTTAGTCATTGATACTGTGAGTCAGAGTCTGTTTCTATGGGATCTGTGAACTGCCTTCATACACCCATGCAGGGGATTGAAGGATTTGTCCATGATAGACATCAGCTGAGCTCACATCCTCCTCTTCCTCACCTCCTCAGTGAGGGCTACAGGGCAGATGAGGCCCTCTTGACCTATTTGTTGATGAAACTAGTATCTCCTGCAAGTTTTCCATGAAACAAGAGATTAAGCCAGCAACACCCCCCCCCTCCTCCAGCTAAGGGAACTGAAACTCAAGAGAAACATTTGTGGTTTTGTTTCTATTTTAATGTAGATACTAAAGACATGACAAAATGTACAGTAAGGGGGATTTTCACCACTAGTTTGATTTGGTCACAACCAGGCAATAAAATTGCATGGTGTGGTCTGCTAACTAAACGGCAAACTAACCAGAATTGGTCCAATTAATGTTTCATCAATAACTAAGCACCTTTGGTTTGGATGGTGTGGAACACTCTAAGTGACTCATCATAAATGTACAGTGACTGATTTTGATGCCTAACCCTAACCCATTGGCGAGTTCATCACCAATCGATGCTACGCTAGAAACAAACACATCTTCATGATCATTTCAGATATAAAACCTAAACAGAAAATACTGTATAAGAAATGAAAGTAGAGCAAAGTGGACTAGATTAGGTACAACCATGTTTTACCTTTTACCTGCAGTGGCAAAAACCTGAGCGATGACTTCAAAATCAAAAACAGCACATTTAATACTGGCTAGACCAGGTCAAAATGACAGTTTTCCTTAAATCATTTTTAAGGAAACTGTCCTCCCAGGAAAAATGGAAGAGTCACTTCAGCAGGTTCCTCCAAACAACATATGACAATGTCTTTTCTGGAGTGGTGGCATGAGATCATGTTGCAGTGATTTAACTTTTTCTAAGAGTTGTGACCAACTTTCCTCCCAGTCGACATATTGTTCCTTTACAGTCTTTACACCTACACTGGAATAATTGTTGATAAGAATGTTTCATTGTGATAATACTTTTAGACTTTAGTTTGTCTGAGTATAGGTAAGAAGTTTACTAGAATATTTTTGTTTCTACAGATTGTAGCCAAGCACATATTTTTCCACCTGTGCTGTTGACAGGCCTGCAGACAGCTTGGCTGTTTCCATACATTCAGAGGCGCTATGGATAAGCCCTTGAAAATCTGGAAACCAGAGTGGGCAAAATGAATTTCTGTCTGTTCAGCACAGTGCTCAGATTAGAGTTCTGTTTGTGGCCTGTGTTTCATGAGTGCCTAACACATCTAATACCTACCTTGCCAACTCTTAAGATGAAGATAAAACTTAGTTTTGTCTTCAGTGTGAGCACTCAGGTTGACTGTGCAGGGTGAGCACATAAATTGACATTTGGCTTTAAATGGCAAGTGATTTAATCATGCAGTAGGTAAATAACACAATCTGTATTGTACGCCCAGTTTTACTCTGAACTCATGTTCCAAATGGAAAAATTGGAACCGTAACCGTTGTTGTATGCAGATACTTAATGTTGTGTTTTGGAAACCAAAATGAAAGCAGATACGACATTGTTAGATCATCAGATCAAAACTGCACCAGGTTATTAATTCAAAATACATGGAAACAAATCAGTGCAGTTTCTGCATCGAGTTCTATGTACTGCAATATTTTTGGCAAACACTTTATGAAAACCTTATCAAGCTGCCACAGAATATATCCCCTGACTTCTAACACAAATCGAGTAAAGAGGTCAGATAACTCTTCTTACGCTTGTTTCTAGACCTGCTGAGCTCCTGCTCATTATATTCAAAGCACTTGATGGCTCCAGGTTACATGTCTAAGTTCTACTTTCCTCTTATCAACCTGCACACAGTCTGAGATCCTGAGGCGGGAACCTCCTTGTTTTTCCTAATGCAAGGCTGGGAACTGGCAGGAAAAGCACCATGATTACTGAATGACCTCCATGGTTTCCAGCCTGCAAAATCACTGTCTGCTTATATACTACACTCAAAGATTCTTCCCATTATTTGTTCCTTGACTGCATTAACAAAATAATAAAAATGTCTCTAATCGGCATCTTGATTCCATATGTGATACCATGTAAGGACGTGTTTGGTTTGTAGGTTTTTCTACATGCATAAGCACACTTACGGGGGAATGTCAGGTATCTATTAGTTACCATTATAGGAATCCGGACTAGACCTGCCCTATTTTTGAAAATATGTCATAACTTTTATTATGATTTGGTGCTATATAAATAAAAATTGACTTGACCGGTCTAAATGCATAAACTTTGGCCTTTCTCCAGGGTCCTCCTTTCACTTAATAAATCAAATAAATGTCTGTTTTATACCACAGTGCTGCAGCCATTGGTCATTCCTGCTGCTGCAGGTCGTCAACCTCAGGCCTCCAATATTCCTTCCCTCTGTCCCGAATAATTCATAACTTCCATCAATCCCGCAGACTGATAATCCTCCGCTGTTGATCGATTTGAAGGACACCGCCGCTGAATAATAATCGCCGAACAAGTTTCTCAGAGTTGTGTACAAAATGAAAGTGGTTATTCGCGGGCGGTATTGGTCAGACTGTTGTGGCTCATTACGGTAAAGAAGCGGAGTAAACAAAGCCATTCTCCGTTAGTGAAGTGGCAGTGACGGCTGTAAAACCGGAGCATGGAGCTTGGCACTGGTCAGACGGCGGGATGAGGATGTCTCCTTTAATCAGCGGACTTTTCACATGCCCGTCAGTGGCTGCCAGATCAATTTCACAGTGAAATTCCTCACCCTATTTTTTCACCCTAACAACCAAAACATAGAATCCTCAGATTCACATCAGGTTTACATTAACTTTCATTGCTGCGAAAACGTATAATCTGACATTCCTTGTTGCGCAAAATGGCAAATATCTATTTAAAGGGTACAGTTTAGCGTTGTCGGGCAAGTGTCAGCTTCCCAACTCGTTTTGAAAGGCGAGAACGGAGCCCTGAGAGAGAGGGAGTGTGGAAAAAGCCGAAATAAAGAGTGTGAGCGTACAGTGTGAATGAAAAGAGAGAAAGCGGAAAACCGTTGGAGGGTAAACGCCAATCTTCTGGTTGTTGCCACTTTAAGATAAGATAAGATAAGATAAAACTTTATTGATCCCACAACGGGGAAATTTGTGTGTTACTGCAGCGTTACAGATAAAGAGAAGAAAATAAAGCTGAAGATAAAAAAAACTATAAGGAAATAAAAATAAAAAACACACAACACAATGTACAAATTCGCAGAATTTGTTGATGATCCACATACACAGTATGCATTATCGACATAGAATGGAGAGAAAATACTAATAAATAGTAAGAAAAAAAGTATGCATAAGCAAGGCATATATACATACATACATGCATGTACATACCTACATACATACACACATATTTGCATATATATATATATATGGACATACATATCCGCGCACATACCCACATGTACACATACATAGCCAATGCACACTTAAGGTGCAGGGTGTGTGTGAAGAGAAAAAGTGACCAGTGAAAAAGTGACAGTGACTACAGTGAGGTTATTTGTATGTGTTGTTATAAAGTCTTATTGCTGTCGGGATGAATGATCTGCGAAAGTGCTCCTTCTTGCAGCGAGGGTGTTTGAGTCTCTGGCTGAAGGAGCTGCTCAGCGCACCCACCACCCCATGCAGAGGGTGATGGGGGTTGTCCATGATGGATGTCAGTTTTGCCAACATCCTCCTCTCTCCCACCACCAAGTGACAACACACATAATGTCACTTCTACATCGGGGGGGGGCGTTAGGCAGGAACTTGCATTGAATGTTTCCAGAACATTTCGCGCAACCAAAGTTTGCTCGGCGAGTTGCAGGAGGATTACGATTCGTACAGCAGCAGCCCGTCCAATCAGCTTCTGTAAATATGTGTTCACCGGCGAGATGTTGTTCACATGAGGAAATAAATGATCAGCGCAATTTTCCAGATGGGATGTCGAGGCACCGCCGGCTGATGTATTTAGATAGACGTTATAAATACGACGGGACGCTTCATTTATCTTCCCATGATCCATCTGACCAGGTGATATTCAATAGACCCTCCAAATGATGAGAGATGACGGGTTGAGGAAATGTGACCTCAGCAGGTCGAACTGCCAACTGATACGTCTCGCTTTTTTTTTCTTCACAGAAGCACGCTGCTGTGGAATATTTTGCTTAATGTGTATGTTACTTACGTCTAACATTTTTTCCCCCTTATTTTTTTCTTCCACCGCACTTAATATCACTATGCATACTGAAAAATAAAAGCTATATGAAACAGAAATGGAATGTAATCCACTCTGCGTTCTAGTAAACAATCACACCGGTCGTTGAGGGCCTATATCATAACTGGAATTGCAGCTTTTCACACATTATTATGCAGAGCATCCTATCCACATTGTGAGTGCATTCTCTCTGGAGTGCTCACTCCAGAGCATGGTAAATTGGTTTCGCAAACCTTTGATTAGACAACCCCCCCTACCTCCATTATGTTTGCTGTCTTTGAGTGATTGCAAGCATGCTGAGATGAAAAACTCAAGGAACTGAGGCGATGAGGCGAATGTGACACGATAATGAAATTAAATGAGGCGTCGTCTGTTGCTTTTATCACTTAATAACACGGAGAAGGATAAAGGTATCTGAGAGATCTTGGCTCTTGACTACCTTTATGGACCTTCTGTTATGTGATGCCGTTGAGGGGGGGGTCATTTGTATGCCGGACGTGAGCCTGTCTCCTTGCCAGGTCTCCATGGTGACGGCGGTCACGTGGCCGTACCTGGAAGTCGCTGGACATCACCCTCGATCAGATTCTTCATATAGGACATTTTAAAAATTTGTCATCCTGTTTTCCATTTCTTAAACTTTGCTTTCTTTGGCGATTCCGCAAAGACAGAATCTATTGCACGTCTGTCAACCCCGACAAAGGGAACCATACTCTGCTGCACTTTTCCGAGGCTGAGCTTTTCATTCTTTGTTTTTTTTTAGATCGGTCAAATAAAAGGGACTTGAATCAAACAAGCACTGCTCATATACCTAAAAGGTGTCTCTAAAATGTTTTCTGCCTGCTGCCTGGAAACAGCAGAATTCTACTTGTGCTAAACTTACCGCTGTACAGGTGCAGCTTGTGAGGGGGCGGAAGGTCACCCAATTATGAGGCTCAGCACCCTGAGAACTTTTGCAATTATTTTTTAAATGATTAATGCAGTCAAGTAGCTATTTATTTTTACTCATTTTTTTTGTTCAGGGGGGTTTACACTTTGTTCACCCTTTCGTGGTGGGGAGGACTGACCCTTGGCTAACCAAAAAGTCCCAGCTGTCACTATCAACTAAACGTCTCATTTAATGTCTAATAATAGATAATACAGATGGTTACACTCAAGTCATGGTTGAAACTCTAATCTGTCAGTCAAAAGGAAAAGGGGTCATTTAAATGCTATACCTGAGAGCTATAAAAAAAATAAACTTTGACATTGGGTTATCTGGATAATGAATATGTTCCTTTTTTCTTGCTCCTATATTAGCTGGGCAGTGAGGTTACAATTAACTGAAACTTCCCTCCCTTCCGCCCCATGACATTTAGATTGTGTGAAAAATCACTCGTCCTCAGGTATTAGATCGCATGTTGTGTCCTGGTTGAGCCGTTTCTATGCAGGCAGCGAGTGTTCTTGCTAACTGTGTATTAGACAGTAATCGGTCACTTAGCTCGGGTCACAAATGACACATTGATTTTTTTTTTTTTTTTTTTTATGTGGAGCAAGCAGGTTCAGTCAATCCTATTTCAAGGGTTTGGCTAAGAAAGAAAAAAAACCTCAATATATAAATATTTAGAATTTGTGGTGGTGGTGTGTTTTTGTGCAGAGACCTCACTTATGCTGAGGTGTGGGTGTTTGTATCTGTGCTTTAGAACATAACCGCTGTTACAGAATTGAAGATGCATCGTTTCGCTTTCATATCTCGACTTTAAACGCTGCGAATGCAAACAAAAACAACAAATGCTGAATGCTCTGAATTGTGCTCACCATAAGGTGTGAGATGGAAATAGTGGCTTTGTTCATTCACACCCTACTAATAACCCTTTCTCTAATTTTTGGATCACCATGTCAGGCCGGGACTCAAAAGAGGACTCAGATGCAGTATAGAACAGCAGGTTTTATCAATAGATAGGCAACCTCTTCCACGGGGAGCAAAGAGGGCTATGACAAAATATAAAGAAATATCTATGGCTATTGTTATCTATGACTATACATCGATATACTATAAAGGACTAGACTATGAATATAACTAGGGACTATGATTAAGGTAGAAACTAAACTATCTCCTAAAAAGCTGGAGGAAAAATACTCTAATAACTACAAACCAAAATCTCTCTTAATAACCAGAGGAACTACACTAAGACCTGAAAACAAAAGGCTGAACTGAAAATCTACAATTAACTATCTAAACTAAGGCTATGAAAACAACAACACAAAAATCGCTCCGAAGAGGACAGCACTACAGGCAAGGCAACAAGGACGATGACTAGGGGATTTCGAATGGCTTGGGTGAACGTACGAGACAAAACACTTCGGCCCAAGACAAGGGGAGACGCAGACAATATATACACAAGGTAATTGGAAACAGGTGGAAACAATCAGACCGGTGACACATGAGGGAGGGCAAGTGACCTGAAATGAGAGGAGAGTTAGATTTTCAAAATAAAACAGGAAGTGACAAGACAAAAACCCCAAGACGGGACAAACCTCACCGCGGTGTGACACACCATTGATTTGAAGGGCCGCTCCTTTAATAGGGTTATGAGATATAATAGTAAATAAAGAGCTAGTTAATAACACTAGATGCTCTGTAATCTTTATAAAACCTAAATAAAAAGAAAGCTTTCTGCAGGTTTAATATTGCAGTTGTCAAAAAATGACAATGAATGAATGTAATTTGAATAAAAAAGTGCATGGGATAAAAATCAGAACTGGAAAGCTTCAGAATTAAGTTTGGAAGTTTGAAAGTGAAGGAAGGACATATTCTTTGGAGCAGACAGGGTGATTCTCTGTAGGATATTGCTCATATACAATGTTGGGATAAGATGGCAGTGAGCAGTGCAGGATTCATCCCAATGTTCCCAGGTGAGGAGGAAAGCACAGATTTGTGCAATCAAATGATGTCTGGAACCACCTCAGCCAAATGTCTCAGCCGCCTCATGCCGGGTTGACCTTTTTGCTGTTTAAAACGTCCTTAGGCGTAATTTGATTAGATAAGATGTGATAATGTGTGGCGTCTTGTTGCAAAGGCTCCTTCCTCCCGCCCACTTTCTCCATTACGTGTGAATCCCTCTTCATCTGGATTGTTAGAGGCAAAGGGATTTTTTTAAATATAAGAAAAACCCAAAGTGAGTTTTCTCTAGACAAATATGTTCCTATCCAGCCAGTGAACAGAAGGTGCGGCTGCAAATGATGAAGTTAGAATTATTTTTAGTTTAACATTAGGGTGAATGGACCTGCAAACAGGAGCCTTTGTTTGGGGCCTGGTGGTGATATCCTGCACCTGCATAGCTGATTTTCTTTGCTCGCTACATCAGAGACACTAAGAGGACTTTCCATACTTGGATCCTTTTCGTTCCATGATGCATGGTGCATTAGAAAGATGCACGCTAAGCCATTTGTGGGATACTAAGCAGGGTTGCAGAATTCTTTTTCCAAGCCGGTTCTGGCACGTTCTGGGGCAAAGCATACTTTACATCATGATCAAAAGTTAGTGAGCGGTATAGGAGATCCTGGGGGCTGCAGGCAAGTTCCAATCATTTTAAACTTTAACAAAGCTTCAAGTGAATTAACTGAAGACTCTGTATAAGTGACATGTAGTGAGAATACAGAATTTAAATAGATTTTTAAAAAATCCTTAAAATGACAGCCAATTTATTTCAAACAAATTAAACCAATTAAATTTTGAAACATTTCATTAAACTGCTGGACACGAGATGTGTTGTAAATAGGTTGTATAGTCCACTCTCGGTGTATTGGATGCTTCAAGTTTCCACATTGCACGTGTGCAAGATTCATCCAGGCTCCAAACGAGGTGTGATGTCACATCTCACATTGCCAGGCACCAACCTTAGCCTCCCCTCTCTCTTTTTTTTAGGGAGTACAGAGAAACTTTCCGCCTTGAGCAGACGGATGTGAAAACAGCCTTCGAGTGTCAAACTCTGCACGCGCATCATTATGCACAGCCAAGCTCAAATATTCCACTGAAGGCAAAATAGGAAAAAAAAAACTCATTTTTGACTGGTGTGGTACTTAAAATGTATAAATTTCAATGTTTACATTTAAGCCAAAGTGAATATATGAATATCTCACATGGGCAGTTTTCACTTTCATGGGGTATTTCTGCGTGTCGTACCTGCTCGCAGCACTCCGCACACAACTGTTGCTGCCATAGATTTCCCCCGCTGTATATCCACACAACACTTTGCCTCACAGCTGTTTTTCCTCAAACTGATTATGTAGCCACAAGTTTTCCGCCTTTGCATATTTTTACGGTGAATGAGCAGCACAACTGAGGCAGGAGACTTGTGTGTGTATATATAGCTATTTGATTCCTTGTTATATATATTTGTTTTACAATTTAGCAGCAGTCACAGCACAAGTGTTTTCCTCTTTATCCTACAATAATAAATTGATTGGTGTAAATTTGTGTGTATATTCATATTCGAGATTATCTAAACATCTTTGTATATAAGGCAAGGTATCTCTCACTGTGTGTGTGCATCTGTGTGTTCTTTGCAGACTTTTAACCATTAAATGTGTCTTTTCACTACACACAAACTCTAATTTATCAATAGGCCGACAAAGAAAGACATCATTCTTGGGCACCTATGGAAATACAAACTCATTTTTTAATGGTGTCTGATAATGATTTATTCTTTTTCATTACTTTTTTATTCAAAATAATAATAATAGTTACTAATAACTACTTAGTAATAACTACTTAATGCACTTTTATAGTGGATTAAATGGTTTGGCACACCAACATCATGGAAATGGTTTCATCTATACTTCACCTTATAATACTTGTTCACCATGAGCCAATGGAATAAACTGCCTTCTATATAGACACGATTAGATAATGTTGACCACAGTTTATTATAGACTTATAATAGGGAATGAGGTTGAAATGACTGAATACAAAAAATATACATGCACAATTCATGCAAAGTCCAGATTCATTGGGTCACGCTGGATGACCCCTGATTAAAGTAAAGTATTAGAACACAACTCTCAACAAATACAAAGTTGCCGTTGTGCTTTAAAACACAGTGCAGCACTACCAGAATGCATTGTGAGGCGTCCTATAAAATAAATAGGAACTGTAAAAAACATGGATCTGTACCTTAACAGTGAAGGCAGAGACTGAAATATATGCTTTATATATATATATATATATATATATATATATATATATATATATATATATATATATATATATATATATATATATATATATATTATATATATATATATATATATATATATATATATATATATAGTCGTGAGTGTGTGTTTTAGATGTAATTTTTTTTTTTTGGAAATGAATGTTTGGCTGATCTTTGAGCCTGAAAAGCTTTAAAAGTCCATCAAATTCTGCAATAAGGGAGTCCAGTCCAATAATAACCATGGAGAGTGCAAGTATGAATGATGTTAACTCGTGCTTAAGTTCACCTCATGGATTAAAGCTATTAGGCTTTAGAATTTTGCAGCATTTTTTTCCAAGTCTAACATTCAGAATCACTCTGAGACAGTTAGTGAAGCCACTCTCCTACCAGCATGATTGAGCTCCTCAATAGATTTCAGCAGCGTCTTATTAAACCAATTTTGTGAAGATAAATGATAATTGAGATATTCAACTTTTGACAGCGATGTTAGACAGTTTAATGAGACATGAATTCCTCCTCCTGCTTGTTTTATCTGCTGCTGCTCTCACACGTTCACTATGTTCAGCTCAGACCGGTGCCGTATTCAGCAGAAACGTCGCAAGGTCCAATCTACTCAAATCACCGTTGTGACTTCAACGCATTTGTTTAGACACATCATCTCAGACTAATCTATGCACGCAACACCTTGAAACGTGTGGAGGATGACAGGTGGCGCCTGGCTGAGCTTCACAGGTAGCGTCGATCACGCTCAAACATGGCAAACTAAACCAACGCCAGCCTCAAACAAACACACTTCAGTTCAGGAGTGTGTGCTCAGTTGTCTGGCTGGCAGACAACAAGCATTATAATCTATTAGTGTCTGGATGACAGTAGCGGTACCCAATACCCTTTATACCCCTTGGCTGTGGTATGGAAGCAAATAACCAATTAGTATGTAAAAAGGAAAAAAAAAAACAGCTTTTTCCTACTGCTGCTGAGTGTGGGCGCCCGAGTGGCCTTCCACCGAAAAGGGATCAGGGCAACCAGAAGAAGTAGTGAAAGGAGGCAGCGGAACTCGGTTTTGTTAAAACAGGCGGTTTAATAACGGTGGTACATAAAAACAACAGCACAAGCTTACGCTAGCAGGATAGGTGGTACGTCGCGTTGCCCGTCCTGCACGCAAACATGTCCGGGGGAAAACTCTCTCCCTGTCAATCAGTTCCCACCTGATGAACAGGTGAGAAGGGGAGGGGCCATCACCTTCTCACATTTCCCTCCCCTTCTGGAGTCTCGCCAACTGGGTGGCGAGACGAAAGTCTGTGACCATGGGCTCTGTCCGTCCCGGGGCTGGACGACCACACTCCGTCTCCGGTCGTAGCCCCGCCTTTGTCCTGCAGCCTCCTGCAGCGTCCTATTGGCACCTCTCTCCCGTCGACCATCCTGTCGACAACCTGCTCCCGTCGACAATCCCAGTCGACAACCTGCTCCCGTCGACCACTCGCTCCCGTCGAAAAAACCCTTCAACAACTCGCTCCCTCCGACACTCTACTGACACTCCACCGAAAATCTCCCCAGCACTCCGCAGGAACTCCGCCGGAACTCTCCCGGTATTCTCCCAGGACTCCCCTGGCAGCCATCTGCCCACTCATGCACCACCGCTTGTCACCGAGTTCCACCTCCTCTCTCCAGCTTCTCAGGTGGCGCCACCGATCCCACCACTGCCACCAAATGTGGGCGCCCGAGTGGCCTCCCACCAAAAAGGGATCAGGGCAACCAGAAGAAGTAGCGAAAGGAGGCAGCAGAACTCTGTTTTGTTAAAACAGGCGGTTTAATAATGGTGGTACATAAAAACAACAGCACAAGCTTACGCTAGCAGGCAAAACCACCTCGCACCAGGTGGACCAAACAGGCACACAAACATGTCCGGGGGAAAACTCTCTCCCTGTCAATCAGTTCCCCCCTGATGAACAGGTGAGAAGGGGAGGGGCCATCACCTTCTCACACTATATAGAATGTTGAAATCCACAGTTCAACCACACAGATGCTACAGCAACATATTACAGAGATGACATCCACCACCCCCTGTTTAATTTATTGCAGCGAAACAATAAAGGAATAGTTTTCCATCTTACTGACATATTGGATAGTTATGTACCTGTGTTCCACAAATCATGAATGGGAATTTGTATCTTGTCAGTGTGAACAAGCTGCTGAAAGCTTTTTAACTGCTGACATTCAAAATATAATGTTTATGGCATATATATATATATATTTTTTTTTTTGCTGAATGGCATTTGTCATGCCTTACTAGGTGGGGAGGAATACAACAAAAGATGGATTTTATCTATACAATAGTGTAATCTTGACTCCCCAAAGAGAAGGCAATATGGTGTTACATAACAGAACATGATGTATGAGGGCTTTATTCTCAGCCCTCACATAGAATGCAGAGCCCGTGAACTCGTAATATTTCATGTTCTCAATGGGGAACAGAAATTAGCCCGTTGTCTGTCCTGTATGATTTAAACGGGCCAATTAGAGCTCAAATGTGTGTTTTCCCCAAATGTCAAGAAAAGATTGCCGCTGCTGTTCTAAAAAAAAAAAAAAAAAAAAAAAAAAAAAAAAAAAAAAAAGACGAGCGAGAAAAGACTCTTCCCATCCAACCTGTTAAAATGAAGCAGGGCACTGGCTCAAATCCTAATTACTTCACTTACTTAAAAGTACTAATTTTGCTTTGGCAGATAGTCTGTTGCCAAATTGTCACTTATGATGTGATTTCCTCTCTCCTGTTCATATTTATTTGGAAAGATGTTTTTTTTTTTTTTAAGAGAAAACAGGTTAACAATAAAATATCTGTCAAAATGGAAAAAAAACAGTAAAGAGAACAACTTACCTGTACTTTTTATTAGGGATGCACCGATGTGAAAATTTCGGCCGATATCGATATCCGATATATATATCGGCAGTCACCGCCGATATCGATATTTGCCGATATCGATATATGTAGAGAAAAAGTTTTCTGTAGTGTCACAAATTTAGTACAGACCAGAAAAAACACTGTACATTTGAAAAGCACAACAGTGCTCTTTATTTAAAGGAAGGCTCACTGTAAAACTCTGTCATGTGGTTAGAGGAAGTACGACGGAGCGGACCCGATGGAGCTCCGTGAAGGCGGCGACGTCGGCGGCCGGCGATGAGAAGGCAGCAGGATGGCGTCCGACACCCGGAGCAACGTTCCGCGCATTTTTTTTGTCTTTTCGGGCGATGCGATGTGACGGAGGAGCCCGCTAGGACCAGCTAGCTTAGCTTAGCGCATCACTGAGAGACACGCAGACAGTGACCCAACTAACTGTAGGTTTAACTCTGCACATTGACATATCGCCCAGAATTTGTTGACATCGGACCGATACCGATAAGTTAAAAAACGTGACATATCGGCCGATATATATCGGTTGGCCGATATATCGTGCATCA
Source organism: Eupleurogrammus muticus (assembly GCA_036785175.1). NCBI lineage: Eukaryota > Metazoa > Chordata > Actinopteri > Scombriformes > Trichiuridae > Eupleurogrammus > Eupleurogrammus muticus. The sequence goes on from JAYKQN010000001.1 coordinate 3,287,753, forward strand.
CTACTTTTTATTGTTGGCTCATCTTACCTTGTTCAAATGATGAATTTTATTCTATTTTGTACAAACATCTATTGAAGGTGAAAATCAGGTGAAATTGCCAAAAGTCCAATATGTAGTAGAATTATCTTATTCCACTGGCATTATTTTTAATTTTAAAGAAAATGTGACACAAATCAGTATTAACAATAAAATCATCTACTCAATATTGGATCAATTCTACCAAAAAGAAGATGTCTTCACTTGTTAAGATCTTAAGTTTTGCAGTGTCCATCCTGGAAAATAAAAATCCTCCCCCCCATCCATCCCCCCCCCCCTTTTTTTTCTAGGGAGTTTTTCCTTTTTGGTTGGAGGGAGGAATGACAGCGGATGTTGTGCATCTGTACAGAAAGTAAAGCCCCCTGAGGCCTAATATGTGATTGGGCCGTACAAATAAACTTGACTTGACTTTCAAAGCATTGGCTCAACCAAGCAGCAGAAAAAACACACGTTGCCAATCGTCAAAACTAGGTCAGGAGTTCTTAAACCTCAGAACTTAGAGCTCCGATAAATACAGGCTTTCCAAAAGGACTTGGTTTTTGTTTTGCTGTTTTTCTGTCTGTGAAATTAACTCGTGACGACAGTGTCATCCAATTACCCCAGAAGTTCACAAACGGAGCATATTCCTAATTGATTGGACTCGCAGTAAAGACCAGTGGCTGTTTGGGTGCAGCAGCTGTGCCGGCCTTTATGCAACGTCGGCCCACCAGCGTCCACAGAGACAAAATGCCTCTGTAATTAATTGACCACAGCTACAAAGGGAGTGGTGGAAAGAGCCCTCTGTAGCCGAGGATCAGTATGCGTCCTAAGCTCTTCGCCCCTCTGTGAGGCCGTATCAGTGAAGTTTGTCTTTGCCAAGAAACTAGTCATGGTGGTGGAGAGCGTGGCGGGCCCGTCGGGACAGATAATTGCCCCCTCTGATGTGGTGCCAAGCTCAACTGGAGACAGTCTTTGGATAATATTCCATCCTTGTTCTGCGTGTTATTTTCTCACTCGCTGTTTTAGCTCGTTTCCCAAAGGCGAAGAACAGATGGTCAGACAGAAACTTTATTTTTTTGTTGTTGCAACGGCCCCAACGCCTGTAATTTGTCGGGTAGAGAAACACGTTGGGACCGCACAAGCCGTGACATATATTCATACCGGACATTTACACACCTCGTAACTCACGTCTTATTTCACACAAAGCAGGAAACGATGGCGTTTATCCAACGGGGATGAGGTGAAGGCCGTGAATGATGCTGAGGTCCGGGGCGTTGACGGGGGCGGCGTGGTGTGTCCCCGAGACCAGAGTTCACAACTCATCACAGAAACAATTAGTGTTTGACATTTTTGGCACCGGATGAGCGACAGCTGAACATAAATGCAAAATTAAAAGCCTAAAGTCCCCCTAGCAGCCCCCAACAGCCTGTAATGGTAGTGGCTCCATTAATATAGAAGTGTTAGGTTAGTGATATAAAAAGGGGCTTCTACATTAAATAGTACAGGACTACTGTAAAGGACAATTCTACAGGTTGGGCCTGGGTTTAAAATGATGGTCTGATTTGTGCATGAAATACAAAAATCCTATTAGGTTTGGGTTGGAAAACAACCATAATATGATATATCAAGCTATGCTGTTACAAATCAATGACATGTGATGATCTGATAACACTATTGTTGAGGTCTAGTTATGTTCTGGAACATAAATCACGTGATAAAAGATAGAAAAAGATCATAGTTTGGGTTCGCCTTGGTTAAAGGTGGCAACAGTCAAATGCAATAAAATGTCCCAACCTTATGGTGAAACATGTCTGAGATGATCAGCACTGATAATGCTTGTTCAAACGTAGAAAAAAGCATCCAAAACGGGCCTAAAGTTGGCATTAAGAGAAGTAAGGTACTAAAGATGCTGACATAGTGGACAAATCTTCCATTCGAGTTTTATACTTTTTGCAGCTCATAATGATCCACTGAGGAAATGTACTACTTCTCAAAGTCTAAGGGTCATGAATATTCACAAATACATCCTGGCAAAGACAATTTATTATGTTTCTGCTAGACAGAAGGTCCAGGGGTCACCCGAACCATTCTGAATCTATTTTTGGACATTATGAATATACAAACTATATTTAATGGCAATCTGGCCAGTAATTGTCCAGTAGACGGACACTGCATTCACAAAAACTATTATTCACAGTCATGACAGCATAGAAGTTAGTCCTTATTTAATCAATACTTTACTGATGCATGTGTGGAAGTCATTGACACCAGCAGGAGGGGGACATCTATAATGTACAGAAGTCTTAACTGTGAAAACTAAAAAAGCTCATTAATTTTTCTTCAATGCACCAAGAGCAGAAATAAAAGGATATCAATATTTAAAAATAAATAAATAAATACCTAGACACCCAAGTAGTTCCTCAATGTCAGATGTAATCAGACAGACTCCTGATACTCCCCTAAAAGAATCAATTAACAGGGTCATCAATAATTTAAAGGGATTGACTGGCAGCACCTGTTGTGTTACTTGTAAAAATAATCTCTGTTTACTGTGTGAGACGCAGAAACCAGAAAACGGTGCAATGAGCAGTGCTGCTTTTACAGTTTGATCAGGATTGTAAAGCTTATAGCTCCGAAAGCCAATTCCGCAGGAACCCTCAGGATCGTTTTTAATGAGAAAAACATTTTCCACGAATTTGTAGCGTGTTGGAGTCCTATAAACTACTGAGATATAGCCGTGGAACCGTTTTAAACGCTTGTATGTCACAGGCCGTATTGACTGGTTTGCGAGACTTTGAGTAAGAAAAAAGTTTAAAGATTCCTCCCAGACATGTTTTAAAAGTCCCATATCATGCACTTTTCTAGTTTTTTTTTTTTTTTTTTATTTAAAGTTTTGATACCCTTACTGTGTATTTGTGCAAGAACACAACTCAATGTAGTTTTATCTGTGCTCTCTCAGGCACCTCCAGAAAGCACGGATTGTTTTTAGTCTCTCATAAATATTCATGAGCCTCGATCTTCACTTGAAATGATAGTGGGGGGCAGGTGGGTGTAATGGTGGGGGCGGACTGGGGGTGCTGGGAACCTCTGCAGGACCAGTGTGTTAGTGCGTGACATCGCGAAGTCCAGGAAGTACAAACAAGGCGTGAAATGGCAAAGATTCCAAATCCAGGCTGTGTGCATTTCTCCGTTTTTATCTAACCTCAGGGACCCCACGCTTGTTTATATATATATATTTAAAAAAAAAATGATTTAGAATAATTTGTCTTACGTGGTTTTTCAACAAAATCTTTAATGTCATGTCTGCTCCTCCCTCATTAATAATTCCAGAATCTATAAATACACAAACATTGATCATTTCACGCAAGATCGCTCACTCGAAAATCCATTATCAGTGTTTGTCCACTTTTGTGTTTCTACATCGCGCTCGTGTCTGGTTGAATATTGGACCAGGAATGGCTTTTCCGCCTATTTTGTGATTTTCTTTTTTTCTTTCAATAACGGAGAAACTTTCCACTCTCAACTGATGAATGTGAAAACAGCCTTCACAAGCGGCGTATCTAATAACGTCGATGGTTACTGAAAAGCTCCCTCGGAGGAAATGGCTTTCATCCAGCCGTTGGCTCAATAGCACAAGGACAGCGCTGGAGAAACCATTTGGACGTTTCAGCGACATGGGAAGCTCGGCGAAAGCAAGGTTATTCTGTAATATGTCCTATAGTATTAGCTGTCCTGTGTTATATGCTCTAAATACTGTGGATAATATATCAAAGCCGGGCATTGATGGTCGCAACAAGCACACAGTGTCATCTAATTAAAACCAGTAATGAAATGTGGACCAAGCCAATTTGATATGAAGCGAGCACGCTGACCTTCCAGTAATTAATTGTCTAATAACTGGAAACTTCAGTATGTTGTATAGTAAATGCATTACATGGCCAGAACGCCTATGAGCATCACGCACAGTTTTTTTTGTGTGATTATACATTACATAAATTGACAAGTATAGCAGCCTTCAGTCTGGGGAGGTTTTCTAAATAGTTTCGGAGGCCGGCTGCAGGGATTTGCTCCCATTCAGCCTTAAAAAAAAAAATAGCATTATTGAGATGGGGCACTGGGCTGGGGCGATAAGGCCTGGTTTCACTGGGCTTTATGCAGCCCCATAAGTTCTTCACACTAAACTCAGAATACTATATATGACCTCACTTTTTTGCTCACAGTTAGTGTAGTAATATGAATGAAAAGGGCTTTACACAAACTACTACACACCCTTACAATATGTAGGAAATGTTCTGTGCGTACACTTGGGCCACACAGTGTATGTATGGAAATCAATATGCGTCCTATTACTCGATACACGTAGATACACAACCCCCCGCGACGCGTTATTGGACCCGTGAATGACTGCGGTGCATTCGCAGCTATACCTGGGATATTAAGGAATCCACGGAGACCCACTTTCTGCCTGTAAGTGGATTTTCTGTGTGCATTTTTTTTTTTTTTTTTCCTCGAGGATTGTTTATTGGCAGCACTCACTGTCTCAGCAGTTCCAGCTGTGATAGATGAGCCAGGTGGCACACTCCATCCTCCATTTGAGGAGTAGGGGGAGAGAGAGAGAGACACAGACAGAGGGGGAGAGAGAGTGAATTGCTGCTCCATCATTTCTCATGACCTTACATGCCTGATTATGCCGCTGCAGATCCCTCCCTGCCTTTTCACCGTCAGAGCGCCTTCATTTACATAAACGTACTTAATGACTACATTTTCTCATCAAGGTACGGTGAAGCATTGCGTAGTTGTTCTGCAGAGCTGACTTGACTTGGCTTCACTTGACCAGTGGTTTGATATGTGTGTGTGTGTGTGTAGAATCCTTAATGCGCTATCACAAACACAAACGCCAGCAACAAGATGTGATTAAGATGAAGGAGCCGAGATAGGCGTCTTTGATGACAAAGTGGTTTGGGATGGTCGGCCGATTCCTCCTCTGCGGCTGCTGACTGGCTGCCGGTCGGAGGCCGGCGCCGTGAGATCAGATAACCACGGGGAGGAGAGAGCCTGCCAATCACCGGGCGGCCACGGAGAAGCGCTTTGTTCTGCAGAGCCGCGATAATATCGAACCGGAGACGTTATAGGAAAGGACAATCACGGTTGAGCCTTCCCTGCAGGAATCCCCACTTCATAAAGCCAAATTCTTTTGGAGTTCGTATGGATTTCACACGGCGGCAAAGCCAAATTTGCGTGATCCGATTGGCTGGTGATTGCAGCAGACGACCTCGCAGCTGTAATTAACGTCTTTATCAGCCTTTCTAGAGTAAAACATGCTTGGACAGCTTCTCTGACTTAATTGTTGCTGCAACAATGTCTCCAAAAATATCAGCCAAAATAAATTAATGTAATTAAACGGAGATATCTGCACAGCATAGCATTGATAACAAGGGGTCATTTGTAGCACTTGGAACAATATGCAGGTCTTGTTTTTAAATACTTGAGGCAAATCTGACTCGAAGTTTGTATAAATGTCAATATTTTAGGACACAGGATGCACACCCACCATTCACTAGGTTTGTCCTAGAGTTACTCGTCTATTTCAGTGCAAAGATGCACTCACGCTTTCTCTTTACCTGGGATGCACGTGTCCAGGAGCCCACAGTTCCACTAACAGCTTCCCACTAAAGCAAGTGCAGCTTCGGTTTTTGACTCAGCACCTGCGTCTCCCCTTTGTGATACCAGGTGGTCGTCTTTAAATAAATTAGATCCATTACTTTGCTGGCGTCCCTTACATGGACCTGGTGAAGCATCGCTGGGGTCCAGCTGCCGCCTCCCGAACACGCCGGTGGACCCGTGCAGCAGAGCACGCCAGAACCGTGACGGCGGCGAAGAGCTGACGCCGACGGTTTCATCTCTACACATGCAACACGCTGTCACAGCATGTTTGACAGGAGGAAAAACCTACAGAAAGATTTACAATCTTGCATAATAGCAGCAGAACTGAAGGGTGACACCAAAAGTCAAAAGTGTCCTCTTCCTCGCTTCATTCTTTATCAGTGCTTTTGTTATTTATTTTTTTTATGCTGTAACTGAGTGTGTGACAGGTCTGGGGGAAAAAATTTTGCTTTTATGTGCAGTTTTGTGATCCTGCTGCGTCTCCTTGGACATTTTTTGTTTAGAAAAATTGCCAAACAGATGCAAACTTCAACAATATCACGCGTCGACGTGGATGATTTGTTCTTCTGAGGCTCACATTGAGTCCACGCGCTTCTGTTACCGGTGCACTTTGGAGAGAGTGATGCTCACGTTGTCCTTATAAAAAGGTGATACCCTTGCAGTTCCTCACTGCTGTCGCTGTCTGCTGCAGCCACTCACACTTTGTGCCAGGAGCCGCAGCACCAGGCCGTACATTATTTCTTTTACAATTGGCAGCTGCAGGAGAAGGAGGAAAACTGGGGATTTGATCTATTTTTAAAAGCGTCTCCTCAGTAAATAGTTCTGTGGCGGAATCTGGCTCATGGATACAGAGTGTTTCTGACACTGAGGGATATGAGGAAATAAAGGTTAAAACAGACTTTCACTTTGTTTTTTTCCTCATGCATTAATGGACATTTCATTGTTTGTGTTTCTGACCCAAACTACTGCAGTGGATATTTAGAAATTTGACCTTCCACCTTATTATGAGTGAATGAATAATGAATAAGAAAACATGTATCAATCTCTTATAACACCAAACAATAGTAATAACAAAACAAATGGTGCAAAATAAATTCACAAGAACATTTAAAATAGGACTGAAATAAAAAGAAAAGCCATTCTAGCCATTGGACGTTTGATTTTTGTGCTGAGAGATAAGATGAGGTAGAAGACAACAGCCCCAAACTGTATCAGGGTGTCAGGGGATTCAAGCCAATAAACAGCCGTATGAATGTTTGCAACCCAATAATAGAAACAAAAAAAAACAAGTAAAGCTCTACCACCGTTATGTTTGAACCCCAGAAGTGGAGATTCTGGGCATTTTCCTACTCCATATAAAAACTCACCCATACACCAAACCCATGTCACATTTTACCGAAATCAACAGAAACAGACTGGAATGATTGATTTTAACACCAAAAAGTCATATTAAAAAGATGCATCATTCTCAAAAAATTGTGTTGATAAAAAAACACAGAAAATCTCCAATTTGTTTATGGAGCAAACCAGCGCACTGGAAGTTGTAAATGACCTGTGAATTATTATGGATGCAAACGACGTGTCTGTCCTTCTCCTGCAGCTCGGTGCAGCATTCAATAAGATCGACCAGCAAATTCTAATTGACAGACTTGATAAATGGACGAGTCTCTCTGACCATGTTTCAGCTTAGTTTCGCTCTCATTTAATTGGTGGACAGTTTAAAATGCGAGTCGATCCCCGCGGACCCCTCCCGTGTTAAAATGCCCTTTACACACATTTACACCTGCTACGAGGCTCTTCAGATGATTTTCCCATTCAGGACAAATGCACGGCGAGCGAGAATATCAATAGAAGTTGATAAGGTCTGCTCTGTCTCCAGCAGCTCTGCTTGTGCTGTGGCTCTATCATCGACAGGCGTTTACTTCACTACTTTCAACCTGACTTTAATTGCAGATAAATCATCAGCAGAGCGTCTGTCCTGAACGTGTGTGTGTGTGTGTGTGTGTGGGCTGTGGCGGTTCATAGATGTTTGCAGGGAGGAGAAAGAGGACAGAGGTGCAGCCTGAGCTGGAAAATATAAAAAATACAGCTGCAAATAACCTCAGGTGAAACTGAGGGATTTAACCCACAAGAGGTGCAAATAAAATGACTTAGCATTGAAATATGTTGCATGCATCTAATATATTAGGTGAATTATTATATATCACTTTGGTGTCTGTCTGTCAAATTTGAGATTTACTATCATGTATTTAAGATGTGTATTATTAGACCAAATATATTGATTTGATGCATCATCTGGAGAATCAGTAGATTTTAACTTTACAGCGACATGGAGGTTCAAACTCTACCATTTTGTGAAAGTGGCTGGTATAAAAACTAACAGCAGAAATCATGGGCTAGAACAGAGCCAATTTCAGGATGGAATTTGAAGGTGTGCTATGGTCCCAGGGAGGGACGGGAACAGTGTTCAGGTGTTAAACACGGCATCAGGGGCTACTTTTATATAACTTAACTTACATTTAACACACAGAAAAACTGTTTCCTTCAATAGGATGACTCTATATTTTTTTCTTGGTAAATTAAGCTTTTCTTCTAATTTAAAAAAAACTCATGGCTAAATAATAGCTGAATTTACTCAAGCAGAATGTGTTTTTTCACATTTTATGAGACATTTAAAACATTAAAACATGGCACCAGACAGAGAAATGTCTGTTCTAAAGAAGAAATTCAAAATAAGAGCTTAAAGATATAATAATAATAATAGCTTAAAGATGCTAGAGAAATGATGCTTAGGATATACGGTTAACAGTGGCTACTGTTTTAGGGATAAACGGGAAAGAGGAATATGTGGAAATAGTGGAATTCCAACCCACTAACTTCACTATCACAACCTTTTGATTTACAAAGCAGAATAAGGAAGGTGGATCCTTTTTCATCAGAGGTCACCCAGGTATCCAAAATCAGAATTTATAATCTGATTTATTGATTTGGTTGTCTGATCCTGTACCCAATCGCCTGAGTTGCATGGGCTCTACATTTTTTAAGAAACTGTCAGGATACAATTTAGTCCACAATTAAAAAGCAAATTCATGCCTCATAAATAACTTGCAATAACTGCATTTCTCAAATCTTTGCCTTTTTAAATTAGTCACCACCCACTTCACCTATCTTGCGGTGTTAGATTTCCAGAAATCCCCCCTAAACCTTTACTGAAATCAATTTTTTTTGGACATGGTGAATACTAAGTTTTCCCTTCTTTGTGATTGGCTGCGCCAGTACTAAAATGGTTGCACTTCCAAGGTTCTCGTATCTTTTCCAAAACTTCTATCTAAATTATTTACTTGTTTTATTTATTTTTTTGCGATGAATTGGCTCTAACAGCCCTCATCTGTCAGGGTAAACACCCCCACCCTTCATTCCTGAAGCCCGCTTGCAGCAGAATGTGAACAGGAGTGGACTCAACCTTCCTGTAGGCGTTATTCTTGGGCTGCAAATCCGATATCTCGCTTTCTGGCAGCGGGGTTGCCCTGGCGATGACTGGTCTGCCGTTTCCCCGCTCTGGTTAAAATTTCATCTATATCAGTTTCAGAAACCCCCCTATTTTCCAGAGCACAGCCTTCTTATAAATTACTTGCTCATATCTTCATTCTCAGAAACTCACTTCGGATTCTGAGTCAATAAAAAAAGAAAAAATCTTTGGACTTCCAAAAGCCTCGGTACACCCCCTATAGCACACAAGCCCTTGTTTAAACACACAGACTGGAGGAAGAGAAGACTGCTGCGTCGGAGATATTTACATAAGTAATATGTTTGCCTCGTTCCTTCAGGTCCAAACTAAATCACCTTCCTCAATCTCATTTTTTTTTTTTTTTTGCAGGGCGGCGTGATGGAGACGCTCCTCCACCTCTCGGCCTTGAATGTCACGCTGTGTTAATGTGTGTATGTGCGTTAATGTCTGGGCATTCGTCGGGCCTGCAGGTTCTCAGCCGGCCCAACACAAAGCGTGAAGCATAAATCAGCCGTCGAGCCGGCGCCGCTAACTGCTAATGGGCGGGCGGCCGTTTATTTCATCCACAACCGCATCGCGAAGCACATCATCCGGCCTCCATCCATCCGCAGCGATGTGTTTTGGCCAATTTTCAAAACCGCCCTCCAGCCCCCCCCGTCTGCAATATATATATTTTTTTTTTTTAGGTCTATAACAAGGGCTCTCAAGTGTCACACTGAGCGTGACAGTCACTCTTTTGGGCTTTTTGCTGCACACTCCCACCACACATTGTATTTTCAGAAAATATATATATATATATACAGTACATATATATATATAGATACACACACACACACACACATTTCTCTAGGGTGCCGCTCTCACTGCAGAACCGGCAGGATTGGAGCATGTCTCCCATTAGATGAGCCTGTGTCAGTACCAGCGTTGCTGGGTCTGAAATATAGGATTATCCTACCAGACTCCAAATTTGCATATTTCGTGGGAAATCATAACTAAAATATCAAGCCCATAGATGCTCTCTCGTCAAATATCGAAATATAGTCCCCCCACGCCTCATCTTGAGCCTCCTGCACCTCAGGCTTAATGATGAATATCGTAATAATAGTAATAATATTATTATTAATTATCTTAGTGTTAAAACGCTGCCTGGCCTGAGAAAAATGTCAATGATCACATTCACTGTCACTTATTACATTGATGTAGGAAGCATTTAAAATTTGGGGCACTATAATGGAGAGGTTTGGGGGTTAATTCCTGACTACTGACTACTCATAATTACAACTACTTCTAGTTGCATTCATGTTAAAAAAAAACAAAAGTCTCAACTGTGACATGGATTTAATAATACTATTATTATTATTAAAGTAATATACAGGTAGTGCCCTCATTTGAAAGTTTAATTTTGTTATGCATATAACACACATGTTTAAACCTAAATAGTGCCTGCAGCCAGGTTATCACATAAAATGTTATATGAGGAAGAGGTAAAAACTTTTTAAGGCTGCATTAAAGGTCAGTTACTGTTTTCTTGCTGCACCCTCCCCATTCTAGATGAGGAGAAAATTCACAATTTGTGTGCAGATGGTGCTATGGAACTTGACGCTCATTTATTTATTCCTGGGTTGCATCATGTGTGATTAACAGAGGGCGGATTATGCTTTTTTTGATCTTGTTTTTTTTTGTAATTGTATCTCTTGAGGCACGTCTGATATTGACCGGCATACTTATTGCTTCATACAGAAGGGAAACGCATACTGGATGTTTATGAGTATGTGTATAGTGAACCCCCCCCCATGCTATGTTTGGATGTACTCTAATTACTGGCAGTGAATACACAAGGTTAGAGCTGGTTCGGAGGTTGTTGTTCACTGTGGCGTTGCTGCACCGCCGCTGTTGAATAAATGTCTACGCTGGAGTTAAATAGATCTTTGTCTGAGCCTACTCATGCTTCCAGATTTAAAGGCCACCTTTGACGGGGGAGTGTATTTCCAGAATTCACAATCACTCAAGAGACAAATTTGCACTGCTTTTATGGTACCAGTCAATGCAAGTCATTTGGCTCGAAGTATTTGTTCAGTTTATATAGATTAATTTATGTAAAGAAGGACACAAACTTTGTAGAATTATTCCTAAACTCGAACTAGTATAAATCAGTTTCTCCCAAGTGTGATAGATGTAGTAGGATGACGAAGAATCACCATCTCACTTCTGTTGGCATCGCAGTGCTCTGTGATTTCTGGTGTGACATATTTAATTGGTTTTTCTAACGATATTAAAAAAAAAAGCATTGAGCCACACTGTAATTCAGCAGTATATAGTTGCTCTGACAGGACCTGGGGAGTTTGCTACTGCTAAAACGGAGCAGATTCCATTCAGCACATTCACACAAATGCTTCTGTGAAGACGTGGACGCTGTTTTTTGGACATTGCTTGATGAGTTTGTGGCTTTGCTGCTGTGATATATCTTTATATAATCTCTATATCTTTATTCTGTTGCAAACTCTGCCTTATCCTACATACGGAATGATATTGTCCCCAGTCCCCAGGGTGTCTTTTTGTTTTTCTTCCTATTCTTGGGAGTTCTGAATATGACACCCCTGTTTTTTTATGTGTGTGTAACAGTACTCAGCATGTAATGTGTATTGTGTGTAGTTATTTAAGAACCAATAGGCCCCCTTCAGAAAGCATGTAACACTGTACATTTGCATGTAACATTACATCCTGCCTCTACAGTGCAAGTATTTGCTCGTCCATATGGTTCACAAGCACAGTCTGTGAGTGCAGGTTGCAATCTTTCATTTCTGTTTTTCATCTTCTTCTTCTTTCTTCTCGCAGACCCTGACAAACTTTACATGCAATGTTACCAACAACAGAGCGAGTATTATCACTCACATTTTCACCAAAAAACAGTTGTTTAGGAGATGGCGGGTGTGAGCGTCCTCTCAACAAAAGGGATCAGGGCAACCAGACGAAGAGGAGACAGGACACTTTGGACAAACACCGGTACCGGCTACGACACCAGCACAACACGATGATCCAACAAAGTCTATCTTCTCCACTAGGTGGGGCTGCACTAACGTCTGTGTGCGTCTGGTGTCTAACAGGGCAATAACCTTCTTCCCATTAACCCTGTCTGGTGCCGTCTGTAACATCTCCACCACACAGGAACCCCCTTCTCCTGGTCGTGGAAAACAGCAATGGCTGCAGGGCTTGGGCTTCCTATTGGGGCATTCGGGCCTAATGTGACCCTCCTGATGGCAGAAATAGCAGACCACTGACCCTCTAGATTTGTGTTAAGGGGCATCCCGAGACCTAACTAAGGGAGCTGAAATCCTACTGGGCTCATCAGTCTTAACCCAAACCCTCAGACCTACCTACCAGCTGCTGGTCTTGGTTGGGCCTCCATTCGTAACATCTTGTGTCCACGCCTTGCCGTCATGAAGTTCTCCACCAGCTCTGCCGCCTATTGACCATCCTGATGATCGTGCTCCTTCACCCAGACTCGGATGTCCGGGGCCAAGGTCCGCAGGAACTGCTCCAGAACGAGGAGCTCACAAACCTCCCCAACCGTTTTGCCTGCTGGCCGAACCCATTTAACGAAGAGGTCCTTGAGGCGGGTGCACAGCTCCCAAGGCGTCTCACCAGGCCGAATGTCACGGATACACCTCCTTGTTGATCTCATACTTTCTCAGTATCGCCTCTTTAACGTGTCCATGTCCATTGCCACATAGGCACTCCGCGCTCTGCCAGACAGGTAGGGCACTAACAACACCGCCCAATCCTGTTTTGGCCCGTGGTATGCTGTGGCCATTCGCTCAAATGTCGTCAGGTATTGTTCAACGTCATCCCCTTCCTCTAACCTGGGGATCCAAGCTCTCGACTTGGTTAAGGGTCCTGCTGCTACGGGTGCTGGTCCGTCGGCTGCTAGTACGGGTGCTGCGCCTGCCAGACTTGGGGCTGCTGGAGCTCCCAGCACTGCTGGGGCTGGAGGACCTAGTTGCAGAGCCCAGGGCGGGGTCGGTCCACGCCCAGGGTCAGCCTCCACATCCTCTCATAGCCAATTCAGTTGGTTCTGGACATCCATCCACCGCTGCTCCTATCTCACAGCTTCCCTGTTCTGGGCATGAAGTCTCTGGATCAGGAGCTTCTGCAAACTGGCCAGATCACAGGGGGAAAAAAATGACTTCCAAGCACAGTGTGCTGCACAGTGGCCAAAGGGCAGAAATGAAGCAGAATTTCTCTGATAATGCTTAAAAAAACCCTCTTCTTAAAGCAAGTTGCTGTGACAGTCCCACAGACATTAGAGAGGATACTATCACAGCTACAGGTGCGACAGCTGCATCACGACGTGACGCTGAACAGACCTGCAGGGAAACACTGAGGTAGCCGTCGGACGGAGAGAAGTTTCCAGCAACTACTGAAGTGTGAAAGAAAGTTGATGTGCCAAAATATGGCTGTAAAAATCATAGAATTGAGGAAAAAATGTGTCAATAAGGTTGTTCATGTATATTCAGGGTCAGTTATTGATGAGGTGTGAGAAATAAGGTGCAGACAGGACAAAGTATGATGAAGTTGGTGGTGATGGAAAAACATCAATTACTGTGTTGACAGTATAAACAATATGACGGATTCAATACGATTGTACAAGAAGCTTTTAAGAGCTTCTACGATATATATATATATATATATATATATATATATATATATATATATATATATATATATATATATATATATATATATATATATATATATATATATATATATATATATATATCGTAGAACATAGAAAACTCACATTTCATCCCTGAAGCCTTTAGATGGCACAGGCAAAACTTGAAGTCAAGATCAACTCTCTATGAGGAGTTCATCAAACTATTAAGCCTGTAATAATATTTTTGCAAATTTTGACGACATTCAATTAAAAATTGCCAACTTCTTGTTGAAATTAAGCTATGGGCACAGGGGGCTTTTTTTCGTCTTAATCTAATACATGTGTGTGCCGGATTTCATTACATGAAACTATATGGTGGCTTTATAGAGGCATTTTGCCATGCCCATTACCCATACCCATTATTGACCAACACCCATAAATTCTCAGCAGTCCTAATGTGTCAGCCAATTTTGGTGAGTTTTGGAATAATTTCAGGCCCCCAAAATGGCTGTGAATGACACAAAAGAACAATAGTAGGAATTCTTAGAAAAACAATAGGGCCTTTGTTGGCCTGTGGTTACTGGGGCTCTAATAAATTGACAGCCATTATGAAGACTTTTTTAACCTTATATTTAAAGTCAAATCAGTCTGATCCGTTGTTTTTTATGAAACATTCTTACTTCTTAACTGCTAGAGACAAGATAGTCTTATCATAGAAGACAATCAGAAATGTCCCCACCTACCAGTCATCTGGGGATTTAATAAACGTAAGATAGATTGAGAAAGCTACGCCTCTCGCGTTATGTCAAAAACACAGATGATGCTCCACTCCCCTTTCCTCTGCTATAGTGATTATAGTTCCTGCAATATCCTCCAAAGCAGATGTGTTGCCGCCCGGGCAAATGAATCACGTCCTAATTCAAGATTATGTTTGTTTTTAACCCGACGAGGATGTGACACGTCCCTTACGAAAATTAACCATGGTTTTACCATGGGAAATACCGTGGTTTTACCATGGTTTTTTGGGTCATGGTTTACCATGGTTTTTTTGTGGTAACCATGGTTATACTATGGTTTTTATGTAGTAACCATGGTTCTACCATGGTTTTTGGAAGTACCATGAACCAACCATAGTAATACTATGGTATCCAAAAACCATGGTAGAACCATGGTTACTACATAAAAACCATAGTATAACCATGGTTACCACAAAAAAACCATGGTTAACCATGGTTACCCAAAAAACCATGGTAAAACCACGGTATTTCCCATGGTAAAGCCATGGTTAATTTTCGTAAGGGGTGAGGGAGTTTTCTTCCGTGACTGCAGCTGAGACACATATGATGCAAACATGTGAGATTGGTTCTGCAATTCATCTGAAACTGGGGACGAATGTTTAGAAGTGTCTTTTGCCAAAGTCAAGCAACAACAGGCAAAACTGTTCATCCCTGTAAAGGAAAATACGAGAATTCCAGGTCACTGTTTGAAAATTGTGGACTTTCATTTCTCACGTTCGGGGTTTGATTACACGGTCAATATGGCACAAAATGAACTGGAATAGCATGGCGGCTCATGGTTTGTGGATCAGTTGTATTCCACGATGGACGCGGTCCAGCGGTGAAAGTGAGCCGCGTCGGGTCAGAGCTGCAGAGGGCGGAGGCCACGCTGAAGGACACTGTTGTTTTCCTGGCTGCTAAGGTGAGTGCCGGCGTCAGGAAGAAAAAAAGCTGCTTTTAATAACCCGCCATCCCAGGGACACGCTGTAACCTCCACAGCTCTGTCTCCTGCACGGAAATTGGATGGATTGGATGGAAAAATGTATTTTAGTGCTTTTTTTAAAACTACAATGTGCAACAGTGGAGGAAAAAAAAGAACAAAAAAGAAAGTATTCTGTGGTCTGATACTGTAAATGTTCAGATCAGAATCAGGTCAGTGAATACATGTAAACACTGATATATATTCCCTTTTCCAATTTTCTTTGCTGTCAATGATAAGCTTGCATTTTTTTGTTGTTTTTCGTGATAAGCTTCAATGTTTTCGTAATGAATCACTAACTGGCAGCCTCCGCTATCTGATGCCGCGCCGTTGTTGGAAACAATAACGCTTTGTTCGCGGCCACAATGGGCCCAGATTTCCCCCCCGGTTTGAAAAAGCAGCACGATAAAGCGGGAGGGATGCACCACGGCGAGTGTGTGTGCGTGCAAGTGTGTGTGTGTGTGTGTGTGTCAGGTGACAGAGATAACATCCTTACATCCTCCTGGAGGACACTGTCCTCCTCCCCACCGATAACAAAGGGGACGCCGCCGTCAGCCAACCCGATCAGCGGCTGAGGAGGCGGCGTTGCAGACTATTAAAGGTTCTCAGAAAAAACAAAGCGATATGAGTGTGTGCTCGCACTCTGACAGTCATCATCACTCAACCAATCACTGTCATCTCGTACCAGGGCTTTAAAAGCCAGGTTGCTGGCGTTCTGCCACCCAAACACAGGATTTGGCAAGTTGGATCTATAGGAATATTCAGGGCAGATTGCCAACAAATGCTCTAGCTAAGGTTTAATCAAATTTCATTGATTAAAGGGATAATGCATTATTTAGAATGAGGGGTAAGGCTGATTTAACAGTGCTCTGAAAGTATTGTTTTTGATTTTCACAAAATAAAAAACTTCCAGTAACTTTGTCTCCTTGGTTTCCTTGACCATCAACCCTTAGTAGCCTATAATGGTTTGTGAATAGCAATGTCCAATATTGGCTTTTTTCGCCGATATGCCAATATTGTCCAAATCTCCATTTCCAATGCTGATATCAACCAGTGTCGATATGCAGTAGGTGAGCTATATTTCCTCAAATTAATTTTAGATAACATCATATATCTCTTGTTGTGGATGAACACATCACACCTAATTTGCCTCAGGACCCCATACAAATAACAGCACTTATCAGTCGTTGGGGTAAAATCGATCCATTATTTCATTATCAGCAGAAAGCCAATAACGATATTTACAGATATTATATTTTATGTCAGTATCGGGCCAATAATATTTTCTCACTGATTATTGTAAGACATCCCTAGTTGTGAGTTTAGGACTTGAATGCATCACATCACACCACTGTTAGCATCTTCTAAAGCAGCGAGTCTCAAAGTGGGGTTCAGGGTCCCCAGAATAAAAGACTACTATAGCTACACAATGACAGAATGGAGGAGCATTTGTAGGGAGATAATAGTAAATATTTCATTTTCCCTTTGCATGTGAATTCATTTAATTTCAAATGTTATTTTCCATTTTAATATATTGAGGTGCAGAGATAAATACATATGAGGGAATAATTTGGGTGGATGCATACAGAAATAAACTGATTTATAAATGCATAAATAAAAAGAGAAATCCAATAAATAAATAATCATTTATGTGCAAAAGGAAAATAATACACAAATAAATCAATTTAATTCCTTATATGGAAAATTTAATAAATACTGGCAATTACTGGCATTAGAGAGTTAGAGAGTCAAACACAGTAGCATTCCTGCACCTTGACCGTTTTTGTGCCTTTAGATCGGGGCCTTCAGTCGTTGCATGAATTGTAAACCAGAACGCCAGATAACACGTTTCACGGGAAGCCGAGCAGCCTGGAAGCTGAGAATGAAGGACGTGAAATAGCCGACCTTCACGTCTCTGTCACTCTGGGTGGGGAAGAGACTTTTTTTTTATTTATTTTTTTTATTTTTTTCAACTGCGAGCAACTTCATGGCTGGAAAATGCTGCTTTAAAGAGAAGGAGCGAGGCCTCAGCAAACACACAATACGAACTGAAGGCATCACTAACACTGCTCATATAAACCCAAAGATGTCTTTCCATCGAGTGGAGCCCTATAAAGCATGAAGAGGAGTTATTAATAGCTAATTTGCTGTGCACATACTCCCCTCATGATGTTCAGGAGAATCTGTGGATACTGGAATTTTCTTTTTTTTTTTTTTGGAAGACCACTGTGGAGAAACATATTTTCTTTATGGATGGAAGGAGCACAGTTCCATCAGAGCTCTTTAAAGTTCCTATACACATTTATGCTAATGCTGTCTTTTAATGGATTCAGATGACAGCACCGAGCCAGAAGAAAGGGTGATGAATTCATCACAGAATAGATGAGGCAGAACTTAACACCAGGAGCCCAGAATTTCCTACTGAGCATTAAATCCCAGTCTGTGTGTCTGGCCCTCTGCCATTATTGGATGTAGTATTACTGGGAAAGGATATGCAATTCCTCCATCTGTCTCCCTTCAGTGTGATAAATGCTTATTTATTCACATTTTTACCCCAATTGATTCTTTGTAAAAACAAAAAAAAAAGTATATTTCAGTTTTGATTGTTAGTTTAATTATCATATTGTGAATTTAGTTTTGGGTTTATGTGGGTCACAAAAGTTTTAAGAGTTCACCTCACCTTCTTTTCAAAAGCAAAATATGTATACCCATCTCCTAAAAACTGGTTTATAAATTATTATTAGTTAATCAGCTGGTCCATCACAAACTGTAATACTTTGCTGTGGAATTTGCAGTTATTTATTGTGTTAAAGATTATCTGTTAAACATTGTTCATTTTAATACAGTTAATCGTTGAATATTGTACATGCAACTGAAATCACAGCATTTATACTACAAAAGTACAGTACTTGTACTGTAAAATAATTACAGTAACTTTCTGGATAATTGCTGTTCATTTTTTGATGGTTTTACAGTGCACTTACAGTAATTTTATATTAGGAGTACTTTAAAAGACTCGGACGGGAGGATCATGTGAGAAGTCGTACGTTACCAATAAAGTTGATTCTGATTCTGATTGATGTCTAACACGAAGATGAATCAGTGATTTCTCTCTGGGCCAATTAAAAACCGGCGGCGTATGATCGCCGGGCGGCTGCTCTGTTAACCTCGTGTCACTCCGAAGACAAAAAAATGTTTTATCACGTTTCATCTGCCAGATTTACAACTTAATCCACTGAGAGACTTGAATGAACTCATCCTGACTCTGGTAAACTCACATCACATCATCACCTGTGGGCGAAAAAAGGCAAAAGCACTTTGGTTAGTGATACAAATTCCATTTTAATATCCTAACCACAGCCGATTTAGAGTTCATTCCATGTAATCAAATGAAAATTTAATGAAAATGGTTCCTGGTCTTTCATTGAAAGAAAATACTGAAATCTAGAGTCATTTAAAACAACATAAGCCATAACGTCTCATGTTGGGAGCACACACAAAGCATTCCAGTTTGACCTCTTAAGCAAAGTAGTAGGCAGCTTTAACGTAATATATGAAACTGATATGTAACCCATACGTCTTCTGGGCTTTACTGCGCGGTGCAATCAACGTTGTTCAATTCACAGGCTTCAGGCTCAAAACCTGAGGTGCTAAAAGGGCCGAAGAGGCTCGCAGGGGAAAAGAAGATCTCGCTTGACTTTGCGAGGTCTTCGCTCCCTCTAGAGAGCGCTGCGTTTCGGACCTGGACTTGTCAGGAACATGCTGCGCTCTGCACTGGGACAATTTAACCTGGGTGTTATTGGACAGACATTTTTTTACTGGTCAGCACAGCCCCCCCACATGTAATAAACTCCGCTCACGCAGGTCCCCCTTGCACCTCGATACATCCCAATCAACGTGAAATTGAGCGTGCATGCATGAGCTGCCACCCCCTCCCCCCAAATGACCATGTAAACGAGTATAGATGCAGCCTGGCACCTGGTCATGCAACACCACGGCTAAAGAGAAATAGTTGGTTAACGTTTCCCACGTGTGAGGTGGAGATGCTGATTATCAGAGGTGCATTTAATCCAGTGGCCTCTAGACCAGGCATTGAGGCCCCCAGCGAGTCAGGAAATTCAGGCTTACATCTCACATAGAACACTTGGACTATGTATGAATTTGTAGAGAATAAAAACAAGGTCTGCCTTTGCAAATGAGCCCTCTATTTCCTCTGTTTTCGTGCATACATTAGCTAGCCTTTACATTTTGAACAGCTTGTGGAGTAAACAGCGTTTTTATCCAGTGTTGAATGTATTTGTATCATGTTCTTTGAATGACGCAATCAATCATTTAATCAGTCAGACTGTAGAATAAAGTAGAATAAATGTAATAATACATTTGCAGTTTAAAGTACAAAAATGAAAATCAGTCTAGTTTTACAGTGTTCTCTCTTTCTCAAAGTCAAGGAAGTTTTATAATTCAAGCTGCGTAAATTTCAATACGTCAACTATACCGTACACAAACTTATATCAAAAGTTTAAAGTCATACAAATGCACGAATGGAGCAGGAACCAAAAAAAAGAGAAACCTAAAACAGTGGCCATGATTGTGTTTTTAATGGAAAACCTCACAGACGTGACACAGTGAACGGGGTGGACACATTTTTTCCTGTAACATTTGATGAGTTCCGGTGGTTTAATCCCACACTTTAATTCCCGCGGTTGTTATTGATTGATTCATGCAATATTCTTATTCCTGCACCACTTGATTGGACGGAGGGATGCACACGCTCTGTATTCGCTTCGCTGTCCTGCGAGTTCTGATTTTGGACATTGGTTCTCCCCTTTTATCGCGGCCATTTAGATTTATGGCACATGGATTTATGAGGCAAAAGGCTCATTTCATCAGTGTCTAGATGTGTGTGTGTGTGTGTGTGTGTGTGTGCATGTATACATTACGTGTTGAGAGAGGTGAATATTGGCTACAGGGAGTCGCCTCTACCTTTTTTTGGTGATGTAATTTCTGTATTGTATTGGGCTTATAATGATTATATGACTTGTATTTGGTGCAACACTCACACAATTAAACTGTAGTGATGATGTATGGTCATTGCGGGTATCGTAGCAATCATTCTGCTCTTTGTGCAGGCTGGACGGGGCCATAGTTCAGCCCTGATGGTGTTTGGGGTGGCGACAACCCTGGGACCCATTGTATTTTAATGCGACCTTGCGGCGCTGCCCTTATCAACAGCCACTCATGTACAGCTGGGGTGGCTGGAGTCAAGGTCAGAAAATCAACAGAAGATATTCTCAAATGTTTGCCGTCTCTCCATGGCCGAGAAAGAAAGGAAAATTAACCCACATAGTGTTTTTTTTTGGTTTTGCACTGTGTCAATTCTTCTATAAAACTCGATCTCTGAGCCTCACAACTGGATTCACTGGAAACAATTAGACAAGCGGGGTGTGTTATTCCTACCAGCCGCCACTGGAATCTAATTATACATTATCAAATAACTAATACATCACGATGTCACTTCTGGTAAAAAAAAAAAAAAAGAAAGAAAGCTCATGGCACGGCATTTCTTCACACCTCACATTCAGATACACAGTCTTCACACCGCATCCTCATTATGGAAAATCAGCTCACAGTGCTTTACATAGGCATGAAATAAACACTGAAACGTATTAAAGGAAACATTAAGAATGAGTAAAAAAAAAAAAAAGAAAAATCCCAATCCCAGTCCAAATCAAACTGTAAAATAAGTCATGTGGGTGTTTGCAGTGACAATGCTGGTGGAGTGTGAGAGTGATTCATGTCGCTGTTTTACTGTAACTGATAACACGGAAGTTTCTGCAGCGGCTGTGTGCAATTCCACAAATCACTTCTCCTGAGTGCAGAGTTCCCTCTGTCTTATATGACATATGCCAGAGTTAGGACGTGTGGAGGAAATCACTTTTTGCCAAGATTCATGCAGTGCGGGGATAAATCCTCCCCAGTAATAAATGATATCACATTGTCTTTTGTGTCATTGTCATTCAGCTGCTGAACGAGCCGTACCGTGACAATACATTCACAATTACTCCATGTGGTGCAACACGCCCTTCTGTGTACAAGCATCCAATATTCCATTGGCATGATGATGCAAACATTATTATTTATTTCTTATTTTTGCATTGATGGGGCGAGTTCTTCTCTTTTAGGTGTATATGAGATGTACTGGCTCTGTAGCTATTTCAGCTGGACACTTTCAATCATGTTAAATGGATTTTTCTTAATGACAAATCTACTACTTTATAGATCTGGCTTCCAGGAGTGCAGCTCGAACGCATTTAGCTGGAATGGTTCTGACGCCGGAGAAGAAAAAAAGAAGTATTCATTGTGCCCTATTTGTTATCCATACAGAACAGTCTCCATTACTACCAGTTTCACAGTTCTCTTCAGTGACAGCCTCACACGCTTTCTACGGCATGCTTCACTCCCTCCATGTTTTCCATTTTATTATTAGACTGGAACACTTTGCTGTGAAATCTGCAGTTATTTACTGCGTCAAACACAGTTACAATATTATTATATAAAAGATGATTGCAGTAGACTTGTATTTTACAATAAATCACAATAGGCAAGTATTATTGTAGAAGATGTTATTCACGTAATAATGTAACCGTGTAATGTGCCACTTAGTTACCATCGATTTGAAGGTTTAGAGTTTATGATCTTTTTAGTGCAAACAAAAGGAAAGAAAAGCTCTTTGCAATTAAATTCTGACATTACTTAGAACTTAGAAGCACGTCACACGTTTACACTTACACACACGGAGAAGTCCAGAAGGGGAAGGGAAACACTGTGGGGAGCGGAGCAAACATACTGTTGCTAAAAAAAAAAAAAAGTGTGAGAGAAGAAATTAGGAGAGAACATTGCTGCATGTCACGGAATGTGAAATTCGGGTCTATCGTTAAAAAAAAAAAAATTTAAACGTGTTAATATCTTTTGTATCTCGGGAGTCACCTCTAAAGAAAAATGCTGATTAGTGTGCACGGCGCTTCTGCAGCATGTGGTTTGGAGTGAAACCCTCCTGTTGCTGCGCCAGAGGAGAGGTCGAGGGGACGACGCCGCGGGCCTCGGTGGAACCGCCACGCGTAGCCACGTTCTCGGCTTGAGAGACCTTGTCTGTCTCGGAAACTCAGACTCAGCAGGGGGGTCCAGCTCCACCAGCAACGTGTTGCCTTTTCAAAGAGGGAAGACAGAAACCCTCGTTAGAGGTACGGAACCAAGTGGAACAGCGGGTAATTAAAATGAGCCGACGCGTTACTATAATACAGATAAGTTCACCTCCCTAAGTGAATCCCGGACACAGATAGTTTCTGGCTCCTGCAGACTTTATCTGACCCTGTTATGGTTTCGCTCAGTGGTTTAATGGGAACGAGGAATTGTAGTATTGAGTACTGATTTGTTGGTGTTTTTTTTTTTTTTTTCCTCCCTCCACTGATTGAGATAAGCTGCCAGCGCACTTCTATCCCTCACCCTGAAATAAACTCCGTCTGGAAAGAGGCTCCCAGAATCTGTTTGCACAATCCGGCTGCAGAAAGAAACTAATCCTGCCGGTTTCTCTCAGGACAAACTCAAATATTGTGATGGGGGGATTCAGCCGTTTCTCAAATGGCAATTTCCCTCCGTCAGCCGTTCCGATTCCTTGGGAGAGGCAAATATCATTTGAGGGCACTCAGCTAAACTTGATTAATTGTTATGGGAAGGGGTAGTAATATGACAATCTCATATTCGCCGCGCGGGGAACAAGCGGGGCTTATTTTTAGAGCAGGCAGCTGCCAGGAGTCACATTTAGCCGAGGCTGCTGAAGTCAGCTGCAGGAGCTGTTTCTGATCAGGGCGACTTCTTTCTTCTTTTTAAAGCTTAATTCCAGCCCAACAACGCAAGGACTTGCTCACACGGACGCGTTGAGGATAGAATGGGTCGGCGGTAGCGATGATGCTCTAATTAATGGGCTATTAACAATATCCAACCATAATTATAGTTTCCAGACAATTAGGTTTAGTATAGTGCATAATAAACAGGCTTTCAGTTATTAAAGCATGAAGAGGAGACGTCTCAAATGACTGAGCCTCATTTTTTGCAATTTTCAAATCATCATCATCATCATCATCTTTATTTGGTGTAATGCAAATTTCCACAAATCTGCACATTAAAAAAAAAGATTAAAGATTAAATTTATTGTCATTTCCCCCGAGTACATGCATACATGTGAATGAAATGTGGTTTCTCACCAGCTCCTCTTATAGAAATGCAGCAAAAAGAGAAAAAAAAAAACTTGTATTTGAAGTTATGTCATCAAGATAAATGTTGTCGTCAGGGACCATTAAACTAACGCAATTAATGTCGTGACCAGAAACATGACAGAATCACAATAAATATATGGAATTTATGTTTGCTTCATGTATTCATACACACACACACACACACACACACCTTGAACGACCCCTTACATGTTATCAGTAATCAACTTTAGTTTAGTTTAGTTCACAACTTAAAGCTTGAGTATGTAGAACTACATGTAGAATCACATACCAGCACCAGAGACAGGAGCATTGTGGGTTGCCAGATACTCTCCCTATGCTCGTCACAGAAAGCCTGCTGGGTAAACATGGCAACTTCTGCAAGTCCTGCAGCAGCTTATGAAGCAAATTACAAATCGCAGAAGAAGAGTGACGCAGAGGAGCAAAAACCTGTTGGTCAAGTTAGACTTTAACAACATTACTTGTTTTAATTACATGAAGTTGACATCAGATATGATTCATGGCTCCTAAGGTGGCAACAAACCTGGCAACCCGACCATTTTGTTTGTTTGTGTTTGAAACGCTGTTCTGCTCATTTAGAATATCCCACCTTTAATTTAGAAGTAACAATGTGGAAAACTAAAACACAAAACTAAGAAAGCGTGGGAAGATCATTTCAGAAGCCAGGGGCCTGTAAAATTAAATAAAATTTCAAAGAAAATTGAGGGACTGAACTTAATATAAGTGAACTAAATGAGACAAAGGAAATATTTATACAGACAGTGTGCACAGGCAGCACTAATATTAGCTTCAGGGCTCACTGGTACAGTAAAAGCCATGCCACTGTTAGAGGGACAGTATGTTAAGACCTGATGATGGCATGAGATGAATAATAAATAACCCATCCTCTCTGAGCCTCGAATGTCACCCGGCTTCAGGGAAAAGTTGCAGGATCACCAAAGTCACCGAGAATGGATCCCCTGGCCCATATGAGTGTCTGTTCAAAAACGCGCGCCGATCCATCTCGTCGGTTTCACTTGGAAAAGTAAACATTTTGATTTACTCGGGGTGCTCGAGGACGTCAGAGGATCGCCAAGATCATTAGGATTCATCCTCTGGGGAGTTTGATGACAATCCATCCAATAGCTGCTGATGGATTATCATATTTCAGTCGGGGGCCAGAGTGATGGACGGACCAGGCAACAGAACAACTTTATCACCCTAGAATTACACCACGAGCGTATATAAAAAGCCCACAGTAAATCAATGAATTGCAGAAGGGGTGAGATTGCATTACTTTATATTTATGTACAAAGTGTTCTTAGAAGAATCACTCTCGGGAATACGTAGTATGTCACTGAATTATAGCCACAAAGTATTTCAACTCCGCTCCTCTGTTTAATAACCGAGGGGCAAATAAACAAAAAAAGTTGTTTTTTTGCACAAGAGGAATAAATAATAAATACAGAGAATGAACCACAAACTGTGCTGCCACGCAAATAACTAGATTAAGTCACACACATACAAAACAGTTCCCCTTTAATGATTATTACCAACATTAAATATGTTCAAGAGTCCTGCAAATATGAACAAAAAAAAAGATTGTGATTTGCACATGAAGACACACAGAGAGAACACATCCTTGTCCAGATGCAGCCGTTGGGGTTTGGAGCTTTATTTATCCTCCTTCCTGTCATAACATGTTGGTAACAATGGAGGCCTCAGGTCATGCTGCCTTCATATGATATCCACTTTAGCTTCAGAACCGAGCTCACCACGTGCATCTCAAATGCACTAACATGTTCATCGCACTCATTGTGACAGCACTAATTTGTGCTTATTCATAATGGTAATCAATATAATCCTTTGATTTATTTTACCTATGTAATATATGCTGTTATAGTTCTCCTTGTCTTATCAGTAACATGACAATCAAAATATTTTTACAGTATGAAGGAGAATGCAGATTGAAGTGTTGAGGAGGCACCACACAACAGTGACTTAAATAGCTGTATTTACCATTTAATATGAAGTAGATTATGTGTACGTCATTTAAGTTACTTGAGTTGGTTAGATGTTGGGTCAATGTAAGATTTTCACTGAATAATTAACCTACCTCAACTTTGTTTTCTTTTAATTGTCAGAGGACTTGCTTCAACTTATTATATTGAGTTTAAACAAGTAATTATTATGCATTAATAGTAATAATAGTTTCCAGGGGCAATGCTGCAAACACAGAAATGGTTCAAAACCAAAAACGCAGAAACACGTTTAAAAAAATGCAACAAAGAATGCTGCAGGACAAGCAAAGCAAAGACATACAAACAAATTCTGCTTTTATAACAAAAATCACACAAAACGGCCAAACAACTGCTTCTTTCTTCATCATCTCCCTGACCTGCACTCAGCACTAAGCCTCTAATACGAGTCCACCATGTTGTTGTTGCTGAGTGAAAACTGTGGTTCAATTAATTAAAACACACAAACACATACTACTTAACTATGCTTTGCTGTATAATGTAAAAGATGAAGGCCAAAGAGGAAAATATTGTATAGGTTTGTAAGTCTTTGTTTCCTCTTTGTTCCTGTATTTGCAGCATTTTTCTCCTGCAGTGTTTTTGTGTGTGTGTGTGTGTGTGTGTGTGTGTGTGTGTGTGTGTGTGTGTGTGTGTGTGTGTGTGTGTGTGTGTTTCTGGTATTGCATCATTTCTCTGTTTGCAACGTTCTGCTGTTTGCAGCATGTTTGACCCGTCAGACACCTTGTGTTTTTAAACTCAAACTCTGCGTTAAACAACCAGTCATCATGCATCTTCAATAATTTCAATAATAATAATGAAATAATAGAGAAGTAAAAGAAACTAAGTTCATGGGAGATGGTTTGTGATGTTGGAGAGTTCTGTGTGTGTGTGTGTGACAGAGTGCGTGTGAACACCTGTTAATTACAGACACACAATCTGAGGCTTTTGTGTTGCCTGCACTTTTCATTAAGGACCAATCTGTGCTGAAATGTGGCGAAGCGCCTGAAACTCTGGAAAGCATTCCACTCACTCACTCACACCCAGAACAAAGGCGAACTGCATCAAGCTGCAGGAACTTTAAGGGCCTGTTTGCACTGTAAAATCATTATCACAAAAAAAAAAAAAACTTTTGTGAAACGGACCTTAAAAGGCAGCGAATATCAGCTGTAAATGATTCATAATTCAATTCATCCAATTTATTATGAATTCACCCCCATCAATGTTTATAGGCTGATAGGCCATAGGCTGAGAGATCTTTATTATTTTTCTTATCTGCTCTATAACAAGTGAAAATTAATTAAAAACTGAGACACCAATGCTAATTAACCTTGGTGAAGGTGAAGGAGCTGGGAGCTGCTGTTGTTTTAACACGTGCACCGCTGTGTCACAGCAGTAATTAATCACCCTAGGCCTCCAGCCCGTGTAAACAGGGAGAAGGACACCTTGGGTGGGTTGCACTGATACAGGTACGGTAAAGGAAAAAAAAGCAGGTATGAGCCAGTGGGAGGTGGGAGAGGGGGGGCGGAAAAAAAAAAAAAGGAGCTTTGGGCTTGTTGAGCCCCATGGGGTTTTATTCAAGAGGCAGTGCTTGATGGGGTTCCAGCTTCCTCACAAAAATGTCAAGCAGAGGGCATTGCAGGAATTAATTTAAACATGAGTGCAGGGTATATCCCAAGGCACCTTGGTGATGTAATTACATGTTTTGCCATTATTCATATGCCATTGTTAACAACAAGGTGCGAGGATTCATTCCTCACGCCGCGCCGCGCGCTAAATGGAACAAGAAGCGGCCTCGCGCGTCTGAACTGGGGCAAACAGTTGCGTTGTGGTCACTGTGTTAATATTGTCAGTTTGTAATTCCACTTTGTGTGCTGTGTAATGCTTTTTGCCCCTTTTGTATTTATTTTTTTCCCTCGGAATAAAACGCTGCCGATGGGGGCCAATAGGAACACGATGTGAAAGTTCAGCTGAAGGTAGCTCCGCTGGAAACGAAAATCAACAGACTTTTATAATTCTCAGCTCGGGTAATAGCTCCCTGTTTATTTTCATCTTCAGTTTCCCAGATGAGAGTTTCAGGTGATTTGTTTTAATT
The DNA here is from genome assembly GCA_036785175.1 of Eupleurogrammus muticus. NCBI lineage: Eukaryota > Metazoa > Chordata > Actinopteri > Scombriformes > Trichiuridae > Eupleurogrammus > Eupleurogrammus muticus. Next base: position 3,315,729 of record JAYKQN010000001.1, read on the forward strand.
GGAACTTGTTTGCAATGCGTCTCCTGAGCTCAACAACTAAGTCAATGATTAATAAGCAATCAGAAGTAATGAGAGCAAACTACAAAAAGAGGTAAATTAAAAAAATCACCCGGCATTAAAAATAGAAAATGTGTGTTTTTTTGCGAAAACAACGGGAGAGACATGATTTTCTGATTTGCTGCTTCATATCGGAGATGATTACTGAACACGGGTACTTCCGGCGGTGTGTGGGCCTGAGAGGCAGCGCATCGATATAAAACAACATTTCTCAGAAGTACTTCACATTTCACGCCCCCCCCCCTCCCCATAATGTTCCACATAATCTAAACATATGTAATTTGCAATTTGCGATGCAATTTCCTTTTGCCGCTGATATAATTACTCTTCTCCTACTCCCGACTCCTGTTTACTCTCCTGTGGAATATTATAGATGTTTTAAAAAACATTTCGTCAGCATAAAAGATGTTCCAGCGCCGATGGTCGGGGGGATTGCGGCACACACTTATAATCATGTGTCTTTATTCACCTGCAAACCTGATTGATGACATCCCCCGACACCTTCCCCCATTTTCCCTGTAATTCCTCTCTGTGTGTTAAATAAATAGCCTCAAATAGGTTTAGGCCTATAAATTATAGTGCGAGAATGCAAACTAAATGGTGTGTTCAGCATGAGGCCCCACGGAGAATCTTTAGCATAAACTCATTATAAACATCCTTCAGTGAATCCCCAAGACAGCGGGAGCTATATTATCAAGCGCGTGTCGCGTTGTCATCCTCATCTATACTGGAGATGAGCGTGCCCCCCCTCACCCACCACCACCACCACCACCACCACCACCCCCCCATGCTGAGACCCCAGGTGACAGGCCATCACTCTCCGTCTCCGCCGACCCGGAGCCATGCAGACAGGAGTTTGGAATGAGCGTCGCTGTTATAGTTTTGTCAATCGTGACAGCCTGTACAGTGCCTTAATGCAGTGCAGATGGCGCGTTGGTTCGCGTCCCAGTTTGTCGCTGAATAAAAAGAGTGGCAGGGTCTTTGCCCGTGTCAGCAGGGAGCTTCGGCCTGTCATGTACTACAGACGTAATAATGCTCGGAATCCGTGATGAATCCCGCTCCGTTTTTTTTTTTTATTTCAAGACATCATTGCGTGCTTTATTTTTGACCCGTCTCTGAACTAGTTGCCTCTTGTAAGAGGAAAAAAAAGGCTGGTTACAAGTCTCCTCCATCACCAAATTGTCAGTGCGCATCATGTCGGGGAGCAGATTGCTTTCAAAGGGGACTGAGAGGAATAGGTCATTGCTCACAACTGTCACCAGCCACTAACACACCCAACAATAATGTATGATAATGGATTCCTCCTAATCCCAACGCTAACCCTTTGGCGTCATAAATATTAAAAGTGCATCACTGGAGACTGTGCACACTTTTGGTGACTGAAAATAATGCCCCACGTGTCAGATTTCTGACATCACTTCTCACCTTGGAGATTCTCTCTTTAAATGACATTATATTATGAGATATTGGTCATCAGTTTTAGATTACAGCCTGCAACATACGGCATAATAGCTCCAGAGTTGTAATATTTGTATAACACTATGGAAGATGAATATGAAAGATATGAAGTTATGGAATCAGGGGGGAAAATGTTCTAACCATGAGATGCTTTTGGTTAAAAACTGTATTTAATATTAGTTTATGTTGGTATTAGTTAAAAATTGTAAATGATTTAATTCATTCATATCATTATATGACATATGTGTTATTTATCAACAAGGTTTTTTTCACTCACCAAATGTGCAACATTCTGGAGAGGTGCTGCTCGTGGCCCAGCTCCATAGTGATGTTGTTAACCTGTTATACTGGATGCATCGACGGTAAAGCTGCTTCCCTTAGAAGCCAGCAGGCTGTTTGCCACCCAAAAAAATCAGGTTTTCTGCAGGCGCGTGTCTCACCTGCCACCTCTCCTCACACCCTCCTGCATCTCCTACTCTGCCATGTCAGATGATCTTTGGAAAAAAAAAAAAAAAACACGGAGAACACCGGAGACACTTTCAGACGGGGCGGAGGATCCACAGCTGGAGGTTCATCCATCCGAACATCTGACTCCTGACAGGGAGCGCGCTCCCCCCATGACTCGCTGCTCACCTCCCGATGGCTCCTACGGAGGATCACGCCTCGGCAGAGACAGGCGCGGCAGACGGGGCGCCCACGCGCTCTCTTCTGGTCATCATCATCATCATTGCACAGATTCTGACCACAGAGGCCTGTCCAAGCCCTGGACATGTAGGTTTGTATTGCCCCTTCACTCGTCATGCAGTGGGTTTAACCTGAGAACAGATGCATCTACTTATGCAGCTGGTGCAGCAATGTCAGGCTCAAAATGAACAATAAAGTTTTATACTGTACTGGACTGCATATGCTAGTCATGTCCGGACCAGCACAGAAAGGAAATAGCCACATATGACAAAGAGCTACTTAACTCTTTCATTTTTTATTCTAATAAGTCTATTAGATGCTGATTTCTCTGTCGCTCGGTTATCTGGCAGCGGTGGTGTGGATCAACCTTCAGCCAACACACACACTACTGAGTTCTTCCATCAGTTTCGGATCATTGGATGAAAATGATTGAAATAATAATCTGATGTTCTCCATTACGGAGATTTAGTGTGTGTCTGCATGGGGGGGAAAAAAGGAGCAAACCAAGTCACATTTCGTACATATTTGATTTTGGTTAAGAAACAACCAATAAAGACTGATGAATACATTATTAGGTATCTGGTGTATGTACATGAAGCAGGAACGTCACGCCGCTCTGGCCCCGCCTCCAGATGCTTCAACATTCTTCTTGTTGCTTTTACTAGGCCGTCTTTTGCATTTCACAGAAATTGTGCAATGCTACACGTTTTTTTTTTTTTCTTGTGTTTGCGAGTTGTTTCTTCTGCTTCTTCTTCTTTTCATGATGCATCACAAGCAGCCCTCGAGGCGACGGAACGCGTGCTCGGTGTGGACGAGTGCTCGGCTCACGCAGGTTTTTCAGGCTGCCCTTGGTCCCCTCACTGTACCAAATGAGGCCGTAATAAGAAATAGTGTGTGGTTGATTCACCTGATAAAACCGCTGAATGTGTTTGTTGAGTGCACACTTCTCTGGCTGATAATGCACTCAAAGCAGTTTTTCTTTTTTGCTTTTCCTAGAATGTGTGCACACTTAACATGAGAAATGTAGTGTTTACTGCTCCTTGGGGGAAAAAAAACAACCATTAAACGAGGAGAAGTTGGTTACTCATCGGTGGGCCGGAAGTATTAATAAATCATATACTTCATAACAAAAAATGAAAAAAAAAACATTTTGGATCCACCCGGTAATTCCGATCCACTCAGAAATCTAATCAGGTCAAGGACACCTTGGGAGGAACATATTGCACCAGGTATGAATGTCATAATCAGTTCATGTGTGCCTACATTTTATTACAAATTGAACAACTGGAAATCTGTGTCACGTCACCCAACCAATTACGAACTCTAACCATTACAGACATGGCGGATTTGCACGGCCTTAAATTCACAACCTCCACAATTATTACCAATTAATGGGGGTCCCCGGGTAGCACTTGTCCCTTGCAAATAGGGTTTAAGACAGACAAGCGGAAATAATTACGTTTTGATTACTTTATTGGCAGTTACAAAAGGCGGCATTTTCCGATGGTGCAACTCGTGTGATTACGTGAGTTTTTTCGTCTGAGTGGTCAAATAATTGAATGTTATCTGATCCCAGTCCTATAATGTAATCACGCCGTTCGCTTTTATCTCCCACAAGCATGCGAAGGTTAATGACGGAATGGTTTCACGAAGCTGAAAACGGGGGCAAGGATGGTGATTAGGTGGTTGCAGAAAAATGGCGTCTTCAGACTGCTGGGGCCTAATGTTCTACTGTTTATATCAATTCCAGGTTGCAAACACTCATCTCTCCCTCACTATCAGCCTGGATTTGTTTCACCTTTCAGAACTGATTTTACACATATTTTTCATGCTTTGATCATATTATTTAGTTCAGACCTTAAAAACGTGTTTAGGGGTTTACTAGCGATGGAATGGAGACATAGCCTACTAAACAGGAGATGCAGCACATCATGAAAGTAGCTTGTATAATCTTAAAATCCCATTCAGTGGATCGCTGTTTAGGTTTATGTGGCCTTAGTCTGTGCTAAATTCAATCGCATCTTATTTCTTTTCTTCAGGAAATGCAGAAGGTGTGCCCTGGTGAATTCTCCACATCCATTAGAAAGGATGTGTGTGTGTGTGTGTGTTTTCCCTATCAAGCAACAAAGTTAATAGCAATGCTCTAAATGTCTCTCTCAACAATGGAAAATTGTCTGTTTTTACATGGTAGTTTGCTTATTGTGGTGAAATAAGCCTTTATCCATAATGGGAAAATTGTGAAATGCATCTTTGTTCCTTAGGGACGGGTAGCGTGCTGGTGTCATATCACACATTATACATCACCATCTGCCAATAAGACCACTGTTAAACCCAATTAATTGTATGAAAATTGGAAAAAATGTGAGATGACATGTGTGTCACTTACACCTCACTCTCCATCTTTCAAACGCCAGCAATAGATAATAATATCTTCCCAAGGAGGTGCACTGTGAAGTGCAAACTTCTTTTTAGTTCTGTTATCTGTAAGAAACAGTTCCATCTGTTTCCAGTTGCTGTGTAACACGCTGTGGTTGTGTGAATGTTCAATCTTAATATGTGAACTCACATTCTGGTTTATTTTACACTGGTCTGGACTTCCAGCTTCCCACAGCAATTTCCAAAAATTAAAATGTAACTGGGCCAATCAGCTACTCAGCTGTAGATACGTGTGATATGAGTGATTGTTTGGCTAAGATTTGGATCTTAAAGATGAAGACGACTGTTCTGTTTTAGAATTATGAGGCAAGGCTCTCATTCCACAGATTAAAGATTTATTTAGTCAAAGCCCCCCCATGGATGAGAACCTGGCTCCGCCAACGCTCTGAGACACTGAGGTGCAATGACCCGCGGTGACGCGATCGACACACACTTTGCCGTGTATAATTGAATCAAAGTCAGGAGACAAAATTGCCAATTGAACACTCAGGCCATTTATTCTTCTCATTGACTTCTTCCTCTCCATTACACTCGAACATACTTCACATGACAGAATATCCAGCAGCACAATACATTACTGCAGCGCGTGTGTGTGTGTGTGTGTGTGTGTGCTGTGTATAGACCCCTGCATTGATTGGCTCTTTCACATACAGTATTTCCTTTATATTCAATCTGTACATTTTTTTTGCATTAATATTTTTTGTTCTTTTACCAAGTGTTATGGAACATTAGACACACACACACACACAGTATTACACATACAAACTCATATTTTATGTATTCTTTTCACTACATTGCATTTATTTATCACATTTCATTAATTAAATACTGTATCAGCTCATAAAACAGTGAATCGCAGATTAAACATTTTGTCTGTGCCAGTCCCTCCTTGTTGTCTACCTTGATTTGCTGTTCTGCACGGGGATGCTCCAACCCCTCAGAGGAAGGAATGAGAATGAAGGTTTCCCCCAATGACACTGGGAGGAGAAACGAACGGTTGGTTCATGTCGCTAAAGATCACAGCAAAGCAATATGTGAGGCAATTTTTTTTAAACAAAGACCACACCATTTCCATTTTTATTATAAAAAAACAAGGAAGTTCTTGCAGGGAGTTACTGCCTAGGGTGCAGGGTGAGGGTGCTCCCCCATGGTTCTTGAAACCTAAATAATGGAACTACTACAAGTCTCATGCACAGTTGTCTAGATCTTTGATTAATAAATTAGCATAATGAATAAAATGTTCCCCACTGTTGGGTATTTAACCCCCGAAGATGTGATGTCGCCCGTTGGTTCATGTTTTGACACTCGAACGCTTGTGCAACCACATTTGTTTTAGGCAGAAGTTCCCCTCATGTGAGCATTTAGAACATAGGCCATAAATTATGGACAGAGCCTCGTTAGTTAGGGAAATTATCCATAGAGAGCATAATTAGCCATTTATTATTTGCACTATGCTGTAAACATGTTTAGTACTGCTGTAAGCCTGGGCTTCTTACCATAGGGGTCTCTGGGAATTTGAGTCACTCGTGTATCCAGCCTCATAATTCCCGAGGACGGTGTAAACGAGGAGAATCTCCCCTCTAACGAGGTTTCAGCCGCTCCTATTAGGGACTTATTGACCTGTCAAGAAAAGGGATGGCATTAAAATAGCTCCCCATCCATCAGCCGCAGCCATCAGGCCGAGTCGCTTTGATAAGATGAAGGTTGTCTCCGCTCTGAATGTATTCAGCAACGCAACAAGTGCTGGGCCGGAATACATTGTGCAACAAGAAAACCGCCGTGCTGTCAACACTCCATCTTCCAGATTGTTACGGTCATACTGTACCCTGTAATAATAGAAGAGCTATCCAGTAGTTCAAATTTTCATTTTTTTACCTTCCAGCACCTAGATTTATGTATTGGAATGTGTTGTACTGGTACACCATTAATAGGAAGATTAGAACATAACTCACACTGTAGGTTACAGGCTGTAATCTAAAGGGTCGGTGAAGTGTGAGGTGCAGAAACTACAAACAAAACACCATAAAGAAACAAATGGGAACACGCTGTTATTTAGTGACGATGCACTCTTGGGTTGGATTTACTTTATAAACCGTTGAGGAGTGTATGTGTGTGGAGGCCTGAGCCCTCCAGGCCAGAACCGGCCCAAGGCATGAGCCAACCAATTACCATTAACAATGATTTGTTGACGGATTACTTGATCAATAGAGTTCCTGTTGCTGCAAAAAGTCCACTTTTACCTAGAAAATAGGTGCAGCTCCAAAATTTTATTTAAATTATTTTTTTATTTAAATACCATCCATGTTGTTTGTCCTAAAACTTCTCAAACGAGGCTTGTTATAAATAATGTATTTTTTTTTTTTACAAGTTCGGTGTGAGCCAGGCTGTTCAGTAGTGCTGTTAGAGCTCCAGCACCCAACACACCAGAGAATACTGATTTTTTTTTTCATGATTTTGAAACCCATTTTATATAATTGGTCAATTTTGTAAGCATTCAAATTCTGACTAGGTGGAAAACAACACATTTCTCTGCGGTGTGACTAACTGAGAACACATTTATTGTTGCTTTACACTTGCAGAATACAACTTTTTTGTATTCATATTTTGCGGAGAAGTAACAAAACTTGCTAAGGTCAGTTGGGTTTCTGCGAATAATGAGTGGAAGACGCCAAAAAATTAACACAGCTCTGTGATTATCAGAGCAACCGTGTTTCAAATAGAAATAAAATCTTTTGACAATTTACCCACAAACGGTCTCTGTGTAACATTTGTGAAGCAAAATGCTGCAACACTTGTCAGTGTGATTGGCTGTAAAACAACCAGAACCCCCCCCCCCCGGGTTTCTCAGTTGGCTGCAACAGGCTGCAGAATGGCTTTTATGTTGGGTTGGGGAATGTGCACGCTCCCGTGGCCGTTTCTGCCGCCACCCTTCACACACACACACACGACACGCACATCCATCACGACAAACACGGGGGTTTCCAAGCGAAACATCATGCTAGATGTTAGCTCTCCGGCTAATGGGACGCGGCTAGCGCCTTCACAGAAAAACACAACGAAATACAGCTGTTATAATTAGTCGCCTGCACGAACACACACACACACACACACACACACACACACACACACACACACATGCATGCACACAGATGTATAACACCAGCCCTGTTCCAGACTAAACAGATGTGAAATGTTAACCTGCTGGAGGTGTTGGTATTGGTATCGAATTGCTGTAATGCATTGCTTTTTGCTGTAACGCAGTAATATTATTAGCAGTAATAATAATATTCATTAATATTTTACTCTGTACAAGTGTCAGTAATGAATGTTTTGTGAAACTCACAGCAAGATCTGCAGCTGTAAAAACCTCTGCATGAAATCCTGTTTTGCTCAATATTCGGCGCGATATAGACAGAAGCCTGAGATGAGGGATCCTGTGGAAATGTCAGAAAACACACTCTCCAGATGGGCATACGATCGATTATTTGCATTTGTGAAAAAAAAACATTTGAAGAACTTCACTCGGTGCACTAAACCTAAAAAACAAAAGAGCCTGAATTAATGTTCTCCCATGTTGAGATTCTTCAAGCTCGAGAAGTTAGGAGCAGAAACTACAACAGGGTCATTTTGGTGAGAGACACTCAGACGTAATGCAGTAGTAGAGTAATCCATTACTAAATTACTTTACAGACAGTAAAGTAATAAGACAGTAATAAGCTTAGTGTGGTAAACTGAGGCGGAGCAATGTCACCATCTTTTTTTTTTAATAGCCCGGAAAAGGCTCAATTCCCTATTTTCACTTTTATAAAAGCGAGCTCGCGGCAGTGGTTGAGCGAGGAATACAGCAATAACCATCAAACACTCAGCAGATGATTTACCGCGGCAGACAGACGCTCGTAGTTTCTGTTTCATTTCCCTTCTTTGCATTTCTCCTTTTTCACTTATTCATCACGGATCGGCCCCGTGTCTGCGGCGGACAGGTGGTTGGCGGCGGCAGGCCCAAGCTGAACTAACAAACGCCAATATGTTGTTTCTTCTGGATTTCTTGCGGATCCCTCGGCACTGTGGCACCTTCTGGCACGAAAAGTTATTACACAGGTCACCCATGATTTCTGAAATGTTATGAATTGTGTCCTTTTCTCCATATGTATCGCAAACTCTGTGGGTTTACAGTTTAAAGTAATGAGAAACCTGCATTTATACAGCGTTCGTTGCAACATTGCATATCTATTAAACTAAGAATATGTCTGAAAAGTAAATGTAAATAAATAAAGACTCATTTTCCCCACAAATGTTACATTAGACACACAAACACAGAAAAGAATGACGTAAGATCCCCACTTTTCTTTAGACGGATGTTTTTTTCAAAAGCTCAAAGTTATGTATTTTTGCATATTTCACAAGAAATGAGAAAATAACATGCATTTATGACCAGAGCATGCATTATTATTAGTATATAGTCGTTCACACACCACATCAGAAGTATGTATTTGTCTAAACAATCAGCCCGTTGTGAACCGGCTTGTTTTGAAGGGCACTATGGATAATGGAATGATTTCCATGCAGCAATGCAAGCAGTCGGCTAATGGACAATAAAACTGTAATAAGCTTTTATCCATATGGGTTTTATTACTTTCACAGCATATACCTATGCACTTACTTTTTAATGTGACTTTTCTTTTCACCTAACTCATTCCTATGTTTTATTAATGACCCAAACAAGGTATTTCACAGATTACTGGTTTCATTCTCTCATTAATCAAGTTGTCTCTTCGCGACTTTGTTCTCTTTCATTTTCAAACCGAGCGTTCTTTCTCACCTACTCAGCTCGTCGTGTGTGTCTTAAGGAGCCGCATTAATGTTTTGGAACGCTTCACCGTGGGTTGCCGCCTGATGTAAATAGGTGCCTCTGCTTAGTTCATTATCGCAATAATTGTCACTCAAGTGTGGCCATGAGTGTTAATGAGTGTAAGTACCTGAAGGCAGCGTTCTGCTCCGTCCCTTAAACTACTGGAAACCTCAGCCACCTCACGCATTACTGTATTTTGTCCGAAATCAAGCTAATTCATTTCATTATTCATAATAATAGTCATAATAGGCCGCCAAGATTGCAAGAAAATTGCGTTTTGATTTCTGAGGCGTACAGCAGATTTTAATTGATCTTAAATTCCTTTTTAACTCTGGCAAACAAAAAGCATGCTGTTTTGTGTAAAGCGTGATATTACCGGTGCTCTGCCTAATGGGGCGGCCACGGAAAGAGTGTCCTCTTAGAAATACTTTGGTTTAGTGTCAAGCAGTGCTTCAAAAAGCATTAATGGAGCGGCTACATCCTTGTGAGAGAAACTGGGATTCTGTTATAGAAAAAGTGCATGTTTTTACGCAGAAACTGCTAAGACTGCCATGTGTTATGGCCATTCATTTATATGCACTTTTTCACCTTTACGCTTAAACGTTTTCACACAGAGGTGTTGATGCAGTCAGGAGGTTTAGGTTGCTAACTGGATTTTAATCATAATGCATCATTGTTTTCCATAATCCATGTTCATTCACAAAGCACTTTTTAGTTAACTTTCTGTCATCTCACGTCTTTTAAGCTATAGATGATTGTCTCACATTGTCCCATGGCTATTCGATCCATGGAAATCATCATGTTAGAGGTTGATAAAAGCTACGCAGGCCATTTACAAGTTTATTATTTATTTATTATATTTATATAAACACGAGGTTGATTCATTTCCTTCCATGGATTGAGCTCAGCTCGGACTCTGTCTTATATAACTTCTCTCCTTCCATTGTTAATAATAGAACAAAGCGCCCTCTGGCCACTTCTGACATTATGTTGTTAACTTTACATGTAAGTATGTGTCCCGGTTATTGTGCAGAATGTTTTTTTTTTCAAAGTTTTTGATGGAATTGAACAGCGGGAGGAAAATGAAAGTTTAGAAAAAGGAAAAATAGCGTTGCAGTCTGCACCCACGCACCGTGGTAATGAAGCATTTTTACACCTGACATAACGGTGTAGAATGCAAAATGTTACCTGACTTTTCTCATTTTTCTTTCTTTTGCGGGTGATGGTCACGGTTTGCTGTTTGTCTTCCTGCTGAAGTGGGTGCTCATTTAACATTTCAAGTGCAGCATTAATGATTTTGTCCTGTAGTTGTATTGGATGGTGATTAAATGAAAGAAAGAAGAAAAAAAAACTGACCGCAGGGTAAATGGCAGTGTTTGCTAAATGACAATGCATAAATGGACTGTTCCTCTATGTCAAACTCAGGGCGTTTTCTGGGCCTTTTCTTGTTTAATTGAACTGTGGCTGCACATTGCTTAAAAAATAACAGAATATTCCAGCCACTGAAGTATCGCAAACCAAAATGAGCATAATCGGTATCTAGTGCCATTAGTGTCAGATTGTCAGACCCTGCTCACTTTTAGCAGATGGATGTGAAAACTGCCTTCTAGTGTCTAATTGTTGGAACAAGAAAAAAAACCTGTAAATGCATTTAATCCACATCTCTGAATAGAAGTCTCTAAATAGAAGTCACGTCATATGTTGGTGTTAATTAATAAGACGTCACGAGTGTGTGAGGACTGTGAGGAACGGAACAATGAAAAAGTGACTTTTTTCCCCCATTGTAGATAAAGCATAAATCAGAGAAGCTTTTTATAAGAGGCGATGGTTTGTCCACCATCTGATGTGTTCACTACCACACTGACCTACAGTGTTTGTCTGACACACTAAAATCTTACATTCAATGTTTGTTACATACACAATTTGACATATTATTAGCCTCATAGCATATTTTCCATGGTTCCATTTTTTGGCTAAATTGAGATATTTGCATACACTGCTGCAGCATCTTGTCTTTCTGCCATGAATGATCACAGTTTTAATACGAGCAAAATGGCAGAGAGACTTTATTTAGTGTTAAGTGTTTTTAGTTTTCTAGACACTAAATGGAATCTCGGGGATTAAGAACTGTGTGTTTACACTTAAAATGACCTTATTCTCTTCAGTGTATGATAGATATTCAGTAGTTTACATTTATGTAAGTCAGAAATCAAGGCACAAAGGCCAAAGACATTTTTTATTTGCTCAACAATTGATGGGATTTATTCACATATCTCATCAAATGTACTTTTAAAATATCAATAAAAAATACCAATAATATAAATATATATACATATATATATAGCAATCTGATTTCTAAAAATGTCTTGTTTTTCTTGCCATCTTTTTACACTCGCTCAGCTCTGGTAGACAGAGTGTTGTGTTCTGGAAGCGGTGGTAACGCAGCGGCCGCTGTAGGCCTGAATAACTGTGCTGGGCTGTCCGTGTCCTGTGATGGCCTCGGCCTTCTCCAACCTAACCTGTCCGTCTGGTCAGCGGTCCTGTGTCCTAGAAGCGTCCAGAGGACCAAGGGCATCGTACCCAGATCCAGAGCACGTGGGCCCGGTGCTCTGTGAGGGTCAAAGGTCAACCCCGGCATTGTTCTGGCTCTCTCCCACTCTGGACTCATCCCAGCCAGCGACTGCAGGCCTTTGCCTTTGTTTGACTTTGCTTCTCCTGTTTTTTTTATTTTTTTTGCTTTTGCTTTACAACTTTTTCCACCTTGATGCACACACACACACACACACACACACACACATCCACTCACTCACTCTCGTGTTTGTCATGGCCTGCGTCATTAACATGACATTTTCCTCTCCGTTCTTTACAATGATACATAATTTTTCCCAAAAACAATGAGGTTGCATGTGGTCCCTCACCACAGATGACGTGTATTTTATGAATAATGTCTGACTTGTCCTCACATGTTGACGCTGGTGTGTGTTTTTCTGTTGTTTGGATGGGAGCACTTCTGCATTTACAGCCGATTAAATGCAATTACTTTCATCCACAGGGGTTCTAACACACATCTTGAACACAGCACCAATGCAGACAATCATTTCATGTTTTTTTTTTCTCAAGCTGCTTTAGTCACCTCCAGCACAGGAGGCCCGATTACTCAACACCTCTTTTTCCATGTGTTTGTGATGTAGATACATCCAGTCATGATGACTGGAGACCAACTGCTGGAAGTTAAAAATGGAAAACAAAACCGTGATTGTGAAGAAAATGCTAAACGAACATAAGGAAAGGAAAAGGAGGAAAGGAAAAACTAAAAACTCACCATGCAGGGTAAGAAATGCACAACTGGACTATTCAACAAAAGTCTCAGCAGACCTGCAGTTCTCTGGGAGTTTGTTCCAAACATTAGAGAAAAATGCTTTTTCCATGTTTAGCTTTAACTCTGGGGACAGAATTCAGACCTGCCCCAGGTGACCTTATAGGTGTGGATGGTTCTTAAAAGAGCAGATCACAAATCTGTGCATGGGCACTGATCTGTTAAGTTCTTCATGAAGTCAATACTTTGAGTAAAGTCTTTCTGGGTCTTAGTGAGGGCTTGATTGTCTTTTTAGAAAAGCCCTGTTACAGTAGTTGAGTCGGCTGCAGATAATAGGCATAAATCCTTTAATCCTTGATACATGTACATGTCAGGTGGTAGTGGGCTGACTTTATAATGGTTTAAATGTGGCAGATGAAATCCAGGTCTGAGTCTATAACCATGCTTTTTATTTCAGGCTTGGTTTGTGTTTTTTTCTTCTTTTTTTTTTTTCGACATTGCTCTTTGAAGCTGAGTGCTGACTTTTAATCATCCTCCTTTGGCTCCAAACACATGTACTCCGGTCGTATCCTTATTTAAATGTATACAACTCTGGCACATCCAATCATTGATTTATTCAATGCACTTACCCCGCTGTATGAGATTATGGACTCATGGTGGCATGGTGATGTAAGGCCGCTTTCACCCAAACAGCAGCGGGTGCACGCCGTGCACGCCATTAGAACCAAAGGCGCATAGATGCACATGCTTTTACTAAATCAAGCAGTGGTTTTATCCAAATGACAAACTTTGGTGAGAACAGCAAAGAACAATTTGAGATTGCTCAGTCTCTGCTGCGTGACACGATGCAAATGTGAAATTGTTCAATAAATAAACTGTAAAATAATCAATACGCCTTGTGTGTTTCCTTGCTATTGATAGAGTTCACTCATCCAACAACTGTTTTACATTTGGGTCAGAAGGAAAAGGAAATCTGGCACATTCCACTGAGGAGCCCACCCACAGCTGCTCATCTCATAATTGCAGGATCCTTACAAATAGTTTACAAAGTGCATCTGCTGGTTTTCTCAGGCATGAGTTAAACAAACAGGGAAACATACAGACACTAATGAGCACAGTTTATACAGGTATCCCTGCACAGAATGCTGAATAAAGCGTTGCTCTTATTGACTGGGTCCTGAACTGTTCAATCTGCCCTCTGCATCAAGTCCAGTTGACTAATTCTCTCTGATATTCTGCTGAAAGTGCATTCAATCACCGCGCTGCGATCTTTTCAAACGGCATGGCTTATCAGGAGTAGAAACGGGACCTTTAAAAAAAAACAGAAAAAACACCCCGTCCTGCTTTAGTTTCACCAAAATCATCTTCTTTCAGACATCTCAGTGTAGCGCCCCCTACTGCTGACTACGCCACCCCTTTACTTTACACACAGAGCAAGAGGAACTCAGTAACTTCAGACAACAACAGGTTTTGGAAAAGTATAAAAGTACAAATTTATTAAATATACATTAAAATTCCCAGAAGTGTTGCGCAGGTCAAAAGTAGGAACAAAGAAGAAAACAAATAAACAAATTCATAAACAGGACATAAGGGACCATAAAAACCCCCACCCCAATCTCTGGCTCAGCTACCGACTACTTAACTGAGAGGTGGCTGCACCAGGGCCCAGCCTCCGTAAACACACGTGGAGGGAAGTCACACCCCTAGGGCAGAACACAAATGGTTCAAAATATTTAGCACTGCAACCCTTGTCATCAAAAAAGGGGGAAAGAGAAAACCCACCCCTGGTCTCACACAGTCGAAAGGTAACACAGCCACTTAGGCAGATTGCACACGTTCACACAGCTACACTAAAGTGACACACGGGAGGCTGTATGCCCTGCTTAGGCAGGTACCGACAGTAAATAGGGCAGGGAGCCAGAGAGGTGTTGAGGGAGCACGGCTAATTGGGAGGGGGAGACTAACAAATCAAAGAAACAAAAAACAAAAAAGAATAGTAAATCCCCCCTCAACCTGAGGCCACCTCACAATCTGTAATGCAACCCTCTGGCCACCAGGACAGAGGAGGGAAGGGCAAAGTCAACTCAACTAATACAAAAAAAAGGGCAGCAGCAGTTCACCACACTTGCACACACTTCACACAATTGTCCGGAAATTGACTACAAAGAGAACAGCAGCTGAGCGACGCCAACATACAGATCTACACATAAAATATTACAAAAGAAACACATACAAGACAAGCATTAGTAGCTGTACAGTCATCACATATCATCAAATGTTTGCAGCAGTATGTTCCCTTAGACACCCGTTTAAATACCAAGGCGAATCACAGAGTTACTATAATCATTAAATAAATACACCCATTAAATAGTTTAAATATAATTGCTCAATAAACAGTGCGAGAAAGGGGCCTAAAACATGGTACTAATCCTCACGTAATGTGCAACATACCTGCCGCTACAAATCACAGACACACACAGGCTGAAAGGGCTCCGAACCCAGACCCCACTACTCAGGTCGCCACTGCACAAGCAGAGATGGAGAGAGATAGAGAGAGAGCGAGAGAGAAAAAGAAACACGCGCACATTATTCCACCGAAGGTACACACATACCGTACAAACACACAGGTATTGCAACGGACAAAAAACAGCAGCATACCTTGTTGCACACGGTCACTGATGGCCACGGTCCATCCTTCCACATGAGCCCCCGGACACAACAGTGAGCCTCTGGCTACAACACAGCAGGTGCGGGCAGTTTCACAAAACTACTACCATACGGGAGAAACGCCACACACGCTGCCAGCCACACAGCTCGGAGCTATCGCCAGGTGGAAGCTGCCTGCTAAGGACCCTGAGGTGTCTATACAGGTGCCGGGCCTATTTATGGACCAATCACGTCCATGCTCAAAACGGCACACGCCGGGGAGGCGGAAAAAATAGAAAAATAAAAATAGAAGAGGAGAACCAAGACAGGGCTCCTAGTCCTACATGCTACAATCACCCCCTCCAATTGAATCGGCGACCCGACGATTACAGCTTATGCTTCTTCGTGGTGGGCCTCCTCTTGTGGCCCACTCTTTTCACCTGCTCCGACACTGCTTTGTGGAAGACGGTGGGGGTTTGAATGCAAGCCTGCTGTGGTTCGGGTGCTACGCCGCAAAGGCAAGGGCGCATCGTCCAAGGAATCAGGTGACTCATCGGAGAACGAGGCTCTAGATGACTCCGGGGCGTCAGACAGCAGAGGCACTTCCAGCTCCACTTCAGGAGGAGGCACTAGGCCATGAGCGGGTGGACCTTCAGACGGAGCTGTCCCGGCCCCCTCAGCCAGATGTCTGGCCAGGCCTGAGCCCCCCTGAAGCCTCTCCTCCCTGCACACCACCGCCATGCCACCGGATGGGTCTAGGTCTGAAGAACTAGGGCCTCTCTCCCCTCGCTGTCTATTGGTCGGCTCTACAGGCTGGTCGTTGCCCCCTGCTTCAACTTGCCACCCCTCTGGCACTGCCCTCAGCTCGGTCCGGTGAACTTGACGGCAGGGCCCGCCCCCCAACGGCGCCACAGTGTAAGTGGTACCCGTGCTGCGTAGCACCTGGAACGTGGTGCCCTGCCAGTGGTCTTGGATTTTGTTACGACCCTGTCCGTAATTGCGCAACAGTACCAACTGGCCATCTCGAAGCCCTGCATCATTCACCTGGTCATTGTGGCCTTGATTCCGCTTCTGCACTTGGTCAGCAGCCCGCTGCCGGACATGTTCTTGAGTCAGGCTTACACTCTGCTGGTGCCTTTGAATCCACTCATCCAGGCTGTCTGGCAAAGGCGGGGTGTTGTTGTTGCCAAGAAGAAAGTCCACTGGCAGTCGCGGGTGCTGCCCGAACATTAGAAAGTACGGCGAGTGGCCCGTTGTCTGGTGAGGAGTGGTGTTGTAGGCGTAGGTGAGCTGGGGCAGGTGGTGGGGCCAGCGACGCTTCTCTGCAGCTGGCAGTGTGCGCAAAAGGTCATGCAACGTCCTGTTGAACCTTTCACACTGACCATTTCCTTGCGGGTGGTAAGGTGTTGTTCTGCTTTTCTGAATCCCATACAAGTGGCAGAGCTGTTTGATCACCAGGCTCTCAAAATTCCGGCCCTGGTCGGAGTGTATCCGTGCTGGTGGGCCGAATCTATGGAACCACTGCTGTACTAGGGTGCGGGCTACAGTAGTCGCCCTCTGATCTTGGGTCGGGATGGCCTGGGCATACTTCGTGAAGACATCCGTTAGAACGAGCACATTCTCTCGGCCATCACTCGCGGGATCTAGGTAGGTGAAGTCCATGGCCAGAATTTCATTTGGCCGGCTTGCTTGCAGAGTTCCCCAGTAGGCCCGCACCTTTGGTTGTACCGCCTTGCCCAGCACACACCTTTGACATTTTTGACACCACTGCTCTACATCTTGAGCCATGTTTGGCCAAAAACAGCGGGTTCGCAGGAGTCGAAGGGTCCTTTCTGCTCCTTGATGGCCCTGGTCGTCATGTACACTCCGCAGCACCTCCTCCTTCAACCCCTGGGGCAGTAGTAGTTGAAGCACTTCGGGACCGCCGCTGGAGGCCTGAAGTAGGCGGTACAGCACCCCTTCACGATCCACCAGCCGGTCCCACTGACGGAGAAGGACCCGACTGGCCTGTGGCATCGCCTCTCGTTCTTCAGCCACTGGCCACCGCCCCCTTTGATGGTACTGGCGCACAGGTCCAATGACAGGGTCTGCTTCCTGCAAGTTCTGGAGGTCTTGAGGCGTACGCCCCGGCAAGGCAGTCACTTCTTCACAGTGACCCCCCAGGGCAGCAGGCTGGTATCGTGCAGCCAAGGCACCCAGTCCTGGCACTGCAGTGCCAAAGGCGAACCGCTCCAGATACTGCCTTGACAGGGCATCGGCATTCTGATTACTCCTGCCGGGCCGGTACTTGATGACAAAGTTGAACGAGGCCAGCTGTGAGGCCCATCGCTGCTCCAGTGCACCAAGCTTCGCTGTCTGCAAATGGCTGAGAGGGTTGTTATCGGTCAAGATGGTGAATTGGTTGCCGAGCAGATACTCCCGGAATTTCTCTGTAACTGCCCACTTGACTGCCAGAAGCTCCAGCTTCATGGAGCTGTAATTTTCCATGTTCTTCTCTGTCGGCTTAAGCCCACGGCTGGCGAAAGCCACAGGTCGAACCTTCCCATTATGCTCCTGCGACAGGATTGCTCCAAGACCCCCATGGCTAGCGTCCACCTCCAGGATGAAGGGCTTCTGGAAGTCAGCATAGGCCAACACCGGAGCTGAACAGAGTCTCTGCTTGAGGGACTGGAAGGCCTCCTCACAAGCCTGATCCCAGGCCTCCCCTAGAGGGATGGGCGGCGTCTTCCCTTTTCGCCGAGGCCCACTGAGCTTCCCTACCAGCTGGTGTAGGGGGGCAGCTAGCTTAGCGAAGCCCTCCACAAAACGGCGATAATAACTAGCAAACCCCAGGAACGACCGGAGCTCGGCAAGGTGGCCTGGACGCCTCCACTCCTTCACCACATCGATTTTAGATGGATCGGTGGACACCCCCTCTGCCGACACCACATGCCCGAGATAGCTCACCTCACGCTGGAAGAACTTGCATTTCGACAGCTTCGCCTTCAGTCCCTGCTCCTCCAGCCTCCGGAACACTTCCTCCAGCCGTTCGAGGTGTTGGTCGATAGTAGACGAGAAAATTATGACGTCGTCCAGGTACAGGAGGACGGATTGATAACGACAGTCCCCGAAGATACGCTCCATGAGGCGCTGGAAGGTACTGGGTGCATTGCAGAGGCCAAATGCCATTCTGTTGAACTCAAAAAGACCAAATGGCGTACAGAAGGCAGTCTTATACTTGTCCTTCTCCGCCACTGGTACTTGGTGATAACCACTGGCGAGATCTAATGTGGAAAACCACTTGGCCCCTGACAATGCATCCAGTGACTCTTCTATCCTCGGGAGGGGATAGGCATCACGGCGGGTCTTGCCATTCAACTGGCGGTAGTCTACGCAGAGCCTAAGGCTCCCGTCTTTCTTAGTCACCAGGACAATGGGAGAGGAGTAGGGGCTGGCGCTTTCTCGGATGACCTTGCTGTCCAGGAGCTGTTGAATGTGTGACTTTACCAACTCATACTGGGAGGGGGGGATGCGTCTGTATGGTTGTCGAACAGGAGCATCGTCTAACAGAGGTATCTCGTGAGTGATAAGGGGCGTACACCCTAGATCTGCCTCACTCTGGGAGAATATAACGCTATATTTATCAAGAAGGGACTGGGCTTGAACGGCCTGCTGCGAAGTTAGGCCCGTGAAGTCTTGCATAGGGGCCACACTGGCGGATGGGGCCACTTCTTGGACAGATACGTATGCACGACATTCTTCCCAAGCCGGGCTTACAGTGATGGGTGTACGTCGAACAGGAGTCGCTGACACAGCTTGCACGGTGCCAATCACACGACGTGGTGAGAGCCACACCTCGGCTGTGTTGACATTCAGCACTGGTGCATACATGAGCCCCTTGTGAGCCCGGACAAGAGTGGGAGACATCAAGAGGCCCTCCGGCAACTGTCCCCCCTCAACACTCGGCGGCTCCAGCAGGAAGTCGACCGTCTCCAGGTGGGGGCACGAGACCGGGACCATCGTGAGCACCCCTGCTTTGAGGCAGACGGATGCTTTTCCTTGGACTCTGACCCTAAAGGGTGTGGGGGCATTGACGACAGCCTTGATCCTTGCACACTGCTTCAGAACTTGTCGAGCTGCCGGGCCTGCCGATTCAATCAGAGGGGAGTGAAAGAGCTGGGGGCCTAACTGTTCAAAAAGAGCCTGGTAACATTCTCCAAGCACATTCATTCCCAAGATACCTGGTATGGCTGTTTTACGGTAGGTAGACACGGCATCTATGGGGTCCTTAACTATCAGTACCCCCCTCCCCGAGATACATTGCCCCAACACAACTATGTCCATCTCCACATACCCACTGTATGGTATATCCAGCCCATTTGCTGCCTTCAGGCCAAGCCAACTACACTCCTTCCTCTGCAGATGAAAAAAATGCTCATTAAAGTAACTCTCTGTAATCGTGGTGACCATAGATCCAGTATCCACAAGACAAGAAACAACTACCCCCCCCATACTGACGTTTAAAACGGGACATTTCCCCACTAACTGGCCCTGAGAGGGCAAAGGAGCAGAGCCAGATACATCCCGCCCCAGTGTATGGCTCTGTACACTGGGTGGCTCTAGTTTAACGGCATGCTGCTGGTGCCAGCCACCGGAAGTGGGGGCTGTGTTGGGGTACTAGTAGAGGATGGCGACTGGGCAGGCCCACTAGCTAGGGGACGAGAGGTATGACAAAGACGAGCTATGTGCCCTGGTTGATCACATTTTAGACAGATCGGCCGCCCGTCTGGTGCCCGCCTATAACGACCCCCACTGTATGGCTGAGAAACTGGAGCTTTCGTATGCGCCTGACCCAAATGCTTCACGAGCATGTCTATCTGAGCTTGTTGTTTAAGTACCAAATCTTTAATTTCGGCTAGCTCTGAGGTCTGGGTGAGTGTGGCCTCACATTGAGACGTGTAGTGTACCTCACTGTTACGTGCCACCGTATGGTGGCTCCGATCACGCCCCGTCTGGCCCTCTTCCACCCACCTAGTGGCCTCCCGCCGCACATCCAAAATGGTCCATGTCTCGTTATCTCGCACCAGCTTCTTGAGCTCTCTTCGCAGGGTAGGGTCATTCACATTTTCACAAAACTGATCCCTCAAAACTAAATCTGGGTTAGTAATACAGTTGCTCTTTGACATTTTAATTTTCTCCATGAGTTCCATCAATGCGTGTGAAAATTCAAATAATGACTCACTTTCCTTTTGCTTTCTAACAAAGAAACGCTGTTGCCATCGTACGTAGGATTTAGCACAACCATATACCTCCTTTAACACTTTAATAATTTCTTCCGGGTTTTCTCTAGTTGTTGTAGGTCGATACTTAATTTCAGTTCGGGCTTCACCCTCAAGATGATCGTACAAGAACATGGCTTTCTCATGATCAGACATGTATCTTGACCGGATACAGCTCTCTGCCTCCTCAACCCATTCCTCGACTGACAGAGATCCACCCGAAGAAATGCCAGAGAACTTTGGGCACCGCCTCTCCCTGGGGATGTAGAGTACCTGTTGCCCTGATTGAGCACGGTCACCCCTGGCATTTGAAAGTCTTTGATTTTCTGCTTCAAGTTGCTCCAGACGTTCTCGTAGTCGCTGGAGCTCCGCCATCTTCTTGTCAGCTGCTGTTCTCTACACCCATATACACACACTGCTGCGCCAAAACAAACGAAGAAAGGGGGGAAAAGAAAAAAAAAAACCCTAGTGCAACACTTCACAGGTATCGGCCCTGCCGACAACGCCAAAATGTAGCGCCCCCTACTGCTGACTACGCCACCCCTTTACTTTACACACAGAGCAAGAGGAACTCAGTAACTTCAGACAACAACAGGTTTTGGAAAAGTATAAAAGTACAAATTTATTAAATATACATTAAAATTCCCAGAAGTGTTGCGCAGGTCAAAAGTAGGAACAAAGAAGAAAACAAATAAACAAATTCATAAACAGGACATAAGGGACCATAAAAACCCCCACCCCAATCTCTGGCTCAGCTACCGACTACTTAACTGAGAGGTGGCTGCACCAGGGCCCAGCCTCCGTAAACACACGTGGAGGGAAGTCACACCCCTAGGGCAGAACACAAATGGTTCAAAATATTTAGCACTGCAACCCTTGTCATCAAAAAAGGGGGAAAGAGAAAACCCACCCCTGGTCTCACACAGTCGAAAGGTAACACAGCCACTTAGGCAGATTGCACACGTTCACACAGCTACACTAAAGTGACACACGGGAGGCTGTATGCCCTGCTTAGGCAGGTACCGACAGTAAATAGGGCAGGGAGCCAGAGAGGTGTTGAGGGAGCACGGCTAATTGGGAGGGGGAGACTAACAAATCAAAGAAACAAAAAACAAAAAAGAATAGTAAATCCCCCCTCAACCTGAGGCCACCTCACAATCTGTAATGCAACCCTCTGGCCACCAGGACAGAGGAGGGAAGGGCAAAGTCAACTCAACTAATACAAAAAAAAGGGCAGCAGCAGTTCACCACACTTGCACACACTTCACACAATTGTCCGGAAATTGACTACAAAGAGAACAGCAGCTGAGCGACGCCAACATACAGATCTACACATAAAATATTACAAAAGAAACACATACAAGACAAGCATTAGTAGCTGTACAGTCATCACATATCATCAAATGTTTGCAGCAGTATGTTCCCTTAGACACCCGTTTAAATACCAAGGCGAATCACAGAGTTACTATAATCATTAAATAAATACACCCATTAAATAGTTTAAATATAATTGCTCAATAAACAGTGCGAGAAAGGGGCCTAAAACATGGTACTAATCCTCACGTAATGTGCAACATACCTGCCGCTACAAATCACAGACACACACAGGCTGAAAGGGCTCCGAACCCAGACCCCACTACTCAGGTCGCCACTGCACAAGCAGAGATGGAGAGAGATAGAGAGAGAGCGAGAGAGAAAAAGAAACACGCGCACATTATTCCACCGAAGGTACACACATACCGTACAAACACACAGGTATTGCAACGGACAAAAAACAGCAGCATACCTTGTTGCACACGGTCACTGATGGCCACGGTCCATCCTTCCACATGAGCCCCCGGACACAACAGTGAGCCTCTGGCTACAACACAGCAGGTGCGGGCAGTTTCACAAAACTACTACCATACGGGAGAAACGCCACACACGCTGCCAGCCACACAGCTCGGAGCTATCGCCAGGTGGAAGCTGCCTGCTAAGGACCCTGAGGTGTCTATACAGGTGCCGGGCCTATTTATGGACCAATCACGTCCATGCTCAAAACGGCACACGCCGGGGAGGCGGAAAAAATAGAAAAATAAAAATAGAAGAGGAGAACCAAGACAGGGCTCCTAGTCCTACATGCTACATCAGACATCTTTTTTTTTCCCAGTAAAAGTATTAATATTGCACAGAAATAACACTGCATTCAAAGTTTTACTTAAAGGAGCCCAAAAAAGAGCGTGTAAATATTTAAGTCTCCTGCTGCTAGCACAAATGTAATATAAAAATATAAGAACATACACTTGTTATCTTGTGGTCTGGTCTCTGCTGCAGTGAAACCTGAACACAATCATTCAGAAATGGTTTCACCTCCTTTCAGAGCGTTTGTTCTTGATTTCTGCGTAATTCCAGTACATGAGGAAAGGCCTGTGATAACGTATCTATCACATTTATGTTAAACCAGTTCATAGCAGACAGGCTACAACTCCGTCTCTGACCTTCTTCCAAACTCGTCGTCTTTTTTGATGACAGCAGCTGAGGCGTGCGCATCGATTCGCCGCTCGAGGAGCGAAAGTGAATCGACATCGGTATTAATCCCGAGTCCCACCGGTGATGTTGAGTGGATCTGTATGATCAGACAGGTGATTTTTTAACAGCAAAAACCACCCAGAGCTAATGTGTGTGTCGTTTAGTTTCTGTTCTTATCTTTACTTTCCATGTAAGTGTGTTTGCAGCTGTTGTAGCACTGGTGAACACGTAGCTGTAGTTTATTTTCACTTTATTTAGTGCAGCTCATGTTATCAACCCAATTAAAAGGTGCCTGTAGACTTTTCTTGTTAACATTAAAATATTCCCTGAGAAAAGCGTGTTGAGTGCATTTCCTTCCTCTTTTAAACTGAGCTGGTTATTAAAGACCCTCATGACACCTCTGCACGAACTGGATGAGAAAATAAGTTATCAGCCGTCACGATCTGTGGAGATGCAGCCGTGGACCCAAACACATGGAGACAGGCCTGAAGATGCGTTTTTATTTAACCTGTGGAGACGACAGGCAGGAAAAACACGAACACTCACACACAGACAATCAGACGAGAAGAGTGAGGTTGAGCACATCAGACGATCGCAGACGTAAAAGGGGACAAGAAACAAGGAGCAGGAACTAGACACGAAAGGAAACAAAAAACACCAGAAAACCAGACAAGACAGTGATAGGTCATGACATCAGTTTCTATAGAGTTATTTTAAATGCCTGTCTCCATGTCAGAATTCCAACCATTTTAGAAAAATATATATATTTGTAGGGCATGTAGTCCTGCAGTGCGTGTATGTGTGTGTGTGTGTGTGTGTGTGTGTGTGTGTGTGTGTGAGACACATTGAGGGTTGCAGAATGCTAGCAAAAAGTTGCAAGAATAAGCATTGTTTTTTTTTCATTTTGTAACGTTAAAAAGGAAATTTGGAGATGTTGTCAGCTCCTCAAATATTTTTATATAAAGAAAATAAAAAATGAAAACAGGAAGAGACACACCTGTTGAGTTGTCTGTGAATAATCTCATTCATCCAGGTCATTGTTCAGAATGAAGCTTAGACAGGTCAGACTAGAACCTGTGGAGGGCAGTTCAATCACTTTAACTTTTACTTTTGTGGTAAAACGCCTGTAGTGTTGAGTTTTCAGCCTCTTCTGGTTGCATTTCCCTGTGTTGAGAATAAAACTGAAAGGTCACTGTAGCCCAACCACCTCCCTGACTACGACCGTGATCCTTTCTTGATTTAATTGATCTAGTCTGACTCAAACAAATAGAAGTCCTGTTGCCTACGATTCAGTTGAGTTGAATCCACCAACAGCGCCACACTTTAAATGAATCTCACCACCAAATCGATGATATGGGCAACACCAACGAGCTAAACGTTAGTGCACATATGTCAAAGTCAAGGCCCGTGGGCCACATCCGGCCCGTGAGAGGGTTTTTTCTAGCCCCCAGGATTTTATACATTTATTATTAGAACTGGCCCGCAGGCAACTGCACGCCAGCAGCATCCAGGTACTTAACGCGCACTAACGCACTACATTTCCCACAATTCAACGGTGGCGCTCCGAACAGGAGGCCACTTCCTTTCATTATTCATCAGCGGGCATTAGCGTCACTTCAACAGTTTCAGATAGCCTACCCTTAAAAAATGGCAAAACGGAAGGTGGACACTGAGAACCGGACTTTTAAAACAGGGTGGGAATCGGAGTTAAGTTGAATTATAGAAAATTGCTGATATTATGTATTTATTTGAAGTAAATTTAGGCGATTTTTGCTATATCCCTGAGAAGTAATACTGATGGTGCCTTGAATAATACCACTTTATCCATTTAATGTTCATGTTTTGGGGATTTTTACACAAAGCTTTTGTCTCTGTTGAAAATTAAAATTTACTAACAGAGCCATAAGAAATTATTTATTTGATCATATAGTACTTATTAATATGTTATAGGTATTATTTTTAGGGTTTCAGTCTGTTTATTAGGGATCACTAGACTATATGCAGCCATTTTATTTTATTTTTTTCAATGAACGTTTGATCAGTCCGGCCCTTGGCTTGTTCCTAAATTTTTCATTTGGCCCCCATGTCCATTCGACTTTGACACCACTGGTTAGTGAAAGGCATCTGAGCTCATCTCTGCTGTAAGTCGCCACACTACTGTACACACATGTATTATCCAGCGTTCCTGCTGCAGGGGAGTTATATAGTATAGCTATAATCTTTGTCTGCCAAAGCTATTCTTCAATTTGACAAATCTACCTCTTTTACATCGTGTCCTCTTCTGCTATTTCTGCTGTTCCGTTCCACTTTTAAGAAGTGATAGCGAGATGCTGTGATTACCGGCACAGACGGTGCAACGCACATTAACGTGGATGATTTTACGATAATAAATTCACGGCTTTGTTCTGTGTCCAGTTTGATATTTTAACGTGAATGTTAGAAAATATTGTCTTCGGCATAGATTAAAATTAGCACCATGTGACATGATTTACAACGCGTGTGATCGGTCTGTGAGGTTTTTCTTTTGCTTCTGCTGCTTAAGCTTTACCGTAAAGGCTGGAAAAGCTGTGCCACAGTCAGGCTAGAAACCGTCACTATTTATTAATTCCCAATAACTCTTCAGCCGTGATGAGTCCGTGCTCCACGCGGCTTTGAGCCAACAATACACTGCTCCGCCGAGTGTGAACTCGACTGGATAAATGACGGGCGAGGGAAATACAGAAAGACAGACAGAGATTCTGTGTTTTATATAGAGAGATGACACGGTGATATCCTGGGATATAAATCATTAGCGCGGGGCAGACAGTTGTGGCGAGTAATTTCCTGCCAACTACTGTTTTTCTCTCCTCCGCTTTGTGTTCTCATATCATTCTTCCTGCCACCGGCTTGTTAGCGAGTGCAGATAAAAATACATTAGACTACTCTCGGAGGATTGTTATTTATTGAAATATTTTGTTGAGGTACTGTTAAGCCAGTCTTCTTCAGCCAGAAACTGTAAAATATGAATAAAAATGTACATCAACTCAATACAAATGTGTTCTCAAGGGATTGTTTGAAAATACGTTTTTTTATTATAACAAAAAAGGCATGATGGATGATGCCTGTTTAAATATTTTGCTAATTGATTTGACTGAAATGCATTGAAACCAAAGCCGTCTTTATGTGATTTGTAGTAAACAGGCTCAAACATCAAGGTTCATTCGTCCTTTAAAGGCAACAAAACAGAAGTGAGAGTGGATTTACCGCTGAATCCGCTTGACTTATTTTCTTTAAGGTCCTATATCGCACACTTTTCTGGGGTTTTATTCGAAGCTGACACATAGATAGACGTGAATGGCTGTGAATGTGGGGTAGAAGGGACTATATAGGTGTGACATCATAATTCACACAAGTACAAATGAGGCTTTTTGAGGCTGTTTCTGAATCCAGGTTGTGTGCTTTTCTCCTTGGATTGAGTGTGTGGTGCATAGTATTTATGCTGTCGAACACCGAGACCTCCTCTATAGTCACAAAGGGAATGAAAAACGTAATTTCCATCACATGGGATTCCATGACATATTTAAGGATAATAGCAAATCATATATTATGATTATCAATCTGGCAGAATTTAAATAATGATTCTTAAAACTACTGAGGAAGTCGTTTGGCTGTGAAATCCATCCCCTCTCCTGTAGAATGTGGTCGGCGCTATTTGGAATGCGATGAGAAATAAATGCAAAAACAAATCCATACGGAGCGTGTACAGTATAATCTAGTTTACAGGAGGATTTATAAGACACGGCAGAGGCTTAGGTTGTGAATTGTTTCCACACTCAGAGACAAATGGCTCCGCTCCATCACTGCCAAAAAGCACCGCAGCAACACAAATGTCAATCTTTATGGTGCTCGGCGGCGGAAAACGGCAGAATGCAAACAGGATGCCTGCATGTGGAGTAAACACTAACACGACACCCAACCTTTCCATCCCACCATCACATCGTGATCATTTTAGTAGACGTTAAGGGTTTAGCATGGTGGATATAACAGACAAGACTCATTTCATAGATGCATCATGTTTAAATGACAGTCATTATGACCATAAGTATTAGAATTTGTGGAGCAGGTGGACCCGAATGCAGGAAACACTTAAAGAATAAAGCTTTGTGTAGACCTGAGTGCAGGCAAAGTGTGTTGAACTGAACAAAGAATCCAACCAGGACCGAACAGAAAACGCCGGACTGAAATACAACCTAAAGTGACGAGGGGATCGAGGGAGAACATAAAGGTGCTGATAGTCCGGGGGAAAACTCTGGGAACAAGGCAGGGATAATGAAGAAGACGAAGGGCGGGTGGAGGGAGGGGGAACACGAGCAAACCAGAAAACCACAAACCCTGAAAACACAAGTGGACTGGAGAAAGCTGTAAATGCCAGCAGACAAAATGCAAACCGAAATCAGCCCAAACTATCCAGAGCTTCAGTGTTGTTTAAGGTCAATGTACCTTAAAGGTCTCTGAGGAACACTGAAAGCTGCACAGTGGCACTTTTTTTTCCCCATCTTCTCGTGATGAGGATTACATCATAGCTGCTTTTGTGGCTGTAAAAATGGAGGACAAATTGCTAAGCGTGACACACAAAACCGGCGAAATCAGAATTCCACCCATTCGCTCTGATAACACTCGGAGGGTTTAGAAGAGCTGCAAGATTTATTTATTTTATCCGCATTAAATGCAGCAGAAAGGGGGGGGGGGGGGCTGCCCGGAAGTTAGCGGTGGAAGCCACTGATGAGCGTCCGCTGCCTCGTCGAGATGCACGGCGTGCACGGTTCAGCCGCGCCCGGCAGGGAACAGTTGCAGCCAGACAAGATTAAAAAAACCCAGTCTGCTGTGAAATACACGGAGATTAACCCGGTAACAGTGAAAATGATTTCAAGAAATTGCAAGGTACCCGGGGGCCAAGCCCGGGAGTGCACACTCTAGCCGAGAGAATAAAACGGCCAATCAGGTACTGTGCTGTAGTGGCTCGAGAAAAAACATAATGGCACCTCTGAATGAAAAAGCAAGGAGAAACACTGCTGCTAAACACAGCCATAGGTGCAGTCAGTGCAGAAACACAGCTGAACGCAATTAAACACAGAGCATGCAGCCAATGGTTGCAAGAGCATGAAATGCCGTCAAAACTCCAGAAAAAGTTAGATCATTATTTTTTATCCTTATTGTTGAACGCTCAGCATCGAATCTTCCAAATTAAGCGGACAAGCAGCTCTACCTGAGCCGCGGCCAACCCCCCCGCAAGACAACTCAATGTCTGACTGACAGGCTGAATCGATGCTGCGATGAGGAATGCGGCGGGCCGACTCTTGTATATCTGGGGCCCCCCCGCGGTGGGAGGAGTGTTTTCAATTCCGAGCGTTTGACAGCAGGAAGCCGGCAGCAGAACGCAGCTTTCAGCTGACCGGCGGGTGTTCGCTATGTATGAATAGACGCCGGCGAAAGCCCTGATTTCCAATTTTAACTTTCTTCAAAAGAGGAGAAAGTGGTTTTTCAAGGGAACAAAAACAAAAGAGGCGGAGAGAGAGAGAGAGAGAGAAGGAGGTGACCGTCGGATGAAATCGCTCTAAGTGCTATTGGTATTGAGTAACACGCTGAAATAAAAGTTTTTATTTCTGCCTGAATATTCTTTTGCAAACAGATGCCTGCGGACGTCTATAGCTGAAACCCAATGGGGAGTCATACTCGCAGTCAATGTTAACTTTAAGAAGTCAGCATGACTGAAGCTGGTTTGGGGATTTTTTTTTTGTTTGAGGTTTGAGGTTACAATCACAATCAGACATTTGCCTGAAGCATATTTGTCCACTCACATATTGAGTACTAAAAAACTTAAAAAACATAGTGTTGATGTCCTTTAAACATCATAGAATCATTGCTATTAGCTCTAATTGGTATATTGATCTGGATATCACCTGCAAAACAATAGGAGGAAATGTTATGTTTCTTAAAAAAGAAGAACAGCAGATATAATGGGAAAGAAAAGAGGGCCCAAAACGAAACCTTGAGGAACCCCAAAAGGAATCAGAGCTGTGGATCATGAACCTTTAAGGCTCCTGAGGTTTTTTTTCCCCAAGGCTTTTGACAGAAAAGGCAGTTTTGAGACTGACTTTAAGTGAAAGCGTACTAAGGTGTGCATCTATTATATTTCTTTCTGCAGACGGAACACACCCTGAGCAGAGAGAAGGATTTATTAACGTCAGAATACTAGTCCCAACAGTAATAAAAACCTCTTTAAACAGATGAGAGGGGATACCGTCTGAGGTGTAGTTTGCAGGCCGCAGATGTTGAACTACCTTAGTGATACATGATCAAAACTGATCAAAGACAGGTGGTACAGAAAAGGTAGATGGGTCTGTGACCAAGGAAGTGGGTGAAGACCTGAGCAGAAATCACAGTGAAGGTGATGGTATAACAGGAACTGTGCCACATGGATTAATCAGATGAATAAAAAGCCTGAGGCCTATGATTGGTAATTGAGACATGGTTGGATATGAACTCTGTGTTGGTTGTTCTTATGAATCTCTGCTATTTCAGTAACTAGTGCTATAACATTTTTACAGACTTAATTATTTATCCTTCTTCCATTTCCTCCCAGCGTGTCTACATGCTCGTCCAAGGGCACGGGCTGGTATCACTGAGCCATGACTCAGAACATGGCTCAGTATTTTTAATCTTAAATGGTGGAAAATACCAGGCAGTAAAAGGATTAATCGTACACAGGAGCACAGGTCGTAGCCGTGAATAAAACAGGCGGTGGCTTAGAGAAACAAATATCACAAATTTCACTGATATTTACAGGGCTGCAAAGTCCTGTGTCTGTTCTTTTTTTATGTGTCAGGCCAGTCACCGACTGAGGGAGGTCAAAGACTCAATAGGATTAAGAAAGTCTTTAAACCAGAGGTCTGATTTCACAGCAGGCATATGTTAATATAACCAACTACTAGGAAATGCTATATACTGTATATATATATATATATATAGATCAGTAGTATTGAACACTGCTTGTACAGATCGCCAGGAAACGTCTAACCATGTTGTTTATTTTTTTAAATAAGATAAGCCTAGCTCGTGACATACGTCAGTATACAAGGAGAGAAGGAGTTGCCAGAAAAGCCTGGAGTAATCCACCCTCTGAATTCCAACAGTCGAAGCCCGTCATGAGTATTTCATAGGGCTTGTAAATGAATAATGAAGTACAGAAGTCTCGTCTTTGTTTTTCTGCCCCTGTGTTTCTGGTAGGGGTCAGCGGGGGTCAAGCTTTGTTTCTCAAGGAGCTGTTTCTGTAGCACTGCCGGTGCGAGTTAGAATCCAAACTCGCCCCCGCTAAACTTTTCAATTTGGATTCGACTTGACAGACAGATCGCCTAAGTGGAGCACATTACACATAGGGCCAAATAAAAGAACGTCCATCTCGTCTTCATTTCTTCAAAAAATCAATAGATTCAATCTTTAATTCATCCGAAATTTGGGAGCTGATGGTGTTAACTTTATTTTTTTTGCCTTAAATACAGAATACATTTATAACTGCTGGTAATAATAATATATATTAGTTTAGGCATAACTCCAAATGTCAACTTGACTTTCAGCAGAGACAGAATCTCACACCACCCACATTTGAAGGGACTCCAGTGATATGTAAAGGCAGAAATCTGCGGTTCAAAGGTTTCTGTTTCGCAGCGTTCCCCATGGGCTCGACCGTACATGAGGTCTGACCTAGTCTTCCTCTCTCTTTCGGGAGTATATTTGGATTTTTCTTTTCCTGGTTATTGGTCACTTTGCCCTGGGACACGGAATTGCAAAAAGGCATTTGCTTCTCTGTGGCCTTTGAGCGCGCATATGCTCAGTCACTTTGAAATCTTTATATAGCAAACATTGTTTTTTTTTTTCTGGCACACGGAGAAAAAAAAAAAAGAGCGTCAGAAAATGTAGGGAAGAATATAGCCGCCTCGCTATTCCCAAGCCTGCACTTCAACCCGGACATGATGACCAGGGCCAGCGCTGAGCCTGGAGATGTCAGCCAGGAGAGGTCAGCCAGTCCCAGTGTATCTATCACAGCTGCCAGGCAGGTCAGCTGCCAGATCCCCACGGCCAGCCGCCTTCCCGGATCAGAGGGGACGCTCCACTGCCTCCCTGACCCCTGCAAACCCCCAGGAGGAAACTGCGGGATCTGACACCGTTTCAATGATCCGGAGTCACCGAATATAATAAATTAAAGCGAATGGAAAAGCCCACAAGGTGAAGGAGGGCGTAGCTGAAGATTGAGTGGAAATAATAAGGCTTCTAAGTAAGAGCTTTGGGCCATTTGCAGCGATCAATATTAATTAATCTCTGGAATATATCAGGTGCTTCTCGGGACAAATCTATCAGTGAGCGCCCATCCTTTTTTCCTATATTATTTTGAATCTTGATTTTAATTAGATCCTTCTACAGTTTCTCTCTTTCGGGATCTGCAAAAGAAAAAAAGAAAGGAAGCTGTGAAAGTATTGACTTCGACAAACATAGATATGTAAGATCAACATTTTCTCAACTAAAGTATCAGAACTTTTTTTTTGTTTAGTTGTTATGAGACTTGCAAAGAAATCCAAATATGAGGCATGAGCTGTATGAATTTTCCTGGTGATGGACGGAGGAACCAAGTTGTAACTAAATTGATTGGTTTTCTATTAAAGTCATGAGTTTTTGATCCTGGAATCTTGTCACTAGGATCCCGGAATTCAAGCTCAACAGGTGACACCAGTCCGCATCCAAGGATGACAAATCCATGTTCATTTTCCCTGAGAGAGACACAAGACCATTAATGAGCGCTGATTAAGAATGGCCGCTATGGCAGCAAACAGGTGTTTAAACACAACTCTAACCTCACACAGAGAACAGAATCACATCCCTGCAGATAGAAATCTCCTCTGGTACGAAACAACTCGTCTCCTTGTATGAGATGAACGTTTCATTGTAATTGTACACGGTCCCTGACGATTAAACGGAGTAAAACTAAATGAAACCAACCCGAACCAGATGAGTGCCCTCATGGTCTTGAATGGTGCTTGTTCGGGTCCCTGAAAACACATCTACTAACCATCTTCAAGATGAGTTTTTCTTCTAAACATGGACAACCCTAGCAGAAAACATGTCAGCATGCACGAACGGGAATCTTGGATCTTGGGGAAATTCCAGAGAGCCTGGAATTTTCTAAAATTCCAACCTCTAAAGCCTGTCACAAGTATTTCTGAAGGCTTGTAAATGAATAATGTTTTACAGTATTCATGAAGTTTTGTTTTTTCTTTGTGCTTTTTTTTTACATCATCCCTCGTTTCAGGTAACTTGTTCCTCATGTGATCTCTGTGGTCTGATTGTCAGCTCCGCCCTGATCGTTTCCACCTGTTTCTCATCACCTCGTGTGTATAAAGCCTTTGTCTCGCTGCTGGTTCTGTTTCGTCAGTGTCTCTGAGCCACGCTGAGGTTGTGGTTGTTTTAAGGTTTTCCCTCAAAAGACTTTTCATTACTTTCTCTTGCCGTTTGATATTTTCCTCAAACGAGTGCATCTTTGCAGCCACTTTGACATTAACAGATTGCCTTTCCATGCTTTATCTCTTGAAGTCCTGCTGTGACAAAATGAAATTAAACAAAACTCAATCAGTTGAAGCCATGATTTAATTCTAAGGACTAGGTAACACAAAGACATTCGTACACAAATGTTCTAGTCTGGGTGTCCTGGAATAGGACTTTGGGGTTTCATGGAGCAAATTTTCTGATATTAGTTGAAGCCAGAACCCCCACCTGTTTTATCTGCTTCCAAACAGAGATTTGGTGATGATATTTTACCATCACTTTGCCTGAGATCACTTTTCCTTGTCATAGTGTGTTTTGCTGGTTTTGGGGGACGTGTCGTCATAGAGAAATTCTGCTGCTCTTGGAGCGGTGACAGCAGGGATCCATTGACTGCTGGAATAATCGATACATAGCACATCCCGTGTGAGGATTGTTTATGACTGACAATGGAGCAGGCGATGGCGCCTGTCAGAAAGAACGCGAGCTCGGCAGCGGGCACAGACGAGATGGGGATGGATCGCTCTCTCTGAGGGAGATGGATTCAAATATGTCTTTAACAGATTTTCCACCAAAAATAATTCAACAGATAACAGAAGCCCTGCTTCATGTGCGAAGTCCTAGAGCAATTAAACTGACTGAATGATTCACACACTGTTCTTAAAACTATCAAACACTGTGGCTCATGAAAGCCATAATTAACCACCTTTCAGCTGAATTCTTCACCTACAAAGAGAAAGTGAATTTTTCCATGTGAGCTTGAACACAATTAGTCTACAATACAGTGTGATTAGATCCAGGAAGTAGTCCTTCATTCGTATCATATATCTTGTCAACTCTTATGTTAATAAAAGTATTAACGCTTGAAAAATGTCCCTTTATGGTGAATTTTGTACAGATTAAACAAAAAAAAGTGTAACTAAATTAATTTGACAATAATGCGATTAGTCCTGATTAAATATTTAAATCAGTGACAACCCTATTTAGGTTTATATATATATATATATATATATATATATATATATATATATATGCCTTAAACATTACACATTTATTGTACTGTGTATATACATAGGCTAATTAATTCTTTGTATGACAGTTTGTGACAATCTATTGCCACTTATAACAAAACATAGTTAACATAAAATCAAGACAAGGATTAAATAATGAACAATGTGTATGTATGTATATATATATATATACGCACATAAACTTCTGCTCATCTATGAATAACCTCACATCTCTCAATGTAATTAGTGACTTTTAAACCAATAAATGGGGGAGTTGGGAAATTTCCAATTTAGTTCCAAGCACCAGCTGGCACTGTCCATGGCGATGAATGTCTGCGTGTGGATGCAAAGCATGCGATGACTTAGTGAAGTAGCTGCTGTGTATGCAGCACCGACGGTTTCATGCACACCAACAGTCCTGCATTAAATTTATCCCCCAGTACAATCGGAAATAATCCGAGCAGAAAACCTGCAGCTTCCTATCCAGCAGCAGACGGAGGGGAGGGGAGTGTTTGCCTCACCTTCTGGTGCTTGAATGGAACCAACCCTCATGGCGGCAAGGTCAAACTTCCTCCTGTGCATGTATGACCCGGGCAAGGGGCCGAAGTTTGGAGCAGCTCAGTCTCACATCAAATTATTTTTTCAGGTTGACACTTTTTTTTTTTTTTTTTTCAACCAAATTACAGAAATACACGCTCCATCATTTTCTAGCAGAGACCCTGTAGCTAATAGGAGCCACAATATTAATTTGATTGGCATTCATACATTTCTACTTGTTGAGTGGTGTGACAACCTAGTGCAGGGGTGCAAATGGACCATTAGAGGAATGGAGTCAAGCACAAGTAACACACACACACACACACACACACACACACACACACACACACACACACACTCCTTCGACATCCTCACCCACCGTGGGCCAATTACAGCAAATCTCCGTTCACCATGCAGAACAGGAAACGCCACACAGGTTAGCAGAGGCAGATCAGATCTACCCAAACAAAAGACATAACAGCAAGTACAATGGTCTCTCAAACACGATATACCTAATGTATATATTATACAGTATGTACAATACATTCTATATAAAAGATTTATATATACTGGGTGCCCATATATATGCCAAGAGCTTTACACCGTCATCAGGGCAAACAGGCATCATACTCTCTGTGTGTATACAGTAAGGGCTGCTCAATTAACAACACGTATGCTAGATAATCTAAGCAGTCGTCGTTTCCACCTGAGAGGTTTAAGCGGTGTTCAAAGGGCAGCGCAGTCATTCCTGGGTCTGATGTGAAGTCAGATAAATGTAGATAAAACCGAGCGCACAGCTCACCTCCAGTACATTCTCTACAACACAAATCAAGTGTGTGCAGAAACATTGCCCGCTCTGTGCAGACAAGGCAACCATAAAAATAAATCAAAATTCTGGGGGTTTTTTTTGGGGGGGGAAGGCAACCACATAAACGCCAGGAGAGCTGTCACGTTCCTAGAACCATGAGTTATCGGATAAAGTGGGACAATTAGATTTATAACACGGCGCTCAAATCAAAATCTGCATTTAAGCCTGCAGGGTGGGTGCAAGAAGCCTAATGTGTGTATTCAGAATACATTTCTGTGTCATAGCTTGCCATCAATAACTCTCGGCAAGAAAGCAGAGAGAAGACACATGGTGCTATAAAAATATCTATAAAATAACAGGTAAAAGGTGAGTTGGGGTCAGCACGTACTATGGAGCTTTTATGTTCACCTATATAAATAGTGTAAAAATTCATACACACGTTCTTGGTGTGGCATGCAATAAAACGCCACACCAGGAAGTGTTTCCCACATCTGGGAATGTTTAAAACTTCAATGGTGTTGATTGCATCGGGCACAGTGGCTGCATGGAGATCAGGTCCCTGCACAAACAACGCTGGGTCATCGAATGCATTATTCAGTGATGGCTCTTTAGTAATGCAATGCCACTGTTTTATAATGGTACATTTAATAATATAAGCTTTGGGAGTATATGAACGTGGTGATTCATTAAACCAAACACTTTTTTTATCCTTCTTAACGCTTTCTTAAAAGGTCAGACTGAGGAGCTGAGACAGCTGTGTTATAAGCTTCATCAATATATTCAGTGGAGTAGCCCCTGGCAAGCAGGCCTTGTTTGAATCCATAGTCCTCGCAATAAAGTCCTCAGTCGCAGGCTAATGTTTCTAGTCGAGGCTCTTAGGCTATATTTAGGTGCCTTATGGTGCACGCCACTAGACAAAAGGAGGCAGCGATGATCCGTCTGCTTCCAGTAGAGGGAGCTGCAGAGGTTATCTGCTTCTAATTTTATACACATATCAAGTAAATGCACATGTTTAAGATCAGGCTCCATGGAGATTTTAAATCTGGGCTCATAGTACTGAGATAGGGGGCAGAAACTAAATTTGAGACAAGTGAAAAATAGCATGTGTGGAATATCTGAAAGTATCTGAAATATGTAATTGTGTAGAAGTTTTCATTAAAGATAAATAACTCAACATAGCTCATTAAGAAGTTAGGAGCCAGGATACCACCCATGCTTTGTCCCTTTGACCTGTGAGGAGTATTTCTCCCTTTGGTTTGCCAGATCACATAAAGCGCCACTTGGTTGGTATGCATCCTCAGCGCAGCCTCATAGACGATATTCAAGCACTGCAAGATGTTTGTTTAAATTGAACAGTAAAGGTCACAAGGATAATGTCGTCGGGGAGCTCAGCGATTTTCTCAGTGGAGTCCCTCACACACGAGCAGGAAGCTTCAGGACATATGGTTGGATCAAATTAACTAATTATAACGCCACATGGTTCATCACAATACAGTCGTATAGTTTAGTTAACAGCTATAAAAACATGTTAACCCTTTTACTCTCTCTTTATATAAAATACAATATTGCTGCAAACATATGTTTTCATATATATCCAAATACATTTTGACTGATGTTGGATTTATTTTTCATTTGAGGCATTAATCCAAACTGCTGATGTTTAATTGACCGTTTAGAAACAGATGATTTGGTGCAGATGTAACTTACTGCTTATAAACTAGTTTTGGAGAAACAGTTCCGATGTTCACTGTAATCTCCAAGTACTGAACCCTTCTATTCATAAAACACTGCCACGTGCATGATCAGATTAAATACTTGGGGGATAGAGGGAGAAGGGACAGAGCAATAATAGACCATAGGATCTTCTTTTAGAAAAAAATGGCCACGCTAAAGCAGCGTACTGATCCCCTTTGTGCTGATCATGTGTGAAATTGAGGATTATTTTGTTCCATATAATGGAGGAGATCTCATTCTCACTTAGAGATTTCATTATTCACATGTTATTTCTTTTCTCTGAGTATGAAAAAAATAAGAGAGGACACCAACTTTTACAGTGGGGCATGTGAAAACGTGCAAAAACAATACATTTATTAACACATGATGCCGGAGCAGCCTTTGTCCTCAGCTCTTTGCGAAGAAGAATTCAAAGAATCGATGGGTTCATAAAAAAACACCGACGACGACGACTCGGAGCAGCACTTGACTCCAGATCACCTCGTCTCGCCGTCACAATGTCGACACAATCGGCCAGTGAGTGGTGAAACGGGCGGCGTTTCTATGGCACCTTTCTCGTCTTTTCAGCCACTCGAAAGCGCTTCGCACCACAATCGCCCATTCACGCTCGGTCACCGCTGTCGCCGTGGCCACAGAACCTGCATGGGGACTTGCTAACCATTCACACGCATTCACACGGGTTGAGGTTAAGTGTCTTGACGAAGGACGTGTTGACATATGGACTAGATATAAATATATATATATATATAATTCTCACTATATAGCTTTATGACACATGCAGGGTTTTACTGGCACCACTCTCGGGATGTAATCATTATAATTATAAAGGTCAGCCTGTCAGTACACAACTTTGTTTTGTCAAGCATTATATTATTAAAGGTGGGGTGGATTATGTTTTTCCCCCCAGAGCGTTATTTGTCATATTGTTTTAAATCCCCCTTCGCACCCGGTTTGCAACCAATTAATTAAAAAGGCTCCGACGCTGAAAAACAATAGTAACCCGTGAGACGAGCGGGACTGAATTAACTCGATCTAATCTCGGCAGGCATCCCATTATCATTTCAGCACAATAAATAAGATGAGGTGCCATCCCCGGTTCTCACTCAACGCCGTTATTGTTTTAATTTTCAACCGTAAGAGTTATAACCGTCATAAAAAGTAAAGAAAAAGAGAGAAAGAGTCTTGACTTTGATGAAACGGCGGTGCCAACGCGTTGCAGGATTTTGTTAAATTGGGTATTGCTGGTATCATAGCTTCTGCTGCGATTGTGTGACAAGGGGCCCCTGTTGAACTGTGACAAACTAGTAGCTGTGACTTATCGGTTTATCTGCCTCTCCAGCAGCTCTTTTGGTGTCGCGCGTATCTGTCCTCCTGCTTATCTTCTCCGCTCCCCCCCTCCTCCTGTTTCTTTACTCTCTCCTGCCCTTTTTTCATAAAAGGAATGTAAATAAGCATATGCCAGCCAAAATATCCAACCAAATATGAAATTGAATATAGAGAATAATGACAATAAAGCATGTGCGTGCTTCAATGAGCAGAGTCAAAAGTTGCTGATTAGAGGCAGGATAAAAAAAAAATAAAACTGGAGTCTCAAAGTTTGTCAAAGTTCTGTGAAGAAAGGTATGAGAAGCAAGTTAGAATCTTGATAAGAAACCAAATGATTCTTCTGCAAGTTTCAGCTCATGTTCTTTTATTTAAACCAACTAACTCTAATGGCGTCATCACTTTAGATGCTGCGTGTTTACACCCTGAGCTTCGTCCTTTAACTCAAAATGTTTTTAATTCACTCACACACATACATTACCTTTAACCTTAAGGCATTTAGGCACATGATCTATATTTGATTTAACTCTGGGCTTCTAGTCTCCGTAGCATGTTTTCTCGCTCATATCCACAGCAGCTAATTAAAATGTGCATTAAAACATAAGTGGCGTAGACACGAGGCTATGCGGCTACGCAAGCGTGAGGTTGAACGTGCTATATCAGGTGCAGCAGTCACCGTTTAAGTCGAATAACAAGCAGCACTACACGATCTGCCTCTATAGCTACATGTCAGTCAAGGAGATTAAAATGAACACAATGATCTTTGCCGCACGGTTCATTCGCTTGACATTTTACATCTGCTTCGGCTCACTTCATTGCAGCTACGCATATTATGAACTATTCTATTTTAGTCATAAATTTTAGTTTTGTAAATACACTCGCAGAGAAGGAACAGGATGTGTGTAAATGAAGCACTAATGTAGTCGATATAATGTATAGAACTGCGACTGCAGACGTTCTTCTCCCATAGATCATAAATCATCACAAACAAATGCTGACAAACTGCTGTTATGTAAATAAATGTCCAACATGAAAATGGACATGTGTTTTTTTTTCCTGTATCTGACTTGTCCTAACAGCAGGGCATTGATGGAGGATCAATCATCAAACAAGAGCCTTTCACATGAATTAATAAACATGAACATCACTATGCCTGCCTGTTGGGAATATTAACAGTTTAGCCCTTTAATTTACTGACTAATGTATATGGCTCAATACAGGGGCAGTTTCATGCTGCTTTGCACTGTCCTGGTGCCACTGCTGGGGGCCTCACACTGTAAAACCACTACTTTTTATAAATATATATATTCTTTTATAAATATAAATGCACTTATTAAACATTTACAGCATATAACTGGCAGCAATTATTTAGAAAGTAACTGTAATTATCTTTTTTTTACCAGTATTTTGTCTTTACTGTAAAAATAAGAAAAAAAATAGTTATATAATACTATAATAAATAAATAATAAATAATAAACAAATGAATAAATACCATTATTTCAGTTGTATTTACAGTATTAGGTGAATAATACTATAACAGTAATGCTTTGAGTTGTAAAATATACAGCAGTGTACTGTAATATTCATTTACAACAGTGGTTCTCAAATAGTGGTGCCCCCTGGGGGGGCGCAAGGCTCCGTCAAGGGGGGGCACGTTTGACCTCGGGGAACATGCTTTTTTATTTTTTTTTATTTTAATATTTTTTTTTTACTGTCCTAGAATAAAGTGCAATTGCACCTCCACTACATTAGGGGGCAGTAGTGCTCTCATTGTCAGTGTTCGCAGGGAGCATGCAGCACAGAGTATGAGTATGAAGTGTGGACACAAAGTGTAGCAGACCCTCAAGTGACGCCATGAAAAATGAGAAGGGATGAGAAGACAGGCGGAGAGAGACGGAGATAAAGAGACAAACGAAAGTCTCCCAAAGCTAAGACGAGGAAATAAGACGAAGCGTCTGTAGCGCTTGGTGTTGACCAAATGGTTTGACATGGTCAGCTTATAGTTTAATTAAGGATTTATTCTATTTTTGAATTTCAGATCCACTCTAAATCTTTTCAGTTACAGTTAATGAAGCTTTTCTTTGTTGTAGGGTGGTCCATATTTCTTTTTTTTTTTATTCTCTTATATGTTATTAAGGATACAGTGTTATGCAGAGGTACTTATAACCATTTTATAGACAAATGATTCTACTTATAGTTGCACAGGGGGAGATGAGATGTTTTCTCCTTCCATAAGGGGAGTGAGACAGAAAATAACTGAGTAGCACTGATCTACAGTAAGGTTACGGTGTGTAACACAGGTAATAATGGCAGATTTCACAGCAAACATTTACTCATCTGCTGCTGCAGCAACAGGAGGAAACGCTTCAAACTCCTTCACCTCCTCTCCTCTCAGCCTTGTTACCTTCGTCTTCTTTTCTGTTCTGAGGCTGTTAATGCATCTTTAGCTCTACTTTTACTCTCTTGGTTTTTAATCATGTTTAACCTGCTTTTATTTCTATCTGATTGTTTGGATTTTAAGTTGCATGTACAGGATCTACACGTCTCTATATAATGCACTCTGCTGCAAAAAGTGCTGGCTTTTAAAGTGGAATATAAATTAAATAAACTTGAAACTCGATCATCATCTTCCCTTGTTGAATTTGCAAGTCACCAGGTGCCAACAATTGAGTCCTGTCATCACTTTCTCTTTCACACACACACACACACACACACACACACACTGCTGTGAAGGAGATCTGCTGCTTGAATAACATGCAGAGAACCAAATACTTGTGTTTTTGATCAATGATATCATATTATTTTTTGAGGGCTTTAATGCACGATGCATAATGCATTTTTGAGATCTGGGGATTTTCATAAAACATTCCGGGCTTTAACCTTGGACGCCCAGGCTTCATGACGCCACTGGGCACGATAGCTGGAAACATTTGGTGAATAAAGCATGGTGCGCTGGGATGTCTTTTAACTTGTTTTCATTGTAAAATTAGCATTTCTGTCAAAAAAAAAGGTCCAGTGTGCTCTGAGAGCTGCCAAAACATCCTCGCAGGCTATTTTACACAAACAGAGGGTGACAGCGCGCTGAAGCTGCTGCTTCCGTCCACATCGGAGTAGATTAGACACAGATTCCTCATGTGCTTCTTTTTTTTAATTATCTACCATTAGCCCACTTTTATGAAATACCCCTCCTAATTAAACAGAAAGAGATTGTGTCGAGAGGATTACAAAGCTTGTCTCTCTGTTGTTCTATCATTGGATGATGAACTGATTTTTTTTTTTTTTTTGCTTCATTGATGCTCTGAAGCAAACGTGTCTGAGATTGCTGCAAATGTTCAAGAAGAAGGTCTATCTACTTTTGACAGATAGAAAGTTTCCCATCTGTCTCCCAGGAAGCTATTACTGCGAACTGGCTCTGTTGGAAGAGAAATTGGATATGAGATGGATATGAAGAATATACTGCAAGTGTTATTTGAAGTCAGAAAAAATGCAAACAGATCGGTGCATGAACCCCAAATTTGTAGATCCCTCCTTATTATTCTGAATCTGAGCCCTCTCACTATTCAGCACACATGTCTTCCTTATATACTGTTCTTAAGTCCACTCCTCCAAACATGGAGTGTCTATACCTGGTCAAAACTATGTATATTTGTTCAGGACAATTCACCTTTAGCTCATTATTTTGCAAGAAATAGACAATACACCTGGGTGTTTATCAACCCACCTGGCTAAATGTTACTCACACTAACTTGTTTATAGGTAACTTATTATTATTATTACTAAATTATTAAATTGTTACTCCAAACAAGTACAAGTTCTTTAGATTATTTTCGATTTAAGCAAATAAGAGACACTAGAATGATAACAGGCGTGTCTGACTGCAACTTTAACATCATCTACAATGTCTTCATTGCAGCTTTAGCCAAGTCTGACTTCTACCTATGGAAGAGAGTCAAACCCAAGAGCAAAGCAAGGAGGAGGAGGATAAAGTGAAGAGAGTTTTATTGTAGTATGGTGTTGATGGAGTCTAGTTATCCTGGTTAAAACCTACTGATTGTGTAAGCTCACGTTTAAGTTTCTTGTAAATATCAGTTCGGCCTCTTCTTTATTGCAAATGCTTTTTCAGGAGGCGGGACTACTTGATGGACAAACTCCTCTAGCCAATCCGCGGATCATGGAGAGAGGAGGATGTTGGCAAAGCTGACATCCATCTTGGACAACCCCCATCACCCTCTGCATGGGGTGGTGGGTGCGCTGAGCAGCTCCTTCAGCCAGAGACTCAAACACCCTCGCTGCAAGAAGGAGCGCTTTCGCAGATCATTCATCCCGACAGCAATAGGACTTTATAACAACACATACAAATAACCCTCACTGTAGTCACTGTCACTTTTTCACTGGTCACTTTTTTTTTTCTCTTCACACACACCCTGCACCTTAAGTGTGCATTAGCTATGTATGTGTACATGTGGGTATGTGCGTGGATATGTATGTCCATATATATATGCAAATATGTGTGTATGTGTATGTATGTAGGTATGTACGTGCATGTATGTATGTATATATGCCTTGCTTTGGCATACTTTTTTCTTACTTTTTTTCTTACTATTCATTAGCATTTTCTCTCCATTCTATGTCCATAATGCATACTGTGTATGCGGATCAACAACAAATTCTGCGAATTTGTACATTGTGTTGTGTGTTTTTTTATTTTTATTTCTTTATAGTTTTTTATCTTCAGCTTTATTTTCTTCTATTTATCTGTAACGCTGCAGTAACACACAAATTTCCCCGTTGTGGGATCAATAAAGTTTTATCTTATCTTATCTTATCAAGTGAATAATTCAATCCCCTGCCAAATCCATTTAGGAGAATTCCCTTTCTATCTCTTTAATGGCTTCTACACTGTCAGCTTTGTGGCACAGTCCCTGGTCGCTCCAGGTTCTTTTCCACATGCCGAAATCATTTTTGATGGAGAGAAGGCCGGACAGAGACAAACAGAAACGTGAGCTCACGCCGTCAGGGTCTGGGGTCTGATGGCGGATGGCGAGGGGGATCCGGAGCTGCGAGACATGAAGGACCCAAAACCACAAAGTGCAAAAGTGTAAAGTGAGCCAACGAGTGGCTTAGAGGCCAGAGCAGACATGCTGCAGGTAGATGGGGGTCATCACAGCTTCTATTTCCAACGCTACGGGCGGATAAACACATGGTGGAAAAGAGATTCTATTGAATATAGCAGTGTAGGTGTTATTGTTCATTTGGTCCCTTCCTCTGCCGGCTACCCACCCACTGACATTCACAGTTGCCAAATTGTAGCACTTGAATGAACACAGAAAACGTGTTAATTGAGTTTAAAGCCTGTGCTGGTTTTCAACAAAGGGCAATTACGCTGAATAAAAATATAAATGCCCCCATTTTTTCATAAGTTGAAATAAAAAAAAAAAGAAACCTGCTCTATGTACATAAAAAGCTGATTTTCTCATATTCTATTTCTGAGCGCTTCCACTGTTTTTTCCATCCACCTGACAGATGCAGCGTATTAAGATGCAATTCGAATATTATATTTTCCTTGAACGGCAAACTATTTGTGTCACAATACTTACTAAACAACGTGACCCTTTACAGTGTAAGATACACTACAATAAATACGCCGTTACGTAACCGGCTTCAACTAATGATATATTAATTATCATGTTTATATAGGTTGTCTGTTGACTGTCGTGTTGTTTTTTTGTGTCTTGTTTGCAACCAGGAAATGTGAGAAATTACATTTCTCACATGTGAAGAAATTGTCAATAAAGCAGACTTTGACGTTGATGTTAAAAAAAAAAAAAATCTTTCACCATTGTACAAATCATCCATGTGTTATAAAAGAACACATTATCTGCCTCTGACAGCAGGTTTGTGCTGTCTGGTCACATCACAGACGAAAACAGGATTTCCCCGAGAAGGCATTTATTCCATTTAATGAGCTTCTCTTTGATTGGCTCAGCCAATCCGGCCTTTTTTTTGTATTTAATACACACACATGAAACAACACTAACAGGTGAGCTTAAAGACGCCCACACAGTTCAGGCTTCTACGTCATTATGCGTGCAGATCAGAATCGCTGGTTCGAGTTATGATTCCAAGAATACCGCACATATTTCCCTCCCTCTGGGGACTCTCGCTTCAAAATGATCCATACAACCGATTCAAAGCATAATCTATTCTTGACTAGATGCAAGATTGCAATAGATTTGGGCCTACATTTGGCCTGATTCATGCCATATTTCTTTGAAATGGACTTAATGAACATGTTTTATGTCGTCACTTAAGGGCTGGAGGCTGCGGATAGCAACACAATCCAAAATCTCTAACCTTAGAATGTTATCCAAACATTGCGTGGTCTTGTGGGGCGACTGTCCATTATCATTATTATGTGATTTTGTCAGCACAATGCGAAATCATAAAAGCGGCGAGCAGAGGGGGAATTTCCTGGCAATCTGTGCACCAACAGACATGCATAAATAAATGACTTATTAACGCCAATTAAACCTCAAAGAAGCGGCAGAGTTCAGTGCTTATTTTTTCTTAGATT
Organism: Eupleurogrammus muticus; assembly: GCA_036785175.1. Lineage (NCBI taxonomy): Eukaryota > Metazoa > Chordata > Actinopteri > Scombriformes > Trichiuridae > Eupleurogrammus > Eupleurogrammus muticus. The sequence goes on from JAYKQN010000001.1 coordinate 3,360,498, forward strand.
TCTCAGGAGCTGAGCCTCAGTCATCGGCCTGGCACGACTGTTGAAATGTCAATTTTTGTAAAAAGTTAGTGAAGAGTATAGCCTAGTGTTAATGTGTAAATACTGGAGAACATTAGTATATGTACCCAAGGTGGACGAATAATACTGAACAAAGTCATGCCTTACTAATAATACATACATGCACACCCTTTAGATGGGTTAAAAGCTTTGTCCTAATTTCTCTGTTGTGAAAATATGAATGATTTGAAATCAAAATGTAATACTGAAAGGTCTCCTAATGGCTTGCTCACCATCAGATACCCAGTCATATATCTGCAGGACGTGAAAACAGGCTCATCGATGCTAAACTGTCTCTCTTTGAGCCACATTGCACTTTGCAACTCTCCAGATCAATGTGACTAAGTGGTGCGAGGACGATGATGATGAGGGGGGGGGTCAACACGGAACACGCATGGCTGCTCTGACTGGTGGAAACAGTGTACAAAAACTGACCTTTGGAATTGATCCCTTTCAATGATGCTAATGAATCCCTCTTATCTCCTCCCGTGTTGTTTCATTGTGCCCTCTAAGCCTCGCTCATCACATTATCACTATTTTTTTCCTCCTTTTTTTGACACTATAGTTGATCGACGTGAGGGTGATTTATCATGGTGGCTACTGACTAATGTTATCAGCTCCTGGCAGCAGGTTTAATCATCTTATGGATAAAGCGGGTGGTACATCATCCTATTCTGCACATCTTACAGAGTATGGGAAAAAAAAAAAGTAAAAAAAAAAAATTGCATACCTGGTAGATTGTGAGACTTTGCTAACTGCAGAGGAGCTCTCGGTTTCAATCTGTGAGTGCCGCATATCAAGGCTGAAACTCCAATAACCCCCTAAACCAGCCGGGCTACTGGGCTCATATATCATATCGTATCATATAGAAGACTGAACCCGAGCCAAGCGCCGCAATTTAAATCATCTGAGCACAAAATGTAAAAAGCATTTCAGCAAGAAACAGCGGCGCTAAAGCCGCGGCATATAGTGAAGTGGTATGTAGTGACTTTATGTCGCTCCCATATATCCTGCTCAGTCCATATATACAGGGTAGTGGCTGGCCATGCGTGTTTACTGTAGCAAACCTGAACAAGAGCCTTATATTTAATGAGTAATTTGAGTGTGAATTTTTCAACCGGCTACTATTAAAACAATCGATTTTAGAGAAGACCAAAGGAACTTAATGCACAGCACAACTTGTCCCTGCATCAGTGACCATTACATAACATCTGCCTGCTAAATTACCAGGCAGCAGATGATTTCACCAGGGATCAAAATATTGAGATGTAAAGCATCCTCTCCGTATACAGGCAAACTGATCCAGACTGTGTGAAACGTTGGAATAAATCTGTTTTTTTTTTTTTGGGGGGGGGGGGGGTACATCATTGCTTTGCATGCCAGACAAGTAAGACAAGCCGGGGCCCTGCCAGTTATGCTGCTGGAAGCACGAGTCTCGGGTTTATGGGAGGATTGAGATCGCACTGTGGAATTTTAAACAGTAAGTGGAGGAGATGGAGAGCGCTCCGTGCCAGGAGCTGCTGGTGGAGGGCCTAACTCAGGCACGTGTGGACCTCGCGTTGTGGGTCGGGGTCCTTAAATGAAATGAAAGGAAAAACAAAAAAAAGCAAAACGGGGTCTTTACCTTTTTGTGTTTGTTGTAATGTTTTGTGATTGCCTATTGGTTCATGGCACAGTAGCCTGATTTCATGCGGTGGAACAGTCGTGGTGCGCCGTTGGCTGCAGCCACCGTTTTTTTTTTTTTTTTTTTTCTATTTCGTGTTTTAAAAATGATTAATCACTGACAGCGTGGTGACTCCGTGGGGCAGATGGGTCGTAATGTTGTCTGAGGAAAACTCAGACTGTTGCCTGATTCTTTTCCTAAATGTGTTTGGCACTCTATAAACACATTTAAAAAAAAAATAAGATGTAATCATCAGTCATCGGCAGACCAATCCACAAACTCTTTGCAATATGTTTATTCAGACTAAAAAGCTTGTCTAATTATTGTCACATTCACAAAGCAAGGATGTTTTGCCGTGTCAAAAAATAAATAAAAAATAAATCTAAAAGATTTGATTTCATAGACTGGTGTTTATCCCAATGAGTGTGTCTGGAATGGCCCAGATCAGTGTTGGTTCCTGGTCGTTTTGGACGTCGCTGTCCATGGTGCTGAACTGGTGCTGAGAACCAGATGAACTGGGAATCTGTATCAGAAAAACCCTCATCAACCACCGGCGTTTCGTATGCAGAGAAATAAATCTATGGCCATGAAACAATTCTGCAAACTGGCAGGGAATGAAATGAATAAGCTTTGTTGGTGAAGTATCCTCCATAAAGGGAAAACTAATGGCTTTCTATTATGATTTTTCCTATGTTACCATGAAATATTATCGCGCTCCCTGAGATAATTTAATGCCTGTCTGGGAATTAATGTTTCCCGCTGGGTCTGTGAGTTGTCATGTTTCTAGTTTGAAATATCAGGAAAAATAACACGTTTTTTTTTTTTTCACCCCCCAGGGTCTGAGGATGGCAGCGCCACTCTAACATTCTAGTTCACAGCATATCTCACCCACCAATAAGCAGATTTCAAGTCAGTTTGCTGTGGCGTGACTTTAGTCTTTCTGACCTTTAATCAAGCGTAATTGTCCGGCCCAGTGTCCCAGGATCCCATGTTGTGCACTTTTCCTGTGTTTTATTAGAAGTTGTGATATCCCTTACAAGATATATCTGTGCTTTTAAGGACCAAAAATCATCTCAGTATAGTTTTATATCTCCTCTCTCAAGCGCTCGTCAAACAGGTCGTTGCTTTCTGTCTCATAATGACCAGTAATATTAATGACCGGTCATTTCACACAGTTTATGAACATGGGCTTCTCTCTGTGGATGAAGCATTAATGAAGCATGGGACAGTGTTTATATGACACCTAGACCAGCGTGGTCAAACACAGTTTCATCCTGGGTCACATCAGCGTAATGGCTTCCCTCAATGGACCGGCGGTAAAGATCATACAAATGTTATCATATTACATAACAGCCTCTCCATTCATAAGAGTGAATATAGATAATAATGAATCAGTTGCTGGTGACAATTCGCTAAGTTTATTCAATAGAATTCAGAAAAATGCTGATGTAGAATATGTTGCATATTAAAGTTTTAGCATGTCATTTAAAATGCTGCAGCAAAACTCATACAAGAAAATGCTGATAACCATATTTATTTAACAATTTGATTTATTAATTTTCATTGATTTATAAAGATTGGAACCTATGGTTTAGCGTTGCCATGCTGAATATTAAATATACTGTGATAAAAGAACAATAAAGAAATGACAGATGTGTTTCAGCAAAGGAAAATAATGGAAAAAAGGGGAACCTTTTTGTTTTATAAACAACCTTTGTGGCCAATCAAGAATAAGTTTCAGAGTTTACGAGGTGTGCCTGAACGCCTCATCTGCATCGAGTATAAACATTTATTCGCTTTCTCGTATATATCAGTATATTGTGCCACTTTGACACGTGTGACCTGGACCTTCTTATGATTAAAAAGCCTTTATAATCTGACTTCATACAATACGGGACATGTAAACCACACCTGTTCATGACCGTGTATCTCCTGTTTCCTTTGCTGTGAATATTCCTGATCTCTAGATGATAAACCGTTGATTTAGTGACTCCATGACTTTTCCTCCAGGCTAAAACGTCTATTAACCCTAAACGCAGGAGCTATTGACTTTGAATAGTTTGTCATATTCTTGCTGTCCACAGGATAAAATCTCTCCATTTTGGACAGTTGATGAGCTTTCCTTTTGCACCCCCCTCAGGACAATAATGAAATGAGACTTTGACCCAATCATCTTAATAAATCTATTTATAAGGCGTGTAGGTTTGCTATCAAACCATCAATGAACGCATAGCAAAAAAAAATCTAATAAGAATAAGAATCTAATAATAATATCATGTGACATTATTTCAGATTCTGACTATAAGGACAGATACATAATTTTTATTATGCATTTTATATCTTTGATATTTCAAAATAAAATCAGATTTGCATGCTGTATGCAAGGCAAAGGAAAGGCGGATTAAGAATCTCAGCAAAGAATATAATGTATCTGTTATATGAAAGGAGTCAATCATTTTCTTTATGAATCTGCTTTGTGCAGCGTCCAGCGTTGATCATTGATGACTGATGGAGATGATGATTCATTCATCGTTTACCTGCTGCCACATCCTGAGCCGCCGTCTTCATTCCTCACTCGTGGAATCAACGGATAAAAAAAATCCCAGTGATTGAACGTCAAAGGGAGCAGATGTCAAACTGATATTGGCCCGGAAAGACACACTGGTCCTTCACTTTACCCTGTCACTTCAAACTGGGAAGTCACCTTCAAACTGGAAACATGGCGTGATAATGGAACAGACGGATGAGCAGTTGGTTACCCCGGCCTTTACAAGGAGAGAAAAAACAGGGATTTTATTTTTTTTATTCATTGCAAAATGACAAAAACGACAACCATAGGGGACAGAAACACTGCACAGTGGACAGACATAATAACATAAAACAGGGATTTTTAATATGAACAAAACAGCAATATTGGACATATAGCAACAGATAAATGAACAGTAATGCATGGACACAAATACATATGATACAAATTATTCTCATTATCTTTAAAACAGGGGCAATAATAAGTTAGGTAGAGCTCCCCGAGCGTTCCAGACCTGCGCCGACGCTTTTCGTAGCACGAGTGGCTCCCTGCCGCATTAAGATAATCCGCCCGGTGACGCCCACGCCACGCACAGCCGTGGGAACCGCCTGTGAAGTTGACAACCGTGCCGCCGCTAACCAGCGATTGCAAACGCGTTGGGAGCCGGCCAATGGCCAATAACCGATGGCCCCGTGACCCTCGTTCCGTAAACATCATCTTTCCCTTTTTCCTGCACTATCACACGGCCTAATGGCCGGAGGATAAACATTGTTATCAGCCCGGCCACTACAACTACCAATGCCCTCTAATTATGTGTGTTCCCATCATGTGTCATTGCTGCAAAAAAAAAAAGGAAGAAATAGCACGGCGCCAACGGGGTCCCTTTGCTGTAATGCTTGTCATTATGTTATCACGCCACTCGCGATGTGATACGAGTGGCCTCCTGTCACTGATAGGCTGCACCGCGGCCCTCCACAGTAATGACGGTGATGATGTATGGCTGTTTGTGCAGCCGGATCCTTTGAAGCCCGTGAACTGTGCTGCTCAATCTCTGTCCATCTTGTTATTCAACGGCACCTCAGAGAGATTGCATGCCTGGTTGGATAGAGGGGGGGTAGGAGGAGGGGGGGGGTGATTGTAGCGGCTCTCCGTGACAGCCGGGAACAGATTGGCACGCTAGTTGTTCTTTGGAAGTGTGTGGGGAAATAAATAGACTTTTCTTTTTTTTTTTTTTTTGGTTTTCCCCACAGCAGACATGTTGACAGGTAGAAGGGATTTCTTGGGTAAAAAGCTGTTAAAAGTGTGGATTAAAAGATTCAGCGTGTGTGCTGAATTTAGCCAAACAGAAGACCATGCTGATATGGAGGCTTCAGCATCTCCCCGCCTCCATATTCTGAAAACCGCCGTTGTCGTGGCAACAGTAAACATAAAGCATCCAACCATCCAAACCAGCCTTGTCCTCACCCTCACCATTGCATACCGTTGCCATATGGTAACAATTGCTTCACACATAAAATCCATGTTTTCTACTCTTCTTCTTAGTCCTTTATTCTGAAGGACAAACAAATAATCAAATTTCAAACATGCACTGACAAAAACCATCTGAACTTTCAAGACCCCCCCGAATATCACAGTGCATTTGAGGTCAAAATTAGAAAGAGCTATTGCAAAATGTGCATGGTATTGCCATATAGCAGCACTATGCCACAGAGGGCGAATGAGGAAATCACCATGTAGTGATTTCTGAACTGCAGCTGTTTGACAGCATAACATGGCTATTGGTTTTCCAGCCTGAACTTTACATCTATAGGGTCATTTTTCTTATGAGGACAGGCCAGTAATTTTTTAATGTAACCCATAAAAATCCTTCACTTCCATTCCTTGATTTCACAGCTTTCAAGTAACTTAAGGAAAAAAAAAAAAAAAGAGAACTTTGCTCATTTCTCAGTCGAGTGTTGGAGCCTGTGGACAGATTTTCATGTGAAGGACTCCGGTCGGGTTGTGTGTGCTCCGTGTGCCAAAAAAACACGAGGCCATCCAACGAGAAACAGCATGCAGATATCGTCTCTCCAGCTAATGAGGCGAAACCATTGCACAACAGAACACCACACACACACAGCTAGAACGCTATATGTGTTATTGACTCATATAGGCCGCTTTTATCACATGTTTTTTTTTTTTACTGGAGATCATTAGCATGTCCATGGGCACTTTTTTTCTTGTAATGCAAATTTACTGTAGTTACAATGCCTCTTCCAGAAAAAATGCATCAGGATCCTCACCCCCCCCCCTTCTTTGGTTTGTATTGGTGATATAACCTTGACTGTTGAACACACAAGCTTCCCTGCTGGGCATAAACAGCCTTCGTGCAGCAAAGCAGACTCGGGGCTTTTTTGGAAACAGATTGACTGCTGCTGCTGTCGACAGAACCCGGCTGCCCCCCCCCCCCCCCATCCCAACCCCCCCTGCAGCAGCTGGAGGAGCACAGACAAAGTAATGTGACACCCATCCTCTGGCTGTCAGAAGATGCCTGCAACTGCACCGGCTTTTTTTTTTTTTTCCTCCATTTGTCACACTGCAACCAACAACACCTCCCCGCAGCCTTTCCCTGTCGCCACTTTTTTTTTTTTTTTTCTTTTGCGCTTTGATCATTCCTCATGTTCGTCCGGCTAATTGACTTTTTTGTCGTTCTCAGCCAGATGTTTCTTTTGATTCCGGTGCCAGTGCTACTAGCCGACGCTGGACAATTCAATCATCAACCGGATGAAGGCCGGGTCTCTGTCGGAATCCCCTTGAATAATGCAGCGTTTTTAAATGATATATCAGCCCAGTGGCGTCCTCTGATCTTCACAGTGATTATATTAATTATTCTGATTTGTCACTTTTCGTTTCAACTGAGGCTTTTATCGCCGTGAGGGTCCGTACAATCGTGCTTAAAATCATACGGTTAATTTTCAATATATAGTTCACTATGACTGGGGAGATGTTAGTGTAATGTGTGGGGTCCCATTATAGCTCCAACAACGCTCCAGATGCATCCAGACCTGCAAAGCAGCGTCACACTGAGCAGGTGCACCGTGCGAGACGTTATTCAGCCCGGAATAAAGGAAGTAATAACGTTTCTCCTGCTATTCCATATATCCAAATTACTCGGATGGGGTTATTTTAAGGCTTCGCTAAATCAGTTATTTCAGCTCAGTGATCCGCCGCTTTGTGTCGGAGTAAATACTGTTTTATTTATTTATTTATTTATTTAGAGATTTTCATGTCAATTATCTGTGCTGTTATGGTTATTAAAATGTCATTCTCCTTTATTCACACTCCTACGTTATCCTCTGCACTGCTGCCACTTCTCCAAAAAAAAGAGAGATAAATTGTGTTGGTTGTGTGTGTGTGTGTGTGTGTGTGTGTGTGTGTGGGTCTAGTTATATGTGCTTAGGCTAGTGATGGTGATGGATCTTTGAAGGAGACAGAGCTGTTCAGAAAATAGGTTATTACATCCCAGTCCGAGCTTTTATTGGCAGAACCACAGACACATTCTCTGTGTTGCAAATGGCCGTAATGTTCCGTACCGCCTACGACATACTGCTGCACTATATCCTGCACCCTGCCTGCTAATAGATGCACTGAAGTATTTGCTGTTTGAGAAACGGCATATTTGACAATCTTTTGACTTATTGACGCCGTTTAGCAAGTTAAGAAGGGATTTACACACCCTCATGACTATAACTTGTGCGATTTATACGTTGGATTGTTGAAGAAATTAGCGCGCGCGCTCGGCTCACCTGCTGGGAAAATTGCTGCACTTACTCAGCGTGCTAGAATCTTTCTATTTGTTTTTTCCCTTCAGAAGCCACAAAGAGGCCACAGCAGGGAATATGCAGGTATATAAATATGAAACGGAGTATCACAAAGGCACAATCTACCATGGAAACCACGGAAGTTTACAATTACCAAAAGCAACGGCGTAACCTTTAAAGGTCCCATGTTGTGAGTCTGAGGTTATTATGTATGAAAACATGATATATTTTCTGCTTAAAGAACAAGCATTTAACCCTCTGTAGCTTTATGGTTTGCTTTCAATGCCGCTCCAGAAAGCACACGCCATTTTTTTCCTCCTTATTAATATTCATGAGGCTCTCTTCTGATTGGATGGCTGTTTTTTCTGGGTGAGATTAGCTGAGTCCACACACAGGAGACATTTTACCGGCCGCTGAAAATATTGTGATGTGGAATCTAATACAATGGTGTAGAGGTGCCAGAGATCACTACAGACCACCAGAGATCACCATGGACCACCACAGACCACCAGAGACCACCACAGACCACCAGAGACCACCACAGACCACCACAGACCACCATGGACCACCACAGACCACCACGGACCACCACAGACCACCAGAGACCACCATGGACCACCACAGACAACCCAAGACTACCATGGACCACCAGAGACCACTAGAGACCACTACAGATCACTAGAGACCACCAGAGACCGACCAGAGACCACCAGAAACTACCAGAGACCACCAGAAACTACCAGAGACCACCAGAGACCACCAGAGACCACCAGAGACTACCAGAGACTACCAGAGACTACCAGAGACCACCAGAGACCACCAGAGACCGACCAGAGACCGACCAGAGACCACCAGAGACCATCAGAGACCACTAGAGACCACTACAGATCACTAGAGACCACCAGAGACCGACCAGAGACCACCAGAAACTACCAGAGACCACCAGAAACTACCAGAGACCACCAGAGACCACCAGAGACCACCAGAGACTACCAGAGACCACCAGAGACCACCAGAGACCGACCAGAGACCACCAGAGACCATCAGAGACCACTAGAGACCACTACAGATCACTAGAGACCACCAGAGACCACTAGAGACCACCAGAGACCACCAGAGTCCACATTGGCCACAGCTAAAAACCAAGACACTTGTTGTAGTGTTTCATTTATTAGTAATATTTACCATCTTTAAAACTTACCAATTCTAATTAAACAATTAAGTAGTTGCACATTTCCTCAACAATGGTAACTAACGTTCAAAACATTGAAAAAAAACGTAAAAACACTGAGAATAAGTGATTTGTGGGGCCATATGCAAACATTATCATTTAGAAAAGCATGCTTATGTAACATTCTGTTCTTTATCTCACACAGTGCTAGCAGAACTCACAATAAGGTCAAATAGTGTAGAATTCCTTTATATAACAGCAGCTCCAGGAAACTCCTAGAGATGTTTCAGAATGTCCCTGATTGCTCTTAGTCAATTTCCCTTTTTTTTTAAATGGGTAAAAAAGGGAAAAATCTATTACTGAAAAAATATGGTGGAAGAATGTTGACTGAATCAGCCATAGAGAGGGATAAAATGAATACAAAGCACGCTTTCATTACAGATGAACTGAATCAGTCACAGAATGTGTGCAAACTCAGTTTCATATCAGCCGTGGTGTCGTGACTTTAAAACCTTCAAACATGCAGCAAAATACAAGGACCCCCCCACCCCCTCCCTTCTTTAAAATGCTAAAAGCACACAGGCCGAGAAGCGACGCTCAAATTCATCTGAAACATGTTTTCTTTGGCGTTTAATCCATCGACTGCAGCCTCCTCGCCATATTGCCGCTTGCACAATGCCTATAATTCCTCTCTGTCTGCAAACGAAATCATTAGCGGGCTCTTGTAGACTCCTGTAGCCGCTGTAATAGGGCCACTGATTACTTGTTTTGTTGTTAGCAAAGACATCAGCCTCGGATGAATATTGGCATCAGCGCAGGAGGAGCCAGACCTGATCAATTCTCTGTTAATGAGTTCTCTCTTTATTCCCCCGAGTTTTCTGCTGAGCCCGCTGTCCTGCATCTTTGCAGTAAAATGAGACTGAAAAGTCCCCGACTGGCTCGTCTATGAACTTTTAAAGGTCACATACAGTAATATCCTGGCAAACAGCCACGGGATGTTTAACCTGTTCAAGCGCCATGTGCTTTCCATTTGGTGCCGTTGGGCTCATCTATCGACGATGTTTTACTGCGTTAACGTCATCTGGAGCTGTATTTGTTATGAATAATGCAGCTTTTCAAATTCATGGTACACGATATGAGCCTTAACTCACATTCTTATGAAATTATCCGGCGCATATCGTTTTTTATGTTGACTGGTTATTTTCAATGAAAAATGTAAACCTGTAGTCTCACTCGCTCGCTCTGTCTTTGACGTCGTCTCTCACACACACACACACACACACACACATATACAGTATACGCACACACACACACAGTGGGGGAGCAGGTGTAATCTATGACTATGAAATCAGTACAGTACTTACTACTTACTCATGGTGTCAGGAGCTTAAAACAAAATTCCATCTAATCCAATCTAAATAAATGAGATGCAAATCTGACCTTAAACCATGTGGTGCGTACGTGAATGTTTGATGCACAAATCCTGAATTTATCACTATGCATGAACACCACCTTTTAAATACATGTCTATTAAAACCATGTTCATTAGGGCAACAATATTAAAAACCGTAAATTTACTAATGCATTGGAAAAAATGTATTAATTAACTGTGAAATTGAAATCTTTTGCAAAAATTGTCTATTGTAGTTGAATGTAGAGCAGACTGTCCATATATTGTCCATATTGAAATATAACAGATAGATACAGATTACAACAAACAAGGTATTTGCAAAAAAAAAAAAACGTACGGTTTCAAACAACAATGGGGTGAAAGTCCTGATTTCTTTATTTTGTCCAATCATAATGCAAGTGTCTTATATATAGGGCAGACGACCTGATTCCTCCTTCCTTTCTTTTGGTCTTTTTTTTTTTTTTGCAGCAAATTTAATGTCAAACCATTTTTTTTTTTTTTACCTGAGCCACAGTCTGTATCTCAGGGGACACATCAGTCACTGCTGGACCTTTTTTTTTTTTTTTTTTTAAGTGTGCCTTTCTCCACCTTTCCCCTTCTATCTTCTAACCACTTTCTCCATGATTCACCCCTGACAAACCCAGATGCACAGAAACCAGGATGTGGTTGACGCTATGTGAAGGATCAAATCCACAGTGAAATGAGTCATTTAACAGCGGTTGTGTGCAGCTCAATACCACATATCCACCTTTTATAGCCACGCTAGTAATGATGGAGTAGGCTGTGGTAGATGTAGCACGTAGCGGTGTTGTTCTTCTGTTTTTTTATTCTTACTTCCAGAAAAAGAGGAAACAAAAATTCCACATTGCAGCTTTAACTACACAGTTTGAGTTCTCCTATCTGTTTTTTATCACCTTCTTTTTTTTTTACACATGAGCTGTTTTCCCAGCAGTCCTTACAGCGAGGTGTGTGGAACACCGTGGGCTGTTATAAGCAGATCCTTTTGGTGCGAAGTGAACAGCAGCAGCCTCCCAGTCTGCATGGGGGGGGGGGGGGACAGATGCGGTTGACCCCGGGGGTCATCGCCCCCCGCAGGGCAGGGACAGAGCTGCTCAACCTGCTCTCGTGACGCTCCGCTGCTCGACAATCTTGAGAAAAAATCTAAAAAACCGCGAGGCAAAGAAACACATTAATCCCTTCTACCACCCACAACTCTGCCTGCAGGACGGCAACACTATGCAGGATTTTCATAAACGGGTTGCACCATGAAAAGTGACTTTCATTACAGAGCAAACTCACGTCTTTTCAATCTTATTGAAGGTGAAAGTTTATAATTCGACCCGGGTGATAAATGGTTAAAGGATTGTAGCTTCTAGTAGTCAACACTGATTTTTTTTTTGCTCCAGTGGGAACATAAAGGTCAAATCCCCAGTGTCACTATACTGCTGCCAGCTATGGCCATGAGTGCGTAAAGGTGACCTTTTACCTTTAACTCAGTTATAGCTTGTCTTTAAATGTGTGAAATGTTTTCCATTTATTTATCCCATCAAATAATGACAGATTAGTTTATATTTGTCATGATTTTGATCATCACATTTTATCATATGACATGTAAATTAAATCCTTGTCAAAAATACACCTCAAAATCTAATTCTATTCACTTACGCACAGAGGAGGATTAGGATTTTACAGGAGCAGCTGTCCCGTCAGCGGCTGACGAAAACGTCCAAACATTTCATCAACTTGACTGTTATCGTGAATCCACAGGATAAAAATAGTGCGAGTGGGCTGAAAAGAATACTAAAATATTAAAACAAACAAAGACTTGGAGTTATAAGATTTCTCTGTTAAAGGAATCATATTTTCTATCAAATAGATGCATATGAGTCCCTTAAAACTGCATGCACATAAGAGTTCAACAACTTTCATTCAAACAGTTATGAGCTCTTATTAAACTCCTTATAGCAGACTTATGGAACTTTGTGCCTACGTCCTTTTTTAATCTATCCGCATGTTATCAGTATCTCTACTAGTCTCTCTAAATTGTCTATTAATTACCAAATCATACATCTCTGCTGCAGTTAAAATGGGGACAGAATGTGATATGTTGAGTGTTGCAGGCAGGGCCCTAAGAGCGAACTGCAGGAGCTGATGAAGCTGATGATGGATGTTGTGGTTTTATTAAGTTTGTGGACAGAAAATCCTCTTTTCTAGCCCCCGCCTGTCTCCGTCTGTTAGTTTTTTCTTCTTGTTACGGAGGTTTTAAAGAAGAAACGGCAGGTCTAGCCCCTGAACACCATGTGCCTGGATAACCCATAAATATACATCTAGGGCTGGAGATCCACATCTATCCTTCAGAACCAATTTGGGTAAATGTTCCCTTTGTTTTAACATTTTAACTACAAGCTGAAACCCGCCGCCTCTCCAGTAAAAATGCACAACCAGCGATGATGTTTTTAAAGAAAAAGGTCAAATTGTGGCTCCTGGGTAAAGTCCAAGGTGGGGATCTGTTGTAGACACAGTGGTTCATACGGTACAGCGCTATTCTTCTCCTCATAAACGCATTGCTTTTTTTCCTCTGCTAACATTAAGGACCAAAATGGAAATCTTTGTGCTCTCTGTCCTTCAGTTACAGTCTCCCAAGCGCTGTTTTCTTTCTTTCTTTCTTCACAACCTACACCACACAAACATGCACCTCCTGCTCATTAACAGAATTCTATATTTTTCCCAGAAATCCCCGACTCTTAGCGAAGGCGGCGGCGTGCCGTCCGTTGGGCGCTCTCTGGACGGGCGGATCGACCGGGAGGCGGCGAGCGGCCTCGGGCCTGAGGGGAGGGCACGGATCAGATAATGCGTCATCGATCTGCGAGGGCACGGACACTCAGGGTAGGACCTAACGACTAACGGCTCCGGTCCCCGAGAGCTCTGCCTTTACTGATGAGTAAAGAACGGCGGCGCTGCTCAGGCCCGTTTCACCTGTGTCCAACCACACATAGAACAGAGCTGCCACTACAGCACTGAGCAGCAGACACAATGGATATAAAAATCTTCTCTTCAATGGTGCTAATTAAACCGGAGGTGTCACTTTCTCACCCACTCGCCGACTTTCTTGAACAAACTCGCACGCGACGAGTTCTGACGTGTGATGAGTCCGAATAGAGTCCAAACACGTCAGTCACATGTAGCCGTGTTTGGTTTTTTGTCTTGATGATGCGTTTTAGTTGGGGAATGTTTTTTCTACAATGTCCAGTTCCTGTCGACTTTGCAGTGCCGTTAAAATTCAGTCACTGGCTTGTGCAGAGCACTGAATTCTAAATGGTGATGCTGTCCCAAATCAAGTGTGCATAGTGCGCTATATTTTCACACACTTATCGTGCAGGATTTGGGACACACCATAGGTTTCCCCTTGTGTTTCCTGTCACCTTCACTTCCTGTTTTTTCCCACCTCGGTTTATGTTGCTGAGTTTCTAAGTCCTCCCTGCAAACTAAACCCTGAGCCTCCTCCTCCGACTTATCTGGTATCAGCTGTAAGTGAGCGGGTAGAGGAGGGGTTCAACGGCTCAGAAGGGGTCGGACATTTCCTGTTACCGTGACGACTGACAGCCGACCGTGTTGTTGACACCACACAGGGCGTCATCGGCCAAATATCACAAGCTCTTGTTTAACAATGCAATTATTTATTAAATGTTTTCAAACAAAAAAAATATGTATGAAAATGTGTTAGATGTTAAAGTTATTGAATTTTTTATTTTTATTAGATGCTACTTTATTGTTTTTGCTGCATTCGTTTCTCGGGCCGTGCTTTGGGCTATGAATTTAAATGTCTAACAAGCTCCTTATTAGTTCCTTTGTTGTGGTGGCGTGGGTGTTTACTTTTGCTTCCGGGCTTCTTTGGAAACTCTGTTGTGGACGTCGCAACGCTGTGAATTGTGGGTAATGCCCTTTAGCAGAGTCTGCACGCCACGCGGACCCACGCAGAGGGCTCGGGAAGCGTGCAACTGAGCGTGACACGCATGAACCCTCAAATTCTGCATGAACACGCGTTTAATTCTGAGTCTGTAAGACGCTGTAACTCACCCATAGTCTCATGTGTTTCACCTGTGTCCTTTTGGTTTGTACCAGCTTCATTTTTTACGTTGAATTCTCCACATTTGATCCCTCCCACTTCCATCTGCATTTGCTTCCTGATCAGAACTAACAAATATTGGAACTCAGGTTCACACGTGTAAAATTGTGAGCAATTCAGATCAAAAAATGAAATTAAACTGAAACGATCAGTTGTCAAACCTGTGCATTTTTGTACGTTTTACAGACGCTCTCCCTGCATGATAAGAAACTGTCTTTCTTTCCACAGAGGAACACATTCCACCACAATCATTCAGTAAATCAAGGATCTTAATCAAAAACTAGAAACGCATTCGAGCATTCGTTTCATCAATTTTCATTTTGCACGTTACAGCCTCGACAGTTCATATTACCACGAGCGTGGAAAAGTCTTTTAGGCGTAGTCAAAGTGCTCTTCTGGTGTCTCTGGTGTAATATGTAAGACAAACAGGCTGAATAGATGCAGCAGACCAGCACCAGGACGCCCCCAAACGATGGAGCCTGTTTCAGATGCATTTACCGCAATGTTAGGAAACATCAAAAATCAAAGGGGCACAGAAACCAGGATTTGTTCCAGATCATTATCAAGATGGAATCATCTGTTCATGGTGCCATTACCAACATTCACTAAAAATTCGATAAAATCCTGCCAAAACTTTTTAATGTATTTTGCTAACAAATGTTCACACTTCAGTGCAGTACAGTGTCGTCTCTATTGTGAAAATGATCTAAGAACAGACGCCATAACTTAACAATAACAATTCTAACAATAAATCCAAATAGTACAAGGAGATCATTTTTTTTTTTTTTTTTAACAAAGCGAAACTCCAAATTTCAGATTTAAGATAAGATAAGATAAGATGTGACTTTTTGATCCCACAACAGGAAAATTTGCTTGTTACTGCAGCGTACAGAGTAAAGAAAGCGAAAATAAAAGCTATAAAAAATAAAAATACACAACACTATGTACAAAATTCGTAGAATTTGTTGATCTGCATACACAGTTTGCATTATGGCCATAAGAATGGAGAAAAAATACTAATAAATAGAAAAAAGAAAAAAGTATGCATAAGCAAAGCAAATATACATACATACATGCACGTACATACCTACATACACACATATTTACATATTTGCAAATATATATATATATACGCACATACACTCATGTACACATACATAGCTAATGCATACTTAAGGTGCAGGATGTGTGTGTAGAGAAAAGTGACTACAGTGAGATTTATGTTTATGTTATGTTATGTTCATTGCTACTATGAAATCATGAGAAAAAGGATGCTAAAATATGTACTACACAAATCATGTAAAAGTTAAGAAAACCAGCTCCTGGAACTTGATGGGTTAATGAAGTCTCTCATTTAAAAAAAGTAAAATTTATAGCATATAGACACATGCTTTGCAGCAGGAGTGGAGTGGAAATAAAGAAAACTAAAACCCATACGTTGGCCAGTGTCACACGCAGGTCAGAATTGATCCTATGCTGAGTTTGAATATAGTTAAAAGCACTAGATATGTGTGAATATCCTCATTCATCCAGCTCACGTATCAAACTTGTTCATTCAAAGCAGCGTAAAGTGAGTTGTTGGCACATTGTGTGGTAGACACCGTGTTGAAAACAGTCTCATAGAGCAGTTGCGCGGCAGTAAAGAATAACGTTAAACTAGCTGAACACTCCATTCAGCAAACACATTCCCCAGGCTATTGCGTCTCTCTCCACTTTGTTATTCCGAAACTGTATCATGATTTTATATTTAGAGAAAGTAAAAGTCTTGTTTTTAACGTGAATGCATCATCCAGTGATTTGTTATGCAATTCCAAAAGACAAATATTCATACTTCAGTGCAGTACAATATTATCCAACACAGTCGCCATAACTTTGAACAGCATCAAAACAACAGGACATGCATGCTATGCATGCATGCATACATGATGCCTGCAGCTTAAATACTCCAGAACATGTCTCATTGAATGTTGTACCACTCCCCTGCCTCCTGGAAGTGAGAAGCGGCAGCTCTCAGCATTAATTGGTGATGTTAACAGCTTCAGATGTGCTTTTTGCGCGTTAATTTTTTGTTTACTTCCATTTAACATCAGTTCTAGGCATTGTTGTTGTTTACGGGAAATTGGAAGCTGTTTATGGTGTGAAGTGCTTGATTACTCTCTCCATTCCCAACAGTCACTTCAGTAAATCACTATATAAAAAAAAACAAAAAGCGATTTTAATCATAGACACGTCGTTTACAACTTTCCAGCCTTTTTTCAGATAAAATGAACATCATCCCTTCAAACGCAGATTTGATGGCTTGATGAAGTCTCTCATTTTAAGAAATGTATTATTTTTAGTGTCCTTGTGCAAAAAAGAGACGCATGATTCATAGCCGGGGCGGAGTGGAAATAAGAACCCATCAAAGCCCCCGCAGCGTGGCCAATGTCACACACTTTTATAATGAACGAGTCCTTATATGTAGTAGGAATACACTTGTGTTGTACGCCGCTTTAACAATGGGCCACATGTGATTATTATAGGGTGAGTTTAAAACTGGATTTGTGATGTTGTGCAGTTGTGGTGCAAAAAATATCAGAAGCGCCCCTTCACTATAACACCCCCACATCCACTTGACTCAATGCACAAACAACCGAAATGGAATCAACAAAAACCCAACACGGACGAGCGAGGAAACTGATATTTATTGCGTTTTTATCTTCAGTGGGTTACGCCGTGCAGGTCGGAGTGGTTCTCCTGTTCCACTCTCCTGCAGCAATAAATACGGAATCATGCTAATATATTCATTTGAGTGGCTTTCATTGAATCCTTCCGTAGTGAAGGCCACTTAGCCCGTTCGACTGGGCCAATCACCACCACAGTTCAATGCTCCCTCTCCATTTGTTTCACCGCAGTGGCCCAATTTATGTAATGGCCCACTGTGAAATATCCCCATACTCCAGATGGCTATTCTGCCCTGGGCAGAGGAAAAAAAAATATAAAGTCAGATTTCTAATCCTGCAGCAGCACCATCTTGTGTGTTCTCATGCTTTACGAAATGATGGTACATTCCTCCTCCTCCTCCTCCTCCTCCTGCTTTTTTTATTTCAGAGATTTCAGAGTAATTCTGAGTGTGTCTGCAGCTCTGTGCGAATCTCAGGAGGCTCGGCCGTGGTCCTCGCAGAGATAGAACTCCCTCACACAAACACTGTTGCTGTTCTCTGCCGCGTAGAGTTGATGATTGATTAGGATGGCGAGTATGATAATGAAGATGATTAATGCATCAGGCCAACGAACGTGGGAACGCGAGCCCCCTTTCATAGCAGCGGATTCACTATATGCTGGCGAGCGTTTTACAGCTTCATTCGCTGTCGGCCCCACAGCTAAGCAAGTGGGCGTTAGCGCTGTGAGATGCTAAAATGAGCGCGGCTAATGAAAACCGTCGTGGCCGTGGCATGTGCATGTGCAAAAGCGATTAAAATAATCAATGGAGTTATGATGCCGCGCCTCGTCTCTCTTAAAGTGGAGATGCGCCTATTGATTATCCTGCAGGGGTCGAGCCGCGGGTCTTTAAACAAGTTCAAGAGAGATCGATGTGATAGTTCACCCATGCCCTGACCCGTCCGCTAATAAAGACGTGTGTTTATACCCAAACACATGCATGTCAGGGCACATTTTATGGTAATTTGTTTGACTTGAACCGACCAATCATCGCTGCACATTGTGTTACTGAGCATCAAGTCGCTGTTCAACGTGCACTGTGGAATTCCAAGTGTTTCGAGTGTCAAGTGACTTTTTGTGACCCGCTGCAGCAGCATCCAACACTCCTGTTTTATAAATTACCCACTGGTTATGCAAGTACTTTTATATGGAAGATGAATAAGACGAATGAGTACGGAGCGTGTGATTCTGCATTGCAAAAAAAAAAAAAAAAGTTAGCTGCTTCCACAACAAAAAATCCTACACAGAGAAACTTGAGCTTTGAAACAACCATGAAGAAGTCTAGCGCTGCGGATGCGCTTTCATCTGAGCATGAGGATGGGCCGCTGACAAATTCATGAGCAAATAAAAGGCTCCGATCCCTCCCAACAAGACGAGTTCAGCTAACCCGTCTCCTCTGACTCACCGAGAGATTTCAGCTTTTCTGATGTGTGTGTGTTCGTTATTTCTATCCCCCTTTTTTTTTTTCAAGATAAAGTGATGTTAATTACATGTGGGAACGACTGTATCTGCGAGTCGCAGCTGCAGCATGGATCACACGCCACCTTCCCACTCATTATACGCACACACGGCACAGAAAAAGGGAGGAAATAACATGTAGTTATGCCGCAATAACCCGGATTGTACAGTCTGAAATGACCCTGCGACGTGAAAAGGATTCGCTCATAATGCCAAAGTAAATATGCACTTAAGTAATAAAGCGTTGCCATTGGCCGCTGGACAACTGCAGCTCTCTCTCCACAAAAGAGGCATTTCTGCAGACAGTTATGAGACAGAAGTTACATGCTACTGGTTGGTGTTAGCACGTTCCAGCTACAGTAGTTCTGTGACTAAAAATGTGTCACGGTCTGCTGGGACCGGCCCTAAAGGCTCAGCCTGTCCGTTTTCAGATCTAAATTTACCGCGTGCGCCTACATTACAACTACGATGTGTAAAAGGGAAGCTAAATTAATTAAAAGTAAGTGACATTAAGGACATCTGTAGTCGAACGCGTGTGTGATGGACACCTTCACACTTTATAGGAGTAGCCTGAGGCCTGTGGGATTCTGGGAGGCCTGTGTGAGCCGCTGCTGAAATGGAGCCCTACGGTGCCTTTTTTTTTTAAAGTGCACTCATATATAGAGACATGTCCTCAAGAGCCTCATTTGAGCACAGCGTAGCCGGAGCCTCATGGATAAAAACATGACCTTCAACTCCACATCAGGGTTTTTCTGAGCAAACGTACATTAAGGAGGGGAAAAAACTTTTTAAGATCTGCATCTATATGAACTCACTGTTGTTTTCTATTTGTAGTGTGTGTTTTTTAAATAATAGAAATAGTATTTCTATTGTAACAGGCAATATAAATTGTCACAGTAGTAGCGTTAGGGATTCTAACAGGAAAACAGGTGTTAAAATATGTTCGTATTTGGCTTCCTCCATATTTTTCTCACTTTCCTTGAATGGCAAAATGTGTACCATGAGGTTTCGTGCTTGGTGTGCTATTATTTTCTATCTATATAAACAACAAATGCTGCACTTCTTCATGCACACGTCTCTTCTCCTGTTGTGTTTTACTCCCGATAACCTTTCATTGCTTTTAAAATTTCTCTTTGTCCATGCGTTTTATGCAACCAAGCACAGAATTTTATATCAGAAGAAAGCGTTTCTCGCTTTTCTTGCATCAGACTATTAGCCTGTGCTTGGCTATGGAGACTTTGCAGTGTTGTTTGCACCTGAACAGCTTGATGCAGATTATCACTGTGCCTGTTCCAGCATTCATTAGCATATACTCTGCAATGATCCTCACCAGCAGCAAGAAGAAGTGTGTAAGATGTTACTGATGCTATTTCTATGTTCCTGTGTCTTATCTCTGATCTTATTTCTAATACTCAGGTCTCTCTAAACAAGATATTGAGAATACATGATTAAATAAGTCCTGTGCAATATTGAGGTATGGAAGTATAGGAAAACACCTGTTAGTTTGGATGGAAAATGTAATTCCATCCTGGATATTTTTCACCGGCAACTTTTTTTTTTTCCAGTTTGAGTCCAGACATTTTTATGTTGCAGCCACATAGGTTTTTCACACCGAACTTGCCTGATGATGTCTTTTACAGTTCGAAAAAAAAAAAGTTTTAATAAAGCAAATGTGCCCAGCCTCATTCCTCATGTCACCATTGACAAATATTATTTTCCCAAAACCTGGATCTCATTCTGCGAGCGGCGAGATGTGATCCTGCCACAGCGGAGTTCTAACGGATATGTTTACACGTTTGCACCCAGACAATAGTCAGGTTCCCACCTGAACATAGACACATTTATTTTGCTGGCCGTTTAGAGATTGTGGGATACTCCTTCATCCCTAAAATCTAACCTTTCTCCTTTTTTTAAACCCATTCTATATCCTTGAATGCAAGGAACACCTGTTTTCTTTACTATATAATATAATACCATGCATGCTAGCAATGCATAGAGCCCATAGGAGCAGAAAGCTTCTTCTTATTAAATGCATTCATTCAGTCCATGCAGTCAAACGCAGAGGTGTTTGTGAATCATATATCTGTCCACACGACGCTCTGCTGCAGACCGAAGAACCGTGTGTGTGACACAATCATGGAACGTTTGTTGCACTCCGTCATACGATGAAGTGACTCAGAGATGACGCCTCTGTAAAGGCCCAGATTGAATCACCTCAAAAGATGCTGCACGAAGCGCTGCACACTGGGACAAACGTGGCTCAAGGCATCGTGGTCCTCACAGACCTGAGACACGTAAAGGGAATGAGATTTTTTTAGATGAGTTAGGGTGGTGCTGAGGGGCGATGCTATGGATGAATTTATCAAAAAGAAATGATGAAGAATGATTCAGGATCTTTATGTTAAATCTGCCTCTTTGAGCTTGTTTTGTATCAAATCTCAACCTTTTTATTTTTTTCAATTTTTTCCCCCATAACGGATGCTATGATGTCAATTTCCCATCAGGTGTTGTGGTAAATTGTTAGCTTTACTAATAACAGCCTCCGCTGTACTTGGTGTTTAGTGCTAATTATCGACATTCCAAATTCAGGCGCTGAGCAGATAATCCAGAAGGAAAAAAAAAGACAGAAATGTTCTCAATTATATAGCTGAACCAACACACAAATGACTTCCTGAAAACATTTGAGGTGAGACAGGTTCATATCTTATTAACACTGCATAGTTGAATAAAGTAGTTTAACATAATGATGATTGATTGCTAATTAACACGTCATTTAAGTTACATTTTTACTGAAATAAGTCCACATATACCTACGAAATAGGTTAATTAGGCTCTGCTTTATGATCCCAAAGGGGAAATTGGGCACAAATGTTTTAGGCTAAGTGCAAATTTGCTTTAAGTAACACATGTGACAGTGATAAGATGCCCAGCATTAGGGCGACTGTGCGTGTGTGTCTGTAGCTCTGGTGCACTGAGATTATCAGTGGAACTCAGCAGCTTCGTGGAGGACAAACGATAGCTTCAAGCGGTCGGTTTCGCTCCTCAGCGTCTCTCACCAGAACAGGGGATGTTCAGCGTCTGCTGTGAACATCCCCTCGTTCTCTCGTCCCTGTCGCGTTCACGGCAAGTTCTGCTCATCCCGGAAAAAAAAAGCTGCCTGTTGAACGGCCGATCCGTGCTGTAGCTCCCATATTCGGCGCTAAATTAAACAGTGGCATTCACGTTTTATTCTCAACATATCCATATCGCTCGTCCTAAGACTCTTTTTGCAGGAGGCGAATCTGGGATGAAACCAGGCTGATAATTTGTGGAGCGATTTAACACTTTCAGCAGCGTTTTAGAGCAGAGAATACTGATTATATTTCATGATTTTGGAAAATTATTATTTCCTATGGCTTTCTTATTTCCCACTAGGGTCACAGGGGTCTACTGGAGCCAGTCCTAGTGAACTTTGGGTAAAAGGCACATGCACCATTCACTCACACACACATACCTACAGATCATTTAATTTAGAATCTTTAATTAACTTAATTTAATTAACAAGTTTCCTTTAACAAGTCCTTGAAACCTGCAACACGGGTTCCCGTGTTGTGGCAAAGTCACCAACACATATTTACCACCGCGCACACTTCGACAGACTCCACCTCGAAACCTAGAAACGCGTGCACCAGATTTTTGGTTCCGTTCCACCGTGTCCAGGCGACGTGAGCCCCATTAACCTTTCTCAACGTAACCCCCCGCTCCAGAGCTAAAAACAGACGCGTGGCTGGGCCGCGGCGGCTTGGCCGACCCCGCCAGGTGCGCGGCTCGCCTCCACCCTCTGACCGGTGATGGACGGCGGTAAGCGCACCCCCCCCCCCCTCCGTCATCGTCCACCCCTCTACCCTGCGGTGACTCTCAGCCGGGGGACGCGACCCGGGCTGCGGGGCAGCGGCGCCGCACGAACATGACCTGGATTTCGGGGGTCCGTGCAGCAGGGGGTCGTGTTGGAGCTGCTGCTGCTGCTGTTGGACGTGTTGTTCCATTATGTTGAGGAAAAAGCTCGCCTGACCCCCCCCCCTCTCTCTCTTTCTGAGAGGAACACAAAGATAAACGCCGTGGGACTAATCAGACATGATTAATCAAATGATTCGCTTCAATCTCGCGTCCTCCCAGCAGTGGCGGAGTAATTTTACTAAACAAAATGGGACATACTCAGCATCAGTTTAAGAAGAGAAATGCTTAAATGTGTAGATATACTTGGGTGATTGTTAAAAGAAAAACACCTGACCCCTAATGGGTCCTGCTCCCAAGCTGATTACGCTTAACTTCGGACAAACGGCTGAAGATGGATGGATGGATGAAAGTAAAAGCGTTTTTTCAGGGTTGCTTTCAGCGCTATAAAACCTGTAGGTACATAGGTATGAATGGTGAATGCGGCGCATTCGTATAGGGTCCTAATGGGTCTTTTCAGCCACTCAAACAGCTTCACACTATGTGTTCGTTCTCCCTTTCACACGCTGCCGGTGGCGGCCTGGAGCGGCGGGGGCTCAAACCGCTGATAAGTAAGTGGGCGAGTCCATAAAATGCATTTATATGGCACCTTTCACTGATAGAAAACAAAAAGTGCTTTACAATCGATAAAAATAACAAGAGGTGGAGTGCTGCAGGCTCCAGCTCTGAGCCACGGTCACTCGCTGACAGTTATATTGCACATGATTTGGGATTTCGCTTCGTCTTGTAAAAGAACTTAAAGTTTGTATTTGTCTTGAAGGCTGCATTAGAGTGTTTCTTAAGACGTTAAGATGTGTTTTTTTGTTTGTGTGTGTGTGTGTGTGTGTGTGTGTGTGTGTTTTCAAGGTACCACTAAAAAAAACGAAGCTAACTTTTCCTTTTCTTCACAAGAACACAGCGACAGACCTTAATAATCGAGTAATGAAAATCAATATCAGCCAGAAAAGGTTAATTAATTTGCATATTTATATTTTCAAAAATGTCTTTTTCTATTAGTATATATCGTAATACATGACTGAAAGAGATTCTGAGGAATGACATTTCTCCACACAGCAACTCAAGTAAACTTTATTTGTGCAGATCTGCCTCCAGAGAACATCCCCTGTCCTTAGACTCTTGATTTTAAAGAAGAAATACCTAAAAGCAGGAGAAAAAAGAATATGAAAGAAACCAGAGGAGAGCGATAGAGGAGGGATTCCTCATTCAGGTTTGCAGTCGAATGAAACACAAAACCACAGAATGCAGCATTTGAACAAGATGAAAACAGAATGCATGGTCACCATCCCTCACATATTTGAGTTCTAATTCATCAGTGCATGTTTTTTCCTGTAAATAGCACTCATCTTTTGGTAAACGATGAAAGGTGTCCATATGTTCCATATAATCTGAGGAGGAAAAAAAGCGTCTGATTTTGTCTCCCACTGCTGAAATAAAGCAATAACATTAATTATGTTTTTAAAAAGTAATCATTGGAAGCCAGCAGCATTTAAGCTCCCAGCCTCTCACTTTAATTATGAAATATTGTGAAAATTACAGTATCTCTCTACTTATGCTAATAACAGAAAACGCGGATCACGCGGAAAAAGAAAGTGCAGATATATTTAGTGACTTCATTCCTGTGTAAATTATGATCTTGGCGGTGGGAGCAACGTGCAATTTGCCCCTGAGCTTTCCTGCAGGGCTCTTTGTCTGGGCTCCAGTCACAGACGCGAGGACATGAAACGAACGTGAACCGTCCCGTTCATCCGACGTCCTCCCTGCGAGGTACTGCAGCGCTAAAAACACAGGACGGCGTGCAGCTTTTGTTCCCACAGTCATTAGGCCCGTATCACTGGAACACAAACAGGATTTGTCGTAGGTGTGTATGAACAGAGCATTGTTCCCCTCATTTAAATGCAGTGACAGCTCCTCACTGCAGATTCTTAACTGGTTTCGCTTAGTTCCTCAGACACATAATGAGAAGTCACTGATGGGAAAAAAAACACACAGAAAGGTTTGAAACAGAGCCAGAGATGTAAAGAAGGAAGACGTATGAAGAAATACAGCGAGGAGAAATCGACCTATTTGCAGAATTGCTGATACATGAAAGAATTTTAAATAAAAAAAATACACAATAACAGGCTATGCAAACTGTTAAGGGGGGTGGGTTGTGTGATTTTATAGGAGTCATAGCTGAATTTTTCCTTTTCTCTTCACAGTAAAAAAATGGCTACCGACTGGAGCTCATGGGTTTGAAGCTCATCGATATCGAAGAGGAAAATGATTTTATTACAAATGTTGAAGCAAGGGAAACACAGAAGATGTTTGTGTAGGGGACAAGTCACAGCTAAGTGGACCACCTCCATAGAAATATTACTATCCCTGAGTTTGACTGGCTACTAACATCATTTTATATTGAAATTACAGAGGTCATGACCTTGGTGTCTTAACCCATAAGACCCATTTATCCTTAAAGGTAAATTATGTGCATTAGAATAATACTTTTTATTCCAAAAGATCTGTATTTTGACATATATGTAACATTGGACATTAGTGGTGAACATATTCCATTTCAGGATGCTTAGTAAATGTCACTTTGAGACTTAATGACATAAAACCCTATAAGGAATAAGGAGTCTGGGGCATCCAAAGTTCTTGTTACACCGGTGGCACTGTGCATGTATGTACATTTAAAAAAATCATATACTTTTAACATCATTCAACAGATTTTCATTTCCAATTAAAAAAATTACATCATTTAAACGCGGCAGCTGCTGCTGCACACACCAGAAGTGATGTAGCCTACATTTAATAAATTCTACATTCAGAGCCTACATTTAGAAAACGTGGACGGCTGGCATCCAGGTGGAGGCACAGCCGCCTGTAGGTAACAGTGTAGGTAACAGAGCCATCATCTCTATGAGGACAGATGTGGGCAGTAAAGTGTCTCTTTGTCTGAGGCCCGGCGGAAAGTGCTCGGACCGTGTGTGTGTGTGTGTGTGTGTGTGTGCAGGTGAAGGATACTCGGGGAGAAAGTTTGGCTACGTTTGTCATGTGTCACTGCAAATGGGTTTTCTTGACACCTGGAGTAGTGGTGCTGCTCGTTCCTAACAGGGATGTTCCTCAGACAGACAGTCCTCTTCGCTGGTGGTGGTGGTGTTACGAGGGGTTTCCATGAAGGAAAGGAAACTGGAATGCTCTAGTGCTATCGGATGCTATTATTCTGTTGGTGTTAAACTGCGTCACCTGACTTTATAATTGTATTTAATCTATTTGTTTTATTGTGCACTGAGGGTATCCACACAACATTTCTGTCCTTTATATGTTCACTGTCTCAGGGTCACACAAAGTTTACCTGTTAGGTTTTTTATTGAAGCTGGAGAACTTCTATTTAAAAGTTGAACACCCCCTGACATATTGTGACGTGTGCTTTTAATGAAGCAGGAGGAAACGCTATCAAAGTGCTTTTCTGTCTTATTCTACCCCGCTGTAGGGGTAAAATCCCGTTGGAAAATACAGGCTTCAGTCATTCCTTATTCAATTCACCTCAAACCTTTCTAAAGCATTAAAAGGAATCAAACAGGAGGGAAAATCAAAGGTAGCAGGTATGGTAGAGACCCTGGATCGGCTGCTCCCAAATCAGTTTGTAACACTTTGATAAAGCTGAAAGAAAAAAAAGACTGATTGTGTTTAGTCTGGTAATTCAGCCTCATATACGCGTGTTTGAAGATACAACAAACGCAGAGTTTAGAAGGATTTCATTCATATGCATGATCTCGTACAACATTTATCGCAGCAAAACTTTGGATCAAACGGTGGTTTGTTTTATTTAAATTAGGGCGACCAGATTTGGGTGGTTGAAAAAGAGGACGCCTCGCTCTGTTAAAGACGCACTGCAAAAGAAGGGAATCTTCTCCAAATGCATTGCATTTACTGAAAACTGCAATAAAATGTTTGAAGGAATCAGGTGTAATGAGGAGGGAAACAATGCTTTTGCACATTTAAAGAAGTCGCTGCAGAACACAGCTCTTATTGGTGCTGGCTGTTCGCTTATTCTGAACACTAGATATGGACATTGAGCAACACATCAAAATCTATCACCTTGGCGAAAACAGGGGAATTTTTTTCTTTAACTCCTCCATGAAGGAGTACTTATGTTTAAGCATTGTTGCAGCGGGCGCACACACAAAGCAAAGTGACTAATCTGAGAACGATACAGAGAAACCTGGAATGGAGTAAAACGGAACGGAGTGGAATTCTATTGGTAATGCAGATTATGTTTGAGACAGGCGCACAAAATTTTTGGAAATCCCCCCGGAAATTTTCTTAGGTCCCAAAAGTAGGACATGTCCGGGGAAAGGAGGACGTCTATTAAAATGAACTGAGAGCTCTTTTTGCTTTTTTTTAATTCCAACTTCCAATGATCCGGTTGGGTCGTATCATTCAATTCGGTGCAAAGATGAAATGTGTCAGCAGCCACTCAGTGGATTACCACACAGTGTTTTCCATGAACGTTCATGGTCCTCAGAGGATAAACGACAAAAGCCTTTTTCCCCTTGTAGTGTTGCCAGCAAGTCATTTCCAGATCAAAGTAGGACGTCTCCTCAGCTGCCAGATGAAATGCCGCAGAATTTAGCAAGAACAAATGCACGTCCTCAGAAGAATGAATTGTAACAACTTGGTGGTCCCCTGATTTTTCATCCAGGCGCCGGTTTTAATTTGTCAAACGCTAATGTGTCACATCAATCTGAGCTGCACCGCTGTGTTATCTAACTCAGACGTGAGGCGGCTACAGCGTTCACACCAGGCAATCTGCAGCCTGATTTCTGTGTGCAGAAGCACATTAGCCCCCCCCCGCCCCGAGATCGCTCCGGCGTGGCACAGACTCTTGGTCTGTCATGTTTGGGGGAGAGTGTGTTTAACGGCATTCGTGTGTGCACGCGTGCAGAATGTGGCCGCCATGCCAGTATGAGTGGGCTAGCTGTTAGCAGCGGCTGCCTCCTGCTTTTCAATCATCAACGTGTGTCATGTTAAATCTGGCTCATTAGTAGCTGCAGGAATTGCACACACACACACATGACAACTGACTCATCTGTGAACTCACTGCCCTGCACATGCATGGCACGCTGCGTACAGACATTCCCCTGTATCCACTGTAGTTGAACCTGGGACAGTCGCTACCAGGAACAGGGAAGAAGACTGGGTCGTCTTCTGCAGGGAAACTCGACTCTCGTTGGGTCAACACCGCGTTTCATCCCCCCACATCGACCGCTGAGAATCTCTCCGGGTCTGTCCCGGTTTGATTGACAGCAAAAATGAGCGAATCGGCGACCTTGAAATATGAATCAAGTTTCATCCCTTTGTTCTCGA
This sequence comes from Eupleurogrammus muticus, assembly GCA_036785175.1. Classification (NCBI taxonomy): domain Eukaryota; kingdom Metazoa; phylum Chordata; class Actinopteri; order Scombriformes; family Trichiuridae; genus Eupleurogrammus; species Eupleurogrammus muticus. The sequence continues at coordinate 3,388,753 of JAYKQN010000001.1, forward strand.
GATGAGCTGATCTGCAGATTTTACAAATCATCGTAGTGACTTCTTCTTGGTTTACAAACACCAGTTTGTCCTACCTGGTGAGTAACACCTGTTGAAGGCCTGACAGTAGACATGTTGTTTCACTAAATTTATCCCTTTGTTCCTGTCCTCTGCCTCGGTGTGCACAACCTCAGTCTTTGTAGAGGTTGACAAAACCATTGGCACGTTTTCAATTCACGGTCCACTCATTAGTTCTCATTAAGTTAAACTGATTACATCTATGTGCAGAACAGGTGATTAAACTTGAGCCAAACTGTGTGCGCGTTAAACTTTCACACCTGCCATCCAATAAGAGAATAGTATTCACCCAGGCCGTGGCATAAGCTGCATGTTCATCACTGTAATTACAAATATTACACACATTGAACAGAGTGAAATAGCAGGAGAGGAGCAATCTGCCTGGAGATATATTTCCTTATAGTTGCTCCAAAAGTAATGTTAAGAATCTTATAATGGGCAGTCAGATGTCTCTTTATAGAGCAAATGCACAAAAGGCGGCAGGTGGCATGCTAATTGGCAAAAAGGTGGTTGAGTTACAGGAGCCAACAGCTTATTTTCCTGATAAAGACACCATCGATGGCTGCAGCTTTTTGGAAATGGTGATTTTTGCTTGTTGAGTTTCTTTAGTCGCTCAGCAACAGCATCCTGAACATATAATGAAGGTGAACCACCACTCAAGTCCAGATAGATTCTGGTTCTGTTCTCCGTGCAGAGATCACATCTTCAGATCAATGCTCTGCTGCTGACAGACACATTTGCAAATCCCTGCAGGTTTGCTGAAAGAACCTTGGATTAAAGTTAAAGATCACGTTTTGTACTTTCACCCACCTCGCTGCAGAATAATCACAGCTTTAATTATGTCTACAAATCTGTCTTTTTTTGTTCATTTCTGTGTTTGGATCTAAGAGTCACGGTCAAACACACAGCTGCCCTGTCTAGGACAGTCAGGAAAGAGCCTTCTGTCCTTGAGGAGGCAGAAAGCGAGACGATTTTCACATAAGAACATTATAACACTGAGAGTGTAGCACACAAGATAAATATATGAATCACATAACAGGTGCTATGCACACATTTTGAACATGATTTTGGCAGACGGGAAAGCGGATTGGCAAGTGGCTGCCTTTTATCTCCGCTGAAAGCATGGCTGCTTTATCAGAGAATCCTATCAGAGGATGAACATTTGGAAAAAAAGGAGAACAACAACCCTAGACACAGATGTCTGGCTCCAATTCGCTAAAGTGTTTGGAGCTTCAGGTGCGAACCTGGATGTCAAGGGTTGGCACTTAGATTTGAACATTTTAAAGGGATAGTTTAAATGTTTTCTTTTGAAAATTCGTCCATCTTTGTGATTCCTACTCTTTAGGAGAGCTCCTCTTTATCCATTGCATTGAATAAAACCGTAGAGGCCATCCTCTATTGGTCTAGCACGACCATGTGACCATTTGCGAACCAAAACCTTTTTACATCCTGAAGATAAAATGCAACTTTTTCTTGTAAACTTTTTTTATGAACTATAAATCGTATAGTTTGCAGAGGTCCTAGCGAGAATGCCAGAATGCGTCTCAGATTTTTTTTATTATGGTGAGAAATGCATCCCCTCCTCTCCTCCGCATTCTTCCAGATCTAAATTGTGGGAACCCCCTTTTTTGCGCAGCAGTCTACCAACGAGCATCCAGACTCCTGCTGGTGCACACCCCAGCAGGTTATGACAGGTGATAACAGATAAACATTATGAATAAATGACTGAGGCTTGATCACCATTGGTTTTCCTTTAACTTCCCCCCGTGGGCTGCAATTTACTCCTGGCCATGAAAAGCAACTCCAGAAACCCCCTAATTTACCCCCCCCCCCCCCCCCCCCCATGGACTCACGCTGCAGGCAAAGGCTCATAGTGCATTTGGAGAGGAGTAAACGGAGAATGAGCTTCATTCGTCACAATTTTATTTGGATATACTTAGGGTACACATTAAAAACATACTGATGGAACCCCATGGTCTAAAACCTAAGCCTGCATCTTATAGAGTTCCCAACCAGGAGGTTTTTTTTTTTAAGTTCTGGGATTTAATGCCGAGGAACTCAGGAATTTAAAGCTGTGCACTAAATCCCAGAACTGAAGAAGCCTCCTGGATGGAGGCGAAATGTCTTCAGCAAACTCAGAAGTCCAGTTACTTTCCTTCAGTCAAATTGTATTTTCAACTTTGTTTAATGATATAATTCTCTTATCCCCAATGTAGTGACCTGTGCTTTTCAGGAGCATCAGCAACCACCCTTGGCCTTTTATGATCGAGTGGATTTTCCCTTTTTCATGCTGATTTTGTTTGTCATAAACTTTCCTTATCATTATTTGATGAGCTAGTGTTAAAGGTTTTCACACGACTCCACTAGTTGCCTATTTCATCATCAACGTTTCTTCATTCTCATTTATTTCCATTTGCACATTCCGCCAGAAAAAAAAGGTATGATAAGCATTTTCCAAGTGGGGTAGATTTTTAAGTAAATAAGGATAAATAAATACATACAACATCATGTTCCAGGCCATGGATCACTGCTGGCAGGTCCATTTTGCCCACCGACCCCCCCCCAGCATTCCAGACCAACAGGGCAGCGATACCACTGCGTAGGTCAATGCTGCTTAAGTATGAAACAATGCTCACAGCTCAGTGCAGCGAGCCAGCAGAGAAACGCAGGAGCAGAATGAGGAAACAGCTTCTCCGCCATCTGGTGCGGCGACATCGCCTTAAACACCGATCTGAAGTTGATCAGCAGGACCCGGGCGTAATTGTTCTTCAGTGGGAAGGCGGAGCACTGGACGGATATTAAAGGTCGGGCCGATTCATCAGATCGGGTGATTAATCGGAACCAAGCGGAACTTGGCTCCGGTTTTTCTTCCCCCCTGCCGGGTCACATGGGGGACCCGCGTCACCAATCGTCATGTGGGGGTGGGGCTTAGCTCCTGCACATGGACACATTGGAAAATAGTGATGGACAAGTGATTACTGGAGTTAAGGAAAATATGAAAACTGTCCATCCATAGAAAATGGACACATAGACGGGTCTGCTCAGTGTACTTTGGGCAGAGATACAGCTTATATAAAGGTTTCCAGTCCACCATGGTCTCCATAGTCTCCAGTTAATCTAAGCATGTTGTTGGATCATGGGAGGAACATGGAGAACCCAATGAAAACCAATGCAGACATGCAAACAAGTTGCTGTGATGCAACTAAAATAAAACACGTAATATATCAAACCACCTGTTCAGCTAGCATAAACATGCAGGGGAGCCATATTTCCATCTCCTTTGCATGTTTTACACATGCACGGTGCACCGGTTTAAAAAAAACAGCAAATTGTTAGGAGGAAACCCAGACGAAAGCTGTCTGCGAGCGCTCTGTTTGTCTTAAGTTTGCCACGGACTTGGAGTTTGTCAGCTTGTTGTAAACTGCTGCCTGAGAGGAATCGGCCCCTCCTTCCCTCCACAGCCGTGAATCACATCAGCGGAGGGAGACAGCAGGAATACTGATGCTAACTGATGTCTGCGAATTCTTTGTTCTTTCTAAACTTCACTCAGCACTTTGGTGGTGGTGGCGATATTATTTATTTTACTGACGTTTTAGATTTTTTGTGTGTGTGTGTGTTTTTTTTTTTCTTTTTAAAGGTCTCCACCAGTGACGTATTATCATCCACATTTATATATTTATCCATCCATCCATCCATTGTCTATCCCGCTTATTCCCTTTCGGGGTCGCAGGGGTCTGCTGGAGCCTATCCCAGCGCGTTAAGGCGAGAGGCAGGGATACACCCCAGATGGTCGCCAGCCAATCGTGGGGCACACACACCATTCACACACCATTCACTCTCACACTCACACCTATGGGCAATTTAGAGTTTACCAATTAACCTGAGCATGTTTTTTGTATTGTGGGAGGAAACCGGAGTACCCGGGGAAAACCCACGCAGACACGGGGAGAACATGCAAACTCCACACAGAAAGGCCCCAGACCCAGGCCCAAGGCGGGTCTTGAACCTGCGACCTTCTTGCTGTGAGGCAACAGTGCTACCCACCGCACCACCGTGTCGCCCGTTTATATATTTATTTGTATATTTATTACTTTGACTTAGATGTTCAGCTCAACGGTTTCCAATTTCAAGTGGATATGGCCTTCTCAAGGTTTTACAAGCTGATAACTGCAGGGACAAACTGCGAGAGAGCTACGGGACAAACAAGACTCACACACACACACACACACACACACACACACACACACACACACACACACACACACACTCCAGGGAATGGTAGAGGTGGCTGTTAACATTTTACCATTTATATAAATTGCATGATGCTATATGTCACATTGGCTCTGCCATTTCCAAAATAGTTTTCAAATACCAAATGGTCATTTTCAATCGATAGAATTCAGGTTTTCTGTCAATATCAATGTTACCACCAGCATTGATGCTCATAGGAGTACAGTCATATAATTTCATTTGCATCTTTAAAAGAATATTTTTCCATATTTACCACCTGGGTACAGTGAGTGGACATCTCCACTCGGCCAAGGCTTGGTGTTGGTAAGTCTTAAGGGTTTAGCCGCCAGTCACGTGATCTGTGCTTCCCATGAATCCCATCACAGCCTCTGCGTATTCCAGCAGATCTCTAAAGTCCAGAGAAGTAGCTGCATTCCTGAAACCGTGCCACGGCGTGCATTCAAAACAGCCCTGCAGTGATGGAGTGGCCACACTCTGCTTTCCCTTTCACTGTTTGTTTAACCCCGGGGCCTGAATGCAGTCGTCAGCATGACAGACGTGAGGGTCAGATTTACCAATGTGGGGAAAAAGGGGTGTTGTTACTGTTTGTACAGCAAAGGTCTGGTGTGTTATTTCCTCACATTTCACACGCTGATAAAACCGAGGTAACACGGACTTCAGGCTCTCCTGGTACCTGTTAACGTCTCCAGCAGCAGTGAAACGCGCGTCGGGGTTTGCTGTCTGCAGCTGGCTGATGGTTATTGTGGCACGGCTCATTTCTGCATTCTTGTATCGTCTGCATGTCTGCCTGTTAGCTAATTTTCAGCTACTGCTGGGAATGGCTCCATGAACAGATAAAATGTTGGTATTTCAAACAAGTTCCATGATTTGGGGCCACCTGGTGTTAATATCTCACACCTATATAGCTTGTTTTTTTTTTGTAGACTACACCAGGGATACTAAGAGAGGACTTTGACTAGGCCTAGGACAACGCTGTTGGGTGGGAGGCAAAACACGCCTGGCAGAGGTCTGCACTCTCACTGTGCTTTTTTAGTTGTATTTATTTCACATGCATCTTTGTGTGGGAGGAACGGCCTCGTCCCCTGGGGTCTCATTTACTTACATGTGCGCACTATTGCTTACGCGTATCCTAACTCTCGCTTAAACGCAGTCTGGAAGATGGGAAACATGGGGGAGGTTATTTGCAGATTGTGCATAGATTCTGCGGCAGCAATTAATCCAATATCACTTGCAGTCAAACTGGGACGTATCACACATTAATCACGTCAATCATTAATCACACATTAATGCACCATTCCAAATACCCAACATAATGTTTTCTTTACCATGTTTATTTCACATCTGTTGTATAGCACTTTGAATTGCTATTGCTAATTGTTTGGCAGGAAGTTATATATAAACCTGTATATTTTCATATCATATAAAGGCTCATATGAATGGTGAACTACTTTCTAGTAGTTATTTTAGACTGTAGATTAAGATTTTGACTCATGGATGCGAACATTTGCAGCAGAATTGTAAAGTTTAATAGAAGATACATGGAGACATTCCCACAATTTACAACACCTTTTTGCTAAATGATAGGCTTTCTGTACTTACATCTCAAATGATGTCTGCATGAAAGCCTGGTAACTACGTTACATCCACATTATTACTACAGGCCCACATGCAGGAGATCTTCTTGGTTTTCAAAAATCCATTTTTATACTAAAACATCATTGCAGAGTGAGTTATTTGTTCGAGTCTGAGCCAAAACGGCGTACAGTGATATCAAAATCAGGTACTCTAAGTATCAAAATGACATTATTACACATCAGTGGCGTAACCAGACGGTGGTTCATGGCGAGTGCTGCATGAAATTACATTTCAGTGAGACAGCACAAGTGAAAGTGTCTCTGGCGGGAGGAGAAAAAATGCGAAAAACAATCTTTTAGAGCATCGTTTTGAAGCGTTAAATTTGACTTAAATGCCTTGGCTGCTGTACAGCCACTAGTAAGTGATTACAGCACGTTCTCTGATTTACCTGGGGGTACCATGGGGGGCCAGAATGCAGATTACTGGTGTCCACATGCTTTTTGACAGCAATCTGCACAGCATGAAACAGACAGTGTAACTGCTGCATTTGTTCACACACAGAATTCATTCTGTGTTCTCCACTTCAAGGAGCAACGTATCAGTGTACGTGTGAGATGGACGGTGTCTGGGTTATCACATTTCAGCACATGTTTTTAGATGTTAGGGATATCGGTTGACATCGTGTCCGCTTCCATGCAGCACTTGTGTAGGAGAATGGATCTCAACAAGGTTTACAGGCTGAAACCTGCAGCACTTGTTTCCAGCTCCTCCTTTAAGACCTCAGAGCTTTTTTTTTTATTATTATTATTTTTCGTGGCATCACTTCTGCGTCTCTTTGTCTCCGGGAGCTGAGCGAGTGCAAGAAATATTAATACTGACTGTTACGATCATTGCACTGTGCAAAGCTTTCTGCTGCAGACAGCAGAAATAAACAGGCAGACTGTTTGTCTCCAGCAATCGTCTGCATGGATCATGGTAGGATAAACCTGTTAGGGTGGGAGAAAACAGCCAGGGCCCCACTGACCCCCCACGGACAGTACCCGCCTCTGTGGAGTTTAGTTTTCTTTTCTAAACACACATGACTCACAAAAATGCATGGCGTGGCTCCTTTAGGCCAGAAACAACCTGCTGAACATGCAGTATTTTCTTTTCTAATAAAAATTAATGTCTGTCTTGTTTTTTTTTTGTTTTTTTTAATCATGCAAACTGTTGATCAGCATGTGCCTTCTAGCAATGTGCATTAGAAACAAAATGTGGGCACATTTGTAAAAACAGGTTTCCTCTATAAAACACAGGCCCACATTAATTTTAGTATTAATCTACTGTAAAAATAAAAAACTAATCTTGCATAACAGGACCGTTCTTACAGAAGTTTGAAGGTCTGACACTTTTATCCAGTCCAGAAATGACTGACCAACTTCTAGATTGATTTGCTTGAAATCTTGTGCAGACGTTCAAGGTTTCCTCACAATGAATCTGAAACTGTACATTTTTGCTGTGGAATATTCAAACAGTTACTGTAATGACCTAATACTGGAAATACAACTGAACTCACAGTATTTAATCGTTTTTTGTGTCTTTTACAGTAAAGGCACTCAAAAATAAGAAGAAGAAGAATATTAATAATAATGGTTTTATAGTCGAGGGCGACACGGTGGTGCGGTGGGTAGCACTGTTGCCTCACAGCAAGAAGGTCGCAGGTTCAAGACCGCCTTGGGCCTGGGTCTGGGGCCTTTCTGTGTGGAGTTTGCATGTTCTCCCCGTGTCTGCGTGGGTTTTCACCGGGTACTCCGGTTTCCTCCCACAATACAAAAAACATGCTCAGGTTAATTGGTAAACTCTAAATTGCCCATAGGTGTGAGTGTGAGAGTGAATGGTGTGTGAATGGTGTGTGTGCCCCACGATTGGCTGGCGACCATCTGGGGTGTATCCCTGCCTCTCGCCTTAACGCGCTGGGATAGGCTCCAGCAGACCCCTGCGACCCCGAAAGGGAATAAGCGGGATAGACAATGGATGGATGGATGGATGGTTTTATAGTCTAGTGAATTTCCAACTTACCAAAACTTTTCAAAAACAGCATTCCAATTAACAATATTGTATATTTTGTCTCATTTAAATTATGTTAAATAACACCCTCTCTGGTAATATTGCTTAATTGTATATGCGGCAAAAAAAATTAAAAGTACAACATGAAATTCAAACTTTCTGTCATAAAATATGCAGAGAAAACAGCTGCAATACATTTAACTATAAGAGTGTAATCTTATTTTTTGAAAAATGTTAATTATACAGTATACCTGATCAGTAAATAGATGTATTCTATGTAATAGATTTATTCTAAAACATATAAAACTACTTTGCCTCGAGTAACATTTCAGTTCAACGTGTCCAACCTGTTTCTGATCATTTTTTAAAATATTTTTTTTTTCCCTGTTATCCAAAACTATAGAAAACTACACTGTGCCCTTTATTGGAATATTAAACAAGTAAAAAAACTGAATGTGTTAAATATGCTGATGACACATACTGTATATACTGTGATATTGGCTTCCTCATTTGCCCTCCCACCATCAGTGTGTGTGTGTGTGTGTGTGTGTGTGTGTGTGTGTGTGTGTGTGTGTGTGTGTGTGTGTGTGTGTGTGTGTGTGTGTGTGTGTGTTACGCTGACTTTCGGCAGCTCTGACTGTCAACCGCCCACGCTCCGCTCTCTCTCATCTCAGCTTAACTGAGCCAAGAGAGCGACAAGACGAGAAGATGAAAGTGATGAGGGTGAGGAGAAGATGCTGCGAGAGAGAGATATCAGGGATCCACATCCAATTGATGTGACGCGCATAGAGTACAGTAGAGAAGAAGTGGTTTTTCATCACGGGAAAAACAAGAGGGGACCTGAGTGAGCAGATATGGAAGCGAGAGGAGGGGAAAAAGGAAGGATGTGGGTAAGGGATAGAGTTGTCAGAGTCAGGTTATACTAATGCTGGAGAGAGAGGGAGGGGGGTGGGGGGAGGGGGGGTGAAACACATCAATTACATTCATTTATGCACCGGCTCCATTATTAACTACGTTTCTAAATGGGAGCAGCTGCTCCACCTTAAAGGTCAGGCAGCTTTTTGTTTATGCTCCATCAAAAAAAAAAAAAAAGTCACACCTTGCTTTTTTTTTTCTAAATATTTCAGAAGGGGGGAGTTAGACCAGAGGTGGATTGGTAAATTCTGCAGAGGGGGGGCGGGGGGCGTCTGCCTCCCTGAGGCTGACGATGACTAACAGGGCTCCAGCATACGTCTCTGAATGCAAAGCAGGAGCATTTATTCACTGATAACCTCATACTCTCCCCTCACCTCTCCATCTGGACCACACACCCCTGTGACAGCACTCCTATGGAAAAAAAAAAAAACAGCTGCTGATCATCCCGACAATCTCTGATATACAATACAATGCCCCAATCAATACGAGCCTCAGGGAAGAGGAGCTTTTTAAAAAAAAAAAAAACACACACACACACAAGAGGGAGACGCAGAATTATGCCATTGTTGATGATGTGCTTTTCGTTTTCGGCATGAATAGAATCAACCAGCAGGACAGATGTCTGGTGTGTGTGAATTGATGGCAAGTATTCAGGGAAGTGGCTGAAGGTGTGGCTCCTTAAAAAATATGTAAAAAAAAAAGGATAAAACCCTCGCACTAATCGCCATCCACCGTCTCCGTGGTTAAGAGTTTCCTCGCTGTCAACCACAGGAGCCAGAGCTCCTCCAAATGGAGGCCTGGGGCACTGCAGCCCTCCGTGACATGCAAGAACACGACTGAAATGTAATGTTGTGTTCGGGCCAGTAGCAGTTTGTCAGAAAACACACGGGGCATCACCGCATCACTGTGGGCTCGGTGCTAGGTGTACAGATGTGTACAGATGTGTACAGATGAGCCAAACCCCCAACTCTGACGTTGATGAACCCCAAGGTGGGAAACTCCAGAAACAGCTGATCAGAGTTTGTCCAGTCATGAATGGACTATTCGATGCTACTGGTCACCATGGCAACCGGTGAATAAACAGCAGAGCTGTCAGGTTTAAGCAACCTAAGCATTCATACGAACCGAGGAAGCAAGATAAAGAGTCAGATCTTTTTACTTGCAAGGAGCATGGACAGAGAGGGCACAGTTACAGTCTCCAACCCACTCTGAACACTCACTGCCCAGTCTTCCTCTTTTATGGAGATTAGTCCCTAGTTACATAGCATCTAAGGCTAGGGGTGTAAATAGTTGCAGATTAAGTAAGAACACAATTCTTTGCTGCTTCTCTCATGGATTTAAGACTCAAGACTCAAGGCTGGCTGCTAAACAATGCTCCTCTTAAAAGAAGACTATATAAGCAACAAGTGAATGTTTAATTTGTTATCCCATAGGTTAGGTAGGTGCACCTAAAGAGTAAATGTGTGATAATGCATACACAGTTCTATCATTGATCCAACAAGAGCCTCCCATTTAATGCACTGGAGATGTTCCAGTGTGTGAGTGTGTGCACGGTGCAGAGAGGTCAAATCAAGGGAAAGCCTCAATAATTTAACACGCGGTTTTATTCTGTCATATCCATTAATCCATCATTTGCCTAAAGATCCCCTCCAGACTGTTTTATTTAATCCAACCAGGTAGGACACTGAGGACCAGTTGTTATCTGCAATCACAGGCTGTGGATAGACAGAGTGAATTCTTGATTGAAATGATGATTGACAGTCACTGGACGTGTTCAGAGATTTATTAAAACGTATAAAAATACTCTGCATTGTGTGTCTGTTTATGCCTTTTTCCAAATGTTGATCCTTCGTCGTCTTTATGTTGAACGCTTCATGCTCTTTGGTCGCCTCCTGATGCTCGCTGCGTCTTACACCAGAAGCCCGTTGGCGTCTTGCTGCCAAAGTAATCAGCGCCGATGGAAACACGGCTCGACCGAGCAGAGCCGGCTGCAGCTGGGCTCAGGGAGAACCCTGACACACGGCCAGTTGGTGCTGCTGAAATGGGTTTTCACCATGATTCACTTGGTCAGGGCGGGATAAAGCCATTTCATGTCAATAGTGTTATAGTGTGTGTGTGTGTGTGTGTGTGTTTATGGGTCAGTGACAAGTCATGTTTGGCAAAGATGAGACAGTCAAACACTTTTAAAACACAGTTTCAAGAAGCATTCATCCGGTCTCATGTTGTGTGATTTAAATGATACATTTTAAATATTTATTCCATACAGAATATACAAGCATGACAGCATGTGTTTTAATTTGATTTTAAACTTTTTTAATAGAGTTAAACTATCCGATACCAAGTTTTTAGAGTTACATCACATGACAGTTTTGACCCTGTAACTTATATAATGTTGATTTAGCTAGTTTATATATTATTATGTTACAGTAGGTGAATAACTCAGGGCAGGGAGCACAGACCAGAAGAGTTGGATGAGGCTAAGTAAACAACATTTTTTTGGTTTTCCAAAGAAACTCGCAATCAGTTTCCAGCGCATTTATTTCCTTATGAACAATACACACACACACACACACACGCACACTCACACACACCGCTACTTCACGCCTCAACAGGTGCCTTTACTTTACAGGCAGCAGGAAGAATTCAACGCCACTGTTATAAAAGAAAAAACTCACAGCACTCGACAGTTGAAATAACTGTGATGAAGGTAGTCTTTAGTAGGGAACATTACATTTAAAGAAATGTAGAAGCACTTCTCTGGCAAAAAAGGACTTTCTGCACATTTATTATTATTATTATTACCAACCACTGATGCCCAGTGCATTGGTCCATTCTCACCCCCCCATAAGAAGCTGTCACCCCAGCCAGACGGAGGACTGAGGACCAAGGCTCCAAGAGTGTCAGAAAACGACTTAATGCGCCCAAATGAACAGTCTCGTTTTATTTATGGAGAGATCCCACGCAGAGCAATTAAAGGATTATATGATATGAATTGACATTTAGTGCAAGAAAAATAAGGCTGTGGAGCTCAAGGGAGAGGAAGGGGGGGTGGAGGAGGGGGGGTAAATAAAGTTTTTTGACAGTTTTAGTTCAACACACAAGCTAAAGTGTGAGAAAGCTCCAATGAAGCAGTTCAGATCTTTTCCTGGAAGAGCTGGCTTCTACTGTCAGTTGTCGTGGAGGACGGGGTGATTCTGTTTGCAATTTCACTGTAATTAGTGAATATAAAGCGAATGCATAGGCACATTTCACTTGTATTGAAGGTAGGCTATGCAGGATTGGAGGTCGACGGTGTAGCTGTAGAAGGAATTTTGCAGCCCTTTACATAGAAAGCACCTTCTAACATGACATCTACTTCTTCTCCCTCATAAAAGAAAAGATTATGCAAAACGTGTTTTTGCTGAATTGTTGCGTAAGGTTGGTGTGTGGGTTTTTTTCAGCTTTTTATAGATTTGGTTTCACCGCGATAATGACAGAATGCCCAGATATAATTATTCAAAGATTCTCACATGGGCGATACGTGTCATGAGTAAGACATCGGGTATTTATATCACTTTTATTCAGGTTTGAAAAGCAAAGCGAAAGAACATTTGTGATCAATTTTGCAAATAGTCGAAAAAAGGGAAACGACAGGATGCAGCAAACAGTTTTTTTCCTGGTGTCTGTACACACACACACACACACACACACACACACACTCATTTTCAATGTTAAACGCTAGCAATTAAAAAGCTATTCAGCTCCAGATAATCAAGCCTTGTTTATGTCACGGGCCGTTGAGAACAGCGTACAGCACCAGACGTACAGGATCGCACTGACTCCTGAGTTATATCAGCTTTCGTACCGTTTAACATGCAGACGGTTTGCGGCTCTTAATGAGTCTTGAGATAAACGTGGAACAATGTGGACACGCTGTGCAGCAAATATTTGTGTTTCCTTATCAGGAGAGTGTCTGTTGAGCTCTCTCCGATTCCTTTCATTTTGCCTTTTTCTTTTTATTATTTTAGGGTTTTATTTTCCAATTCGTACTGTTAAATATTTGCCTTTATGTAAAGCACATTGAGTTGCAATATACAGAATCCAGAGGTTTCAGTATGAGGTTTCCAGTGTTAATATTTTTGACGATATAGTTGTGTGACTAACAAGCAACATTTTCTGTGGGTAAACTGTTTGTGTTTCTGCAGGATTACTGTGTCATGTATTTACTAGTGGACCCGAGTGCGCAATCGACTCAGAGGCAGGCGACTTTTACCAGATTTATTGTACTTGGTAGGAGGATGAGATGGTTGGGGACGGCTGAACAGGCTGGCAGACAAACACGCTTTCACCCCCACATCTCCAGGAATTTAACTCGGAAATCCTCGGTATGCAAAGTAGCCAATGCATGTTAGTCATAATTATATCCTGTTCCAAAACAGCTAATTGTTTTTTTTTACATTTTATTGGGAACATTTTTTTTTTCCATTTATCTCTCGTCATGTGTGATTTCTTATGGGACCGTTGATTACTTGGAACAAGGAGTCCTGCAGCAGATGGCGTGGAGCCTCCCCGGGCCCCGAACACAACATCATGGAGTTAGTCTGGGATTACACGCAGAGACGGAAGCTTAAATCGACAGAGAAACTGTGGCGACTTCTTCAAGCTGCAGGAGCAACCGACCTGCCTAATACCTCATAAACGCCAATTTTTTAAGTAAAACAGCCAAATGTCTTCATTATCAAAATTTACATGGACATAAGTGAATTTCTCAGCCCATCACAAGTTGCATTATTTTGTTGCAGCCTTCTATAAAAAAAAAAAAAAACCCTCATTGTCTGAAATAGATGCAATTAGATCAGCGACGTCTGTATAAGGTGCTATTTGAAGCCCTGGGGTGCGAGTCGAGTGTCTGAACGCTAACACTTAAAACGTCAGGTGTTACATTTTCTCCTCTGTGTTATAGCTTTTCCCCGATTCTCAGAGAAAAGATGAGTAATAGTCTTTAAAAAAAAAACACATGATGGGCTGTAACAACTTGCTGAAGGCGTTTGAAGTACAATGTGAAGTGTTGATTGTCCTTAATAAGTCTGAAACAGTCTATCATGGAATCTATTGTGGGCCCAGTGTTTCAAAATCTTCCTCTTATGTTCTCCTACATGAAAACAGACCTTTTTTTTTGGTTTCGCTATTGTGTTGGAATGGTCCCCTGCTTTCAAAACTTGCAAGAATTCCATCTAAGCGTGTGTCTTTAACACAGATGTGCAAGAAAACTACTGTTCGCAGGCGAGAGAAAGTGCATTTTCCCAGCAAGTATTTCACCGTGGCTGAAACGCTGGCGTTAACGCGTCCGCTGAGTAACAGCCGGGATGACCCACATGCTCAGGTGTGTAAATGCTGCAGGGACAGGTAAATTAACAGCCCCGGACCGGGTAGAACCGCGCTGGAAGACTTTAAATCAGGAGGTCACAAAAGACCACAGTGGGTGTCAAAACTCTTTGGGAAAGTCAAAAAAGATGTCATTAGCGGAGGAAGAGGCCTGACTCGCTGGCGTTCGGGCTGTCTCAGGAGGTGGCGAGCCTGCACCGTGTGGGACTGAGAATGAAACACTGCGACACGGACACACTAATGAGATGGGAGTACAGTCTCTTATTCTAACTCCCGCTGATGAAGAGCCTGAAGCGTTTTGTCATCGCCTCCTTCTACACCAGACTGAGAGTGACTAATTGTCTATTTCTGGCCTTTTTTTTGTGAATATGTCTGATCCTCCTTCTGAAAACTGTCACGATTTAAAGGTTTTTTTTTATTTTTTAATTAACGCAATCATGATCCCCTGAATAAAAAAAAAGACAAGATACACAGAGAGTCACTGAGCCACATACCACATAAGAGTTTTAGCACCATTCAGGATTATTGTTAATCTTCCATAAATATTGGGCAAAAAATATTGGCCTTAATTTGGCTTCAGGTCAGAAAATGACATATTCTTGTGTGATTTTTTACCTGTAGTAAACAAGCCTTAATGCTACGTGACTCCACAATCAGACCAACCTCTGCAGTAGAATCTCAGACCATGTTTTGGGCTTATTTTTGGGTCCATGAGATGCACACGATTATTAAAACTCAAATCAATCGTTCCCATCCTGTGCTTTTTAAATCCCGAGTCCTCCACATACATGGAGATGAGCTTGTTACCATTCACTTCATGCTGAATGTAATGAGAGAGAATTCATAGTTATCCCTGCAGGCTATTTGGAAACATAGTGGCTTCTGTTTCTTCTAATGCATTTTTTATTGCAGCTGGCATCATAGTCAAACACGTCTGCTTCTTGTGCCTCATATGTATACGCCTATATAAACTGAAATCATCTAATGATAATGCCTAGGGTGAAAAATGATGACCTTTATTGTTGATATTTTCTATATTAAAATGCATGTACATGTCATCCATCCGCTTGACATTTTAAATAAAGCTTCCCTGACTGGTACAAATCTAAACAATTACATTTTCCATATGACTGGGAAGGTAGAAGGCAAAACATTTGACTCTGCAAAAGTTGAGAGGAAAATGCATGATGGGAAAAGAGAGTTCCACATCTCTGTTTTTTTTCTGGGACACATGATTATCTTTATACTAAACCGTGTGATTTTCACATGTATTATAGTGTCTGAATTTACGGGTCTAAGAGCAACAACAATCGGAATTATCCTCATGAACTGAATGCAAAAACCAAAAGGGTTGCACTGCATGACATTGGTGCTACTGCAATGACACTGATTTGCATGTTAATGCAAAGCCACATTTCCAATCCCTGTGTTCATCAAACATCAATAATGGTTGCTTTTATTGTATTTTAGATGTAACGCCCACACCTGACAGCAGAGGGAGTGATCTGATCATTTCTGCACGTCTGTCACATGTTGCAAGCTGTAAAGAAACAATAAAACATCAGCTGCCACTTCATTTTAGGAGCTTGTCCTTTTTACTGTATGAACATGCTGTGTCCCCACCACATTTATGGAGTAACAATGAATAGAACAGAAGCATTTATCAAGAAATGCATACAATAAAAAGGCAGGAATTAGTTGTGTCACTTTATTAGAAACAGTATTAAGGATTTGACAAGGCATGGACAATGGTAAAGACAGCAGCCTGTAGTCAATGCGTAGTCAGAAAATACAGGAATATGTGGGAATTTGCTGCTACCTGAAACAGGCACATTGTAGGGTCTTTGTTTGAGCTGTTATACAAAAACACAGTATGTCAGTAAAGAGCATATTCTATTCATTTATATGTGTAAAAAAAATCAGTACATTAATCAAAATGAATTGTGTTTTTTGCAGCCATGCCTTAAGAGTCAGGAGAGTGTACAGGAGTCAGTCTGCAGCATTTTAAATGTAACTATGACTTTTATTGCTTTTCTCAGCCAGGGGTATAAAAAGGCATAGATTATAGGGTTTACACAGGAGTTAAACATATACAACCAAATCACGAAGCTTAGAGACGAAGAGCTGATCAAGTTATCTTGACCTGTGGAGGTAACACAGAAATATGGGCAGAGGCACAACAGGAACACAACTATAACGCTGCCGAGGTTCCTGGCCGCTTTGATTTCAAGCCTCTTAGCGGTTGAATGCTTGGAACATTTGGTTGTGACGGCTGCAACGTGCGACCTCAGGGCGCGACCCTGGGACACGGCCACCGCGAATATCTGAATGTAGAGGACAACGATGACAAAAATGGGGATGACGATGGTGAAAATCAGATCGGAGAATTGGTTGACGGCCGATACGATTAATACACACTCCCCAGAGCAGGAATTATACCTGCCTGAGTGTTCCAGTTCCCCAATCAGCAGCACACTGGGCGAGATAAGAGAGCAGAGCCAGCACACACAAATGCAGACCTGAACTCTTCCCTTCGTGACTTTGGCGGGGTAACGCAGAGGGTCACACACAGCCATGTAGCGGTCGATCGACATGAGCACCATGGTTCCCACTGAGGCGCAGGCGGTGAGCAGACTCACGGCGTAGAGCACCACGCACATGAGGTCCCCGAAGATCCAGCAGCCGTCTGTGTCGAATATCTTTAAAAACATGATGAGGCTCACACAGAAATCTGAGACAGCCAGAGAGCGGAGGAGCAAGTTGCTGGGGGTGTGAAGCTGTCTGGAGAGATAAGAGATGGAAAAACTGTACATTACATAATACATCCATTCTACAATCCACGTTTACTTCACAATTTGTACAGGGGGCTTTTTTTTTCTTTTTATGAATTTACTTTAATTTACTTGAAGTGGGAGATGGAGATGATGACCAGCATGTTCTGGGTCGCAGTGAGCAGGGTGATTAGGGACAGCAGCACGTAGATGAGCACCGACTCGGTCAGGGAGCGGGTCGCCCTCATGCAGGAGTTGTTGAGTTGTGGGTAACAGGGCACCAATCCGTCCATCATCAGAGAGACGAGAGGGGAGGGAGGCGACGACGCCTTTCTCACAAACACTCGGACGTTTTATAAGTTGTCTCCATCGCTCCGGCTCCATCCTCCCTCCTCTAACGCTGGTGACATCAGCCATTCTCATGTGAAATCAGCTGATTATGTATCACGTGGACTCCAATCTAGATCATTATTATTATTATTATTAATATTAAACATTCAACTTTACACTTTTCTAACAGTAACAATATTTTTGAATGATAAAATACGCATCATAGAAAGATTATATTAAGCAGGAATGATATTGGCTTATGTAAAGCAATGCAAAATGGTACAATAGCACTCAGTGATATGAAATCAATCAGTCAATCATATTAATTATAGTGAATTTAACCACACAGCCAACACTAGGCTGATAATAGGCTGACCCATGATCTAATAAAATATTACTAATAAATATTAAGCAGTAGATCCAAATGAATATTTTTCCCATAAATGGTTGAAAAAAAAAATAAAAAATCTTATGCACATGTGCCTTGTTGAGGCCCATAATACCATTTAACATTTCACATTAAGTCGATATGAAGAAACAAACACATTGACAAGTGCTGTATTCTTATTTTCTTTGGGAGTCTGGGTTGTTTAATTTTATTGATATTATTAAACCACAGAGATGGTGTCAGATAGGGTGAAGAAGAAAGAAAAGGGATTGCAGGACTCAATATTTGTGGAATGTTTCTGTGCATTTCCGATTGACAGTGGTGTCCCTGCACTGGTTTTAATGGTTTGTCAATGTTTGAAAGGATGGTTTTATAAAATTCCAAAACTGTTGGAAATATTTGTGTATGCATTGGGTCATGAATGTATTTTTTATCTAAGTCTTTTTATTTATTTGGAACACACTATCATTCACAATCAACGATCATCCCAACAGCAATAAGACTTTATAAGTCACTGTAGTCACTTTTCCTCCACTCGTCACTTTTCTCTACACACACATCCTGCACCTTAAGTATGCATTAGCTATGTATGTGTACATGTGTGTATGTGCGTATATTTATGCAAATATGTAAATATGTGTGTATGTGTATGTATGTAGGTATGTACATGCATGCATACTTGCTTATGCATACTTTTTCTTTTTCTTTTTTTTCTTTTTTGTTGCTATTTATTAATATTTTTTCTCCATTCTATGTCCATAATGCATACTGTGTATGCGGATCATCAACAAATTGTACGAATTTTGCACACAGTGTTGTGTATTTAGATTTTTTATAGCTTTTTTTCTTTACTCTGTACGCTGCAGTAACAGACAAATTTCCCCGTTGTGGGATCAATAAAGTTTTATCTTATCTTATCTTATCAAATCTCTTGGCTAAATCTGCTCGGTACAGAGGGTCCAAAACTCCAACACAATATGTTTTCATTTTCAAATAACAGGATAATATATTAATATCTTTATCACAAGATAAGACACCAAAATATTGTTTTTTCTGGACTTTGCATTTAATGCTTAACACATGTCTTGCTTCATTCCTGCTTGATGAGTGCTTCCAGTTACTGAAGCCAATAGCAGTATTAACATTTTTGTTCAATACGGCACAGAAGGTTCCTTTATTCTAAAGGGCGGCGGGGGGTAAACTCATTGTTTCAGTCTCCCCACAGCTCTAAAGATAAAGCACTGACCAGACATCGTCCAGAGAGAGACAATGGTCAAAGACCTCAGTAAACGCAGTGTTCCGCTAATGAGATGCTCGGCCTCCACAGACACTTCCTGCCTGACTGACCCGAGCCTTTGAGACTTGATCTTAGTCTGAGCACTTAACAAAACATAGATAGATAATGGCTCTCCTAAGAATTTCTCCAGTCAAGGA
This sequence comes from Eupleurogrammus muticus, assembly GCA_036785175.1. Lineage (NCBI taxonomy): Eukaryota > Metazoa > Chordata > Actinopteri > Scombriformes > Trichiuridae > Eupleurogrammus > Eupleurogrammus muticus. The sequence goes on from JAYKQN010000001.1 coordinate 3,407,884, forward strand.
TGTAATTCACACCTCTGCTACGTCTACTCTCAGAGGGATCAGCCCAATCAGAGGTGTGAAGGGAAAGCATTGATGTTCACAAACATAGAGCATGAAAACAACAAGTGATGCAAACGAAAGAAACACGTCCACACATGACGCAACCTCAGTAGTAGAGGGTTTTCATATGGTTCTATGGCTCTAATTTAGTATCAAATTCAAATGGTTAAAACTAATTTTAGTTAAAATAAAAAATCCTGAAAGATACAGATAAAATATCCAGGCTACCGTGGATAATAAAATAATCAAACACTCCATTGCTGATGTGGTGCCGTCCTGTTTTTCTACAACATAAGGAGAAAGATAAGATGTATTTTATTAAACTCAGTGGTGATCTGTATCTCAGAAAACTGAGTTGTAATAATGATGGTACAGAAGCACAGAGGAAAAAAGCCTCTTCAGAGCAGAAGAGATGTTATCCATTCAGATTTTTTTTATAATGATGAAAATTATGCTTTATGAAACCAACCATTGAAGAGAAACAGAAATGACTTTTTTTCAGGATTTTTCTACAGAGTTGGTATTTTTGGTCAACTTCTTGTGCCTTAAAAGTGCATAAATTATTTGCATGGTAAGGTGTTAATGGACTAAATTTGACAGTAATTCTGCAACAGACTGCTTCTCTTTTGCTTTGAAAGGCCCATATTTTATAAAATTGTGTATATGAAACTGGATAAAAAATAACAAATAGGGCAGCATGCACTACTGCATAAACATAACTTTTTAGTTCTTAAATAACTGAACTAACTATATTTTTATGAATTTATCTTTGCTTAACCCCCCCCCCCTTTCCGCAGAAGGTCATTTTGGGGTCCCAGACCCTCTATTGAAGTCCCTTGCAATAAACTAAAATCGTGAAGACAGGAACAACTTTTATTTTGAAAATAACCAACCAACCGGAAGTTAATGTCGCTAGCTTTAATGCTAACCTGAAGACTCGGGGCAGTGACAGGTCTGTGACTAAATGTCATAACTACATTTACGACCAAAGTCAACCTCTATTTACGAGTATTTTCTCCATGTTTACAGTAAAGCAACCGGATGTTGTTACTTGAACTACTCCGTTACTTAGAGCTTCTGCTTTTATTTGCTAAATAGTTTAGAACAGAACAACATTACTTTTGATTTGAGATTTGCAGTCAGACACTTTACAGACATAATGGGTCAGTTTCACTTTGTTAATTATCTCATTTTGTCACGTTTTATGAGCCTATGTGAGACATTCCTTCATAATACACTTGAATGGGCACTATTTATACATCATAATATGGAGATTTGCTTCCGCATTTCCCCCCATACCCGTGTGCGCGTGCGTGTGCGCGCGTGCGTGCATTCTACGGAAGTTGTGCACCAACTTGTGCCTTTTCTGCATTATTTTGAATTTGAATGACAATTGAATTTTGAATTGACAATTGACTTTTAATGGAAAGTAAAGCCGTTTCTAGCTCATTCTGAATTATTTCAGTGGTTTTAAACTTTTTTTCAATGAAGGGCCAGTCAGCATACTCACACACACACACACACACACACACACACACACACACACACACACACACACTATTTTATTAACTACACCCAATAAAATCATGAGGCATGATTAAATGTATTATTTTTTAAATCAAAGTCTTCTGTTGATTTACATATTTTTATTTGGGTCGGACACAGACAAAGAAGATTGATGTGTGAAGAGAAATTAAATCATCACATTTGTAGTACCTGTTCAGGCCACGGTTCTAATAACCTGGGTGTGTTCTCTCCTCACAGATATGGCTCTGTTTGAGAACTGCAATCTGCTTTTGGAGCTGAAAAATTTGCCGTTCAAGGAGAGGAAGAAGCTGAAATCAGCCGTAACGGAGCATGGGGGCAACATTTCCTTCATGGTCAACAAACAGGTCAGAAGAAAGCTATAATCGCTGTCCACTGTTAACACCTAGTTAGACAGGGATGTCCTCACAAAGGAGGTGTACAAAATAGTATTCATGTACAATATCAAAAATCACAACTTGTTTTATGTTTTCAACAGTGCTCTCTTATTGTGACCAATGACATATCCAACCTGAGCTCAAACAGGCTCCGTAGTGTCCAGAAGTACCAAACGCCCGTGGTCGGCATGGATTACGTGTACAGCTGTCTGGAGAGAGGTGCTCTTCTGTCCGTGGATGAATATGAGCTAAACACTCCCTCGCCTTCCGCGTGTCCTCCTGCTCTTTCTCCCTCTTCAACGAGGCAGAATCCACCCTCCTGTCCAGGTATTGTCTTTAATAGGCAGAGGCACGCTGTCAGTCACCATCCTCATAGTGTCATTTTCTATTACAGCGTTTTTGAGGTAATAGTGAGCTGGTGAAAAAAAGTGCAGCACAGATATTCTAGTTTATAGAGGCATAAAAAAGAGGTAAAAGAGAGAGAATGGAGCAAATTCATCAGGTGGCCAGAAAAAGGAAGTTAAATAATTGATAATATTGCTCATAACTATGGATGGCTAAACTGGAGGCACGGCTTGCCCTGACACAAGTTGGCAACTGTCTTAATGCATCTTTCTAATGGGCAACAGGGGGGAAGGCAGCATCTATGTTTATATATCTATGGCTTAAATTGTTGAATAGGCAAAGAAAATTGCATTGACATTGGGAAATTGCAAAAGTACTCTTAGCACCCAAACACAAGGGAAATGCACGCCAGACGATGCTGCCTCTGATACAGGAGAAACGAAGCGGACTATAAAGCGTGTGTTTGTGCAATCAGATCATGTGGGAATGTAAAATGTGGACTGCTCCTTTCATCTAATATAATCTCTCAGCCTGTCACAGGGAGACGAGATCAGTCCGAATTAGGGTTCTAATTCCAGCACAATAACTCATCATCCCTCTGTGATCCAGGTTTAGCTTATGTACAAGTCACACGTTTCCCATTGTTACACATGCTTCATTCTTACACAGCTTTAACCAACTTTAAAACATTTTTTTGCTATGCATGTAACATATTATATGAGTTTGAGTATATTGATAATGAGCTTCTGTCCTTTTGTATCTTAGTAACTGATGCACCAAAAAGCAGAGCCGTTGCTGAGGAGTGCAAAGGTCAAACTGAGCCTGTGAGTCTGACTCAAGGGAAGAGTGGAAGCATTCTGGACAGGTTCAGGTACAGACATGTGTATACATTCTCATATTGTGTGAAATCCAAAAGCAGGGCATGCTTTAAAAATGGATAATCCACCATTAAAATCATTTCTTTTGAAAAAGGTGAATATTTTCTTTATTTAGCAATTAAAATGCCCAAATCATCTATTCAAAGATGAACTGAACTATGGGCACCTCCTGTAAAAAAACGAGTGCTGACATGGCAAGTTTTAAATCTAACTCAGTATTTAGTTTTTTTTTCACAGAAAAGTATGTTCCAACTGACACTCTGTATGTGAAATGACATTGACGTTTGCATTTTTTGTTGCCATTTATTAACTTTTACAGAATTTATAGAGAAACTGATCCTGATCTTCCAACATTCCCGGATCATTTTCAAGTGGCTAAATATTCCATTTTTAAAAAGGTAAAACTGCAATTTACTTTTAGTTCATGCAACCACCACTACTGGGACTATATGGCAGTAGTATTTCTTTCATTAATAATCCACATTTCTCTCTAGATTAACAGCAACACTTGGTGTGTGCTGGAGCTGCAGAGTTCCAAAGGAAATGAAGGGCGACAATATCGAGTGGTCAAGTACAGAAAGGATGATATAGGCGCCAATGTAAGTCTCACAGATTATCTTATTAGGGTGATTCTGTGAGACAGTATGGACATGCATTACAAAAGCAATTGTGAAGTCACCATTTTAAACTGTGCTGTTTCCACAAGACAAGTTTCAGGCCTGCATAAAGCTTTTGGGAACTAAAATATCTAAAGCCATGTCACCCATGTCCTTCGAATCAGTCTTTAATTTTTATCTGAACACATAGAAACATGGAGTCTGTGTTTGTGCTAACAGAAGGCAGCAGTGAGGGACATGCTGGCGTTTCTATCCACCTCGGAGGAAGCTCTCAAGATGTACCAGGCCCTGAAGGAGAGCCTGCAGGCTTCAGATCTGCAGCTGAAGACCAGCCTCCCTCCACAGGCCCAGAACCTGGGCTCCTTCCCCTGCAGCAGGTCCAACATGCTCTCCACATAAAGAAACCAGTAGTTGAGCATAATGCACTGGGTTCTCTGAGTTGCTGCAGGGCATTGTGGGCATTGTATTCCTTTGTTATATCAGGTTATCATTGCATTGCAACATGGTACTTTCTTCAAATCTGATTGTAGAATAGCAGCATGTGGTAGATATTGAGACACATTTCTGGCCAATCAAACATTTTAATATCCATGATAATATAACTTTTAGTGTATTTGTTGATTTGTTGTTCTTATATTTCATACTTCTCTATTAAGAGAAGTATAGCTGATACATAGCAGTTGGTTCTTAGCAGGATTTTGAATGGGAATTTTGAACACGTCAAGGTCAACATGGCTTAGGAATATATATAGAATATATAGAAGTGATGAGGACATAATAATCCAGGAATGTGGAGTTAGAAACAAGTGAGGTTATCAGAGCTCTGTAATCGCTTCTGCTCAAACCAAGCATAGCACATCTGAATCTGTTAGCAGTCATTATGGGTAACTTTGGTACCAGGTTCTGTCAAAGAACAAGACTTGATCCTTTTCTGTTAAACTGTCCATCATCAGCCAGCGGATGCCTCATGCTAAATTGGTGAAGCTCTCTTTTTTCCTATGATATCTGAAGCCTCAGAGATAAATCACTGCTGCAGGACATTCATTTAGCTGAATAGAACGAGCTGATGAGTTGATTGATATGTCCCTTTTTTGACTGGCAGCTGCTGCTGGAGGAGAGGCTGAACACGGGGAGCCTGTCACGAGACGAGGGCCTGTTTGTGGAGCTGCTCTGGACGGAGGCGCTGGGTTGCCTTGGCAACATCCTCAGGGTTTCAGTCGATAAGCTGAGCCTCAACGATGTGAGGCTTCCCCCTGTGGACCGTTCTCAGTCTGACAGCATGTTTTATGTATCGCATGATTACAATCACAGAGCGTGCATGTGTGTGTGTGTGTGTGTGTGTGTGTGTGTGGACGTAGGTGAGCAGGGCTGAGGGCTTGTTGATTCAGGCTCAGAGAAAGCTGCGGGAGGCAGATCATGCCGAGGTGGCGTCTCTTCTAGGTGAGGTGTACACCCTGCTGCCTCACAGAGAGCCCCCTCCACCACCCGGTGCCAACCTCCACCTCACCTCACAGAAGCTGGACCTCTGTCAGGTATCACAGTACATACACATGCATACAAATGCGAACGTTCAGTAAAATACAAACAAATAGGGCGAAAAGAGGTGCCAGTATAAGGCTGACACACACACACACACACACACACACAGAGTCATAAAGGACAACGGAGTGTTTCAAACACTCTCTAACCTCCTGCGGTTGAATTGGACTTGGCTGTTTTTCCTCCTTGATGTAAAACACTGTGGCAGGTGTGAACACAGCAATCGCTCTCGAGTGCCAACCCCCGACAAACAACCACATCAAGGCCCCTCTAAAGAAAGTTGCCTCCCGTCCGGTCAAAGGAAAATCCTTCTCTGTGTTATCTGCAAGGCGTGCTCCATAAATCTGAAGCCAAATTGCTTCTGTCACCTGCTGCGCATGCCGGGACGCCGATGAAAATCAACGGTTTGGTAGCAGCAGGCTGCAGAATGAAGGCCGACCTGGACTAGTAACAGAGTAGATTGCTTTAATGATGATTGGCCAGATACAATCCTATTCATGTTTTTATTTTCTGCTCCCATGCCACATATTTCTGCTGTTGTTTTTACATGCTGGTTTTGCTTTTTTTTTAATGTAATAGCAAAACAAATTTGATATTCTTACAATGCCATTTGGTTTGTGCCAATTTTCATTTAGGGATTACAAGGTTGAAACAATTCTCTCACATTTTTTAAACCATTTTTAGTAAAGACTTTTTGATAAATCATTTTGTTTGAACAATTCTAGCATGTAGCACAATCATTTTTTTTTACACTTTTTACCACAAAATAAGGCAAACTTGCTGGGAGCAAAGAACAAAAAAAGACGAGTCACTACAACTTACGACCATAAACCCAAGTTGCCGTTGTCCTCTGTATATGACAGCCCATGCTAATATCAAAACTCTTTCCTGTTAAGTTAATCAGAGACGTTCTGAACGTGAATGAGATGACTCTGAGAAGCCCCGCCCCTTCCTGTCTGGGGAAGTATCGCGCTCTGAGGTGCAGCGTTGAATCCGTCCACGTCGGCAGCTCCGAGTTCCAGGCTGTGACGTCTCTGCTGCAGGACAGGTGAAGTAATGCACACCACCTGTCATTGCTATTCCTGTCTCATTCCATGAGAGAGCACGAATCTGCAAGAAAATGTCAGAATCCAAAAAGAAGGAAATTCTCTTTCCTCTGCTTTAAGCAACCCTTCTAGTGGTACTGTGCATGCAACTTAGGGCCTATATCACCATAGAAAATACATAATAAGTTTGGGGGCATAGATGCAGATTAATCTTAATCAACCTTCTTTTTCTCAAGTAGGAAATACAAAGATAAAGTACATAACACTAAAAGAGAAAATCATTGAATTCAATTTCATTAACAATAAAAAACAATCAGAAAACCACTTTGATTAAGTGTAGACAGTATAGTTTGTCCATACATAAAATGAATTAACAAGTATTTGTCACATGTGTATGTGTGGTCTTATTGGCAATTTTTCCATCTGTGGTTTGCAGCACGGTGCAGATACATCAGGTTCTACGCGTTAGCAGAGGAGTGGAACTTCAGACCTTTAAACAGGAACTCGGGAACATCAAGACCCTCCTTCACTCCTCCAGCCCCAGCAACTTTGTAGGAATCCTGTCTCGGTGAGAGCGCTGTTACACACACACACACACACACACACACACACACACACACACACACACACACACACACACACACACACACTCACACACACACACACACAAGTGAAGATTTAGTCTTCCTGTCAACATGAAATTGAGTTGTTTGTATTTCCAGGTGTTCACTCATAGAACATTACAAAGAAAACAGATCATTGTTGCACTAACAGAAGCTACAAAGGCCCAACTGTTCTGGCTTCACCTGGCAGTGTTGAATAAAGTTTCTATTAGCAGGCAATGATCTTCTAATGCAGTTGTCATGACTGCAAATTTACTGTATTTAGGAAAGGTATATTACTCACTTCACTAATACTTGTTGTTTTATTTTGTCTTTAAGGTATTTTTCATTTTACCTCATTCAAAATTTGGCATAGTAACTCCACCTTAGACAGATTTGTAGATGCATATACTGTTTAATAATAATATTTTGACATGCTGACATGTATAGTATTTATATGTACGGTGCATAAATAATCTCTGTCTTGGGTGACTTTAAATGTTTGACTCTCTCTAGTGGTCTGCTGCTGCCTCGTGTTGGAGTAGAGCATCATGGAATACAAAGAACAGATGTTGGTAATCTGGGAAGTGGAATCTACTTTAGTGATGCTGTAAGGTTAGTACAAGATCCTGCTTATGAATCGGTAACAGTTTGTATTTGTTTTGACGTATAAGATATTTCTTTTAAACCATCAAATACAAAAGAAAGATGACACTGTACGAGCTTTGCAGCGACCCTCAGTTTCATCATTTTTTCATCCGGAAAAACCAGACGGCAACTACAAAGTCATCTTTAGCGAGCGTGTTTTTTCTAGTTTTTCCGTGTCCTGCACCCACAGCACCAGTGTGAAATACTCCAAGCCCAGCGTGACAGACGGTTCTCGGCTGCTGCTGGCTTGTGATGTGGCGTTGGGAGCGTGCAGGGACGTCTGCAGGAGAGACCCCTCGCTGAGCAGAGCCCCCGAGGGACACGACAGTGTGCACGGGGTCCGCTGCTTCCCAAACACTCAGATTGAGTTTGAGGTGGGATTATGTCTGCAAGTGTGAATACAGAGATGCACAGACATATTGAAAAATATATTCTTTCTGATGCTACAGACGATTTTCCTTTAATATGTGACATTGATTCCTCTCTATTATTTTCCATATAATAATAATAGCACATCGTCACATATGTCACTGTGTAGGATGATGAGTACGTGGTATACAGTCCTGATCAGGTGAAGCTGAAGTATGTGGTCAAGTTCAGCATCAATGGAGACCGACTGCAGGAGTTCAGTCCTTCTTTCGACACCTCGGCTGAGCCGTGTTTGCCCTCCTGTGACCAAGGTGCATACCATACTTTGAAAATACTCAATTTCAGTGTGGAATGTTGGCTAGAGACAGAAGGAAAATAGCAACGGAGTAATTAAGTCCTTTGACACGCATGTGACGAGAGATCTTTAAATAGTCATGTAATTCAGAAATAAGTTATTTTCACATTCCAAGATATCAACTCACTTTTTTACATTTTTAATGTACTTGTAACTTGTTAAACCTCAGCTCTGTGTGTGTGTAGTGATGAGCAGTGAAGATGAGGAGATTGAAAGCATTAAAAATCCACTGAAGGATGTGAAAGCTGGACTGTTGGACAGTTCTGGTCAACAGCTCCCTCTGCAGGCCGTCCACTTGAAGTGCAAACTAATGGATCTTCTCTCTCAGGTGGGTGAAAAAAAAAATAATAATATGAATGACTGTTAATCTACCAGAACAGGATGTCTATTCAATTTACTTACTTTACTGTCCTCTATCCTTTTTCAGGTCGTCATCTTCCAAAAATCCACCAATCTGAGCTCTGCGCCCATTGAGGCGAAGTACGTCTTCCCGTTGGATGATTGTGCAGCAGTGTGCGGGTTTGAAGCTTTCATCAATGGAAAACATGTGGTGGGACAGGTAACGCAGCTTTTACATTTTCTTTTTGCAGAAATCTATGGTTAAAATGATTTATTTATATACTATATATATTCCTTCCAAATTATAAGAGGGTGTTTTGTGTTACTGGATCTCAGGTGAAGGAGAAAGAGACCGCTCGCAAGGATTACAAGCAGGCTATAGAGAAAGGCCACGGGGCCTACCTCATGGACCAGGACGCTCCCGTATGTCCAGCCCCACTCAACTCAAACAGTCTCCATCTCTTTAAACGTCAGACTGGTGGATGAGCATGCCACAAAAATGTATAGCCGTGTTTTAACTGCAAACTGCATAAAACAGAAGTGTATTTTCCGTGCTCCCTGCAGGACGTGTTCACCATCAGCGTTGGCAATCTGCCGCCCGGCGCCACCGTCCTCATCAAAATCACCTTCGTGTCCGAGCTGATCGTCAGAGACAGGGCTATCTTCTTCTCCCTGCCTGGGAGTGTTGCTCCGTGGCAGGAGAGCGCAGCCCTCAACCAGACAACACAAGTAAGACGAGTAAGATGAGGTCGTCCTGTTGCTCGACACGTCTGAGTCCATGAGGGGGGAATCTCTGCGCTCAGCGTGGAGACTGGCCCTGCAGGTCCTCAAAACCCTCGACCGTAACCTCAGAGTCAATGTCATCTTCTTTGGCTCAGGTCAGTATAATCTAATTGTGAATAAAATAGTGGAAAAAAAAGACGAGTAAAATCATCTCACCTAAAGAGGAAGGAAGCTAAAATTAAAGACGAAGTAATTAAACCAGGACCTAATTAGGGCAAGAGATTTTTTAGTGTAATGTATGCCAAGTGAAGTCAACTCTACCTTTACATGAAAGATCAAATAAACCGCACAGATTACACATCTGCAACTACAGCTGTCACAAAACGCTATATAATATATTTCATTATATAATGCCATAATATACTGCAGTAGAATTTAATCTGCCACATATCTTAATATTATGAATGTAATGATGAAACATTTTATGGACTTTTACTGCATTTTTTCCCAGATCACTCTGATGCTTTCGAGACAGCACAACCACTTTCTGAAGCTTATCAGGCAGCTGAGAGCTTCATCAAAGCGAGTTATTGTCAGAGCCTTAAGTAAAACTGCATTAAAACTAGCAGCTATATGACACGTTTATCTGTGTTATATTTTAATATACTGTACTATTAGCTGTGTTTCAAATATTATCGCTACAACAGCAACTGTACTACATTAAACTGTATAATTTAATTACAGTAATAAGTGTGTTGAGTATTTCTTTTGCGAATGAATGTGTAAAAAAGGGGATTTGTTATTAGTGTTAAATAAATTCAACTTGGTGCAAAAATGAAAGGAACTTTATCTTGTTATGATAAAATATACACACAAAGAAATAAACTAAAAAATAGTTGTCAGTCAATTTCATGACAATAAATTACACACAAGATCAGAAAAGTTTGAATGATGGAATCTCTACAAAAACATACAATAATGCTATATTACATCTAGAATATAAGTACCTCATATTTCTCTCATAACTTGGATTTGTTTTAAATGATTCACATTAAAGATGATAAAATACATCTAAAAGCTAGTTTGAGTTATTTTAGATTGTGAGGCATTTGAATTATTCAGGCGTTTGCTCAGAATTTACTTCACCTAGTAGTAAGTGTAAGTGATTTAAACAGTATTTAGATTTCTGAAATGAGTTTGTCTATCAATGCTCTAATTATAACGTACTAATAACACAAGTGCTAAATTGTATGTCCTCATTCCCTCCAGGTGTTTCCTCCCGTAGGGGGCAGCACTGAGCTGTGGCGGCCCCTGCGGGCTCTCGGCCTGCTGCCCCCTTCCCGTGGCGTCAGGAACCTGCTGCTGCTGTCAGACGGCCACGTCCAGAATGCCGAGCTCACCTTGCGGCTGCTGAGAGAAAACGCCCAGCACAGCCGCCTCTTCACCTGCGGCCTCAGGTCTCCACGTGTCGATGTCGCTTTCTGCTGTCCTACGCACACTGCAAGTTTATTTATATGGAAAAGTTCAGCTCTGCAGGTTTATAATGATTGTTCATCTACCTCTGTGACTTTAGCCCGACAGCCAATCGGCACACGCTGAGAGCTCTGGCCCAGGCAGGGGGCGGAGCCTACGAAAAACGCAACACAACTGGACGGAGAAGGTGAGTGTTGAGAGTCTGGTTGGTGGAGTGTGTCGCTTATTCGAGATGCCACGTGTTCAAATCCAAATATAATATCTCAACACCTGTTGGATGGACTCGTGAAATTTACAGACGAGTGCCAGTGCCTGTTCAGAACCTGTAAATGGCTCCATAGTTGCTGTTTAGATGTATAGATAAGATAAGATAACATAGGATGAGAAAATCCTTTATTTGTCCCACAGTTGGGAAATTACATTAGCAAGAGCAGGGACAGAGAAATGCAAGAAAAGAAAGAGAGATTGCATACAGAATATAAAATATATAAATAAATAAAATATATACAATATAATATAGGACATAATAAAAGATAGCTTCACTGTGTATGAGCTAGATTAAATACTGTTGTGCGCTCTGAATGAGTAAAAACTACTAGATGAAAGAAACCAAAACTCTATAATACAAAGATGTTATAAATAATACATGTTGTAATATAAGGTAAATGCTCTTTGCTCCTTTCAAGTATAATAGGAGCAGGATTAATGGCTGTTTCTTCAGCGTATGAGACATCCGTTTTGAACTGCCTGTGAACACTATAGCATTTTTTATAGCATTTCTAGCATCTCTCCAGCTGTAGTACATGTCCTGACACTTCTCTGGTGCCACCATTAGTTGAAAAAGTAGCGTCCCTTTATACCTAAATATAGCATATATAGTGGCAACATTGCTCCCATTGGCAGCACATCTACACATGAAATATTAACAGGGGAGGACTTGTTGCAAGAAATGACTAATGTGTGTGTGTGTGTGTGTGTGTGTGTGTGTGTGTGTGTGTGTGTGTGTGTGTGTGTGTGTGTGTGTGTGTGTCGGACACAGGTGGCGTCCCAGGTGAGGCGCATGGCGTCCCCCGGCTGCAGCTCTGTGTCAGTAAAGTGGCAGCAGTTCAGCCCGACAGCGCCCCCCCCTGTGCAAGCCCCCAGGCAGCTCCGCGCTCTGTTCAACGACTGCCACACGCTGGTCTACGGCTTCGTGCCGCACTGCACTCAGGTAGGCGTTTCACGTACGTTACTGCACGTCTTAGACGAAGGGGTAACAGGTCAGCAGTGAATATTCAAGCAGCGTTTTCATTACTCATTCATTCATCCACTATGAAATAATGTGGGAAAGTCTGTTAACACTAAAAAAGCAGTGACCTAATTGCAAATTTTCTTTGTTTTGAAGATGCTCTGATTAGAGTGAAAGTAGAGAAAGTCACATTACCATGCTGTCCCTAAACATAATCATCTTATATGTACATTTACAAATCAAATGAAGTTGTATAAGGCTTCATATGGGTTTAATAAAACTATTTTAGCTTCTGAGTGAAGGAAAGTATTTTCTTCTGTCCAATGACAAACCCATAATGTGTTACACCATGGGAAAATACTGTCAGCACAGTTTGGAAAAAAAAAAAAAACTTCCTTCTTTTGTTAAAGTGACATCCAGGTTCTTTCACACAACATGTTTTGTGTGAATGTATATTTATATTTAACTACCAGTTATTTTCTATCAGGAGTCAATTAATCTGTGTATTTGTCCTTCACAATTCCCCTATTTGTTTAAAATAACATCTTCAAATCTTTTTGCTTGTCCAGCCAACAAATACCTAATGTACATTCATTTAAAACTCTGATAAAGGATTTAAACGCTGAGTCTGTTTAAATAGTGAAATTTAAAGAGTAATTTGTCGTACGTCACACAGGCCACGCTGTTCGGGAACCTGTGTGGTCAGGAGCTGAAAACCACGGTGGCAACCAGTGAGCTGCAGAAAACCAGAGGCACGGTAAGACTCACACACACACACACACACACACACGCATGTTGAAGGTGACTGGCATAATCATGAGGATGGTGAGGTTATGATTGTAATGTGTGTGTGTGTGTGTGTTCAGTTTCTTCACAAGCTCACAGCGAGGGCTCTCATCAGGGATTATGAAGATGGCAGCCTCGACGCCAGCGAAGCCGAACATGAGGTGTGTTTGTGTACGTCACTGAGTTTTTAAATCGAAAAAAGATCCAGGTTCACACAACAATTTAGGGAACAAATCTCTTTAAAACTCTCGCGTATCAGAGGAAGCAGATTGTCAAGGTGGGAAACAGATTGGGACTCAAACTAATCTCCAATTAAACACTACATGTTAGAGGAAATACCAGGAACATCCATTGCTGGTTAAAGCCATGAGCGTTAGCAGTTTCCCTTCAGTCACTTAATACAACATAGATTTGTTAGCGTGTGGACTGGATTTCTTCCAGACAAGACTCATGTTACACAGGCATGACAAAATCCTGACAAGATCCAATCACAGGGCGTTATCGTTCCCATTTTCAAACCAAGAACAGTGTCTAATTGGCTGTTTTTTTAACTGGAATCGTAAGTGTTGTTTTTTTTTTTGCTTTTGCAAGGGAGGAAAGCTGAGCTGAAGTCCTTCATCATCGAGTTGAGCAAGGAGTTCTCCGTCCTCTCTCAGTTCACCAGCTTTGTGGCCATCGAGGAGAGGGTCTGTAGAACGTCCTTCACATGTAAACCGCTCCATCACGCGCTACGCCCCGGGTTTGAGTCGATCATCACGTTGTGTTTTGAGGGGGCTTCACAGACATCCCCAGGTTGATCGCAGAGGAGGATGTTGACATCCTACCCTACATCAGCTGGACGTCTCATCAGGGCGAAGAACAAGCGGAAATTGAAGCGTTTTCTTTTGATGCTTGTGACGATGCAGAGGTAACCTAACACTGTGTGGATCCTAATCGGGTGTTTTACTCATTTCCACTTTTCTGAGCTGCAATTGTCCCATGTTGTAGGAAGAGGATGCAGTAAAGAATTTTTTGGAAGGTCCAGATTCCTGGTTCGATGGTTCATCCAGGTTTGGTCTCTTCAGCACAAAACTGCAGCTGCAGATATATATATATATAAATATGTTTTATTTGTGAGGACAATAATTTTATTTTTAAAACAAAGCTGCTATTTGCATGCATGACCAGTGTGAAAAATGAATGAATGGGTGATGAATAACACTTACTAAGGTTACAGGATGATGAACTTGCGTGGTGCACAAACATACTGTATGTCTGTCAAAGCAGGGCAAAGCTTGGTGCTCTGTTTATTTTCTGTGGTGAATTATTCCAACTCCTACACTTTTAAAAAATGTAATGTAAGAAGCAGGACACTATTATTAAATCCATCATTGTAAAAGCTACTTTAGTCTTTGTTAACAGCACAATCAGCTAACCTATCAAAGATTAGCTTGATCTAAAAACAGATTTAGACAGATTTTTTTTAATCATTTCACCCTCTTCAAGCTTTTATCTTCTATACCTCATTCACAGACGAATGCAATCCCCCTGGAACGCATTGATCAAGGATTGTGTAAAATCATGGACCGGGGTCCATAGAAGACAGTGATGAAGAAATAGCGACCTGTGCGGCAATGAAAATGGATACTGAACATCTGGACTTCACAAGAACTTCCTGTCGTCCCCCTCCCTCTTTTTCTCAGTGCGATGCTTTTCATTCCCGAACCCGACTTTCTCATGTTCCTCCACCCCCACGTCCTCCTAAATATTATTCTTCACCGTCTCAGTGCCCTCCACCCCCACCTCGTGCAGTTCTAGGTGTCCCTTTCCATTATGAAGGGCCATTTAGAGGTTTGGGCAATGTTTCTGACAAAAACCATGAAAATGATTTTGCAGAAGCATCAGGGTCCACAACTGGAAAAAAAAGGTTATTAGCTGTTAGAGTCACATCCAGTTCTGCAGCCGAAGAACAGTCTGGTTTTAGTTTTTCTGCATTTGGCTCATCAAGAGCTTGTGATAGTAGGCTGAGCATAGAACATTGTGTAATGTATAAAATGGGCGTGAACCTGCACCTGCACACAGCTCAAAACCAGCAACAGCCGTGTCTTCAACCAAGGAGCACCCACCTCCTCCGTTCTCATCCCTGTGAGTCAAAAACAATGTTCATGCTCCATTTATCATTATCATTATAATTATTATAAACAGACAGGTTGGCGGAACATTTTTTAATTCTTATACAACAGCTATTCTGTCACTATTATTCAATGAGACTGTCCCTTTGTGTTGACTGTTCCAGGGCCATGTGTGCAGGTCCTGACCAGCTGAAGCTCAAATGGACAAAAATCTGCCAGATGCAGCACGCAGTAAGCACATATCCGTTTTAGATCTGTTAATAACGTTTTTTTAAAAATCTGTTGTTATCATAGCAAGTGTTGTACATGATGGAATTCTTGTCAAGTGTCTAAAACGAATATTTCTTAGATACAAGTTCACATTTTCATTCAGTTATATATACCCCAATGCTCTCATCATTTCATCATCTCATGGCTGAAATACAATTCCATTTCTTATAGCGTACACTACCACTTAAAACATGGTGGTCACTTAGAAATGTCCTTATTTATATATAACATTAAACTAATCAGAAATACGCTCTATACAAGGTTAATTTGCTAAATAACTATTCTATCTGGAAATATCTGTTTTTAATGCAATATCTACATGATGCTTATTTCCAGCAAGCATCACTCCACTATTCTAATGTGTTTGCTAATTACATTAGAAGCTAATGGATGAATATAAAACTCTACCGGTATTTTATCACAGCCGAAAACAGCTCAGCTGGTTAGGTGGAGCTTTCTTTGACAAAAGAAAAGTCTCTTATTGCATATCAAAAACATTTGGTCTAACCTTGTCAATGACTATAAATTTTTTTTAATTAATTTCTCAAACATTTTTGATAAACAAAAGTGTGACCTTTCATGGAAAACACCAAATTGTCTGGATGACCCCAAACCATACACTGAATTCAGGAGTTTTCTGCCCCACTCATATTTTTTTTCTACTCTGAGTCTATTCCTCATCTCCTGTGCCTCATTCCATAAATTCTATTTTTGGAAGTTATCAACAGTCTCGATATTGACTGACTCCTCCTCCTCACTCAGTACGATGGAAAAATAAAACCAAAAAATCAATTTCTTAGCACTTTGCATAGAAAATGTCAAATTGTGATACTTTATGTGTGTGTGTGTGTGTGTGTGTGTGTGTGTGTGTGTGTGTGTGTGTGTGTGTGTGTGTGTGTGTGTGTGTGTGTGTGTGTGTGTGTGTGTGTGTGTGTGTGTGTGTGTGTGTGTGTGTGTGTGTGTTGCAGGAGGGCTACTGGGAGTTAACCACAGAATTGGGGAAAATCCTGAATGTTGACGTGGACCTCTTTGCCAACGTGTTCCTGAAAGACAGGGGCATCCATTCTCTTGGTGAGACAGCCAGGAAATAGCTTTATTATATCTGATCATGATGACTAACTCAAACTTCTTGCTGCTTGATAACAGGGATGACGTTTGAATGCCTGTGATGATACGTGTGTGTGTGTGTGTGTGTGTGTGTGTGTGTGTGTGTGTGTGTGTGTGTGTGTGTGATTTAAGAGCCCAGGCAAACATCCTGAAGCTGGTGGCGACTCTTCTGGTTCTGCAGCTGATGAGGCTGGAGAAGCTGGAGAAAGGAAAGCAGCTCCGCACACTGTTCTGTCTGAACGCCTCCTCACAGCCCAGGTCTGCCTAGGAAAACATGGATAGAGTGAAATCAAGATATAATAATATTAACATTTGCAGTATTTACTGAGACTGGGCAACTGATTCTAAGCTTGCCGTCAGAAATCTAGTTAAAATAGGAAGACATAGTATCAGCACCTTATGTGACCTTAAAAGTCCCTTTAAATTGTTACTGATGACGTCTGACTCCTTCTTGTTCCAGGCCCGAGCGGTGGGAGGAGGTGCAGAAAGCCGTGGCCTGGGTGCGCCGGGCCTACCGGCAGTACCCGTGCATCTACAGCCGGCTGGAGTTCGGCCTGAGATGGGACTCCTCCACCCGTCAGCTGCTGGGCTACGAGGGCCTGCCCCGCTCCTCGCCTCTCAGGGGGCTGAACCTGTGGGGGGCTGCGGTGCCGCAGCAAGTCTGCTGAGCAGGGCCACGACGAAGAGATCGTAAAAATATGAAGCTGAAAATTCTCTTTTGGATTCATTTGTACATACGTATGCGTGCATATATTTTCCCTTTTGGAAATCAGTTTGAACACTCTCCATCTGTGTGACCTTCGTGCAGTAGCTGGATTTCCTTAGTCAGGGCACTGGATTTGAGAAACGGTGTATGTGTATATATTAATATGCAGGTTTATATGTAGCATAAGGGCCGTCTGATTTCAGTTCTATACACTGTTGTACTTTCATCATTGTGGTACAGGACAGCCTGCTTCTAATCTGTCCTTGAGGTTTACTACTTCTTTTTTTGCTTTCCTCTTTTTGAGTGTGAAGCCTGATGTAAGTGCATTTCCCACGTAGTGAAAGATATACTAATAATTATAATTAATTCATAAAATGCTTGCTTTTCTTCACGTCTTTTATTTTTTAATCAAAATCAAAAACTTGTTCATTATTTTTTATGACAAATAAAAATAAAATTCTTGTTGCAAGTCAATGTTGGTCAATAAAAGTCCAAATGTAAAATATCCTGTATCTCCACTTGATTTGCTGATTTATTTGTTTTCATTGTCACTTTTCAGTTTGGATGAGATAGCCTCTAGTTTTGTGAATATTGCCTGAGGTGAGAAGTCTCATTGGATGAGCGTTTTCAGTTTATGAGTATGAACTCAACCAATAAAATCAGCCCCAAAATCCCCATGAGGGAATACGTCTGTATTTACCCTTCCAGATATAAATTTAAGTTCATTTTTATATAAATTTTTCGTTGCCTCGCCCATTAAACTTGTGGCTTCATCAGAAAATTCAAAAAACAGGAAGTTGTATTACGGACAGTTTTATCTTCTGAAGCAATCTGCATGCACACTTAGGTGTATGTGTGCAGCACAAGCCGCTGTACATGCACAGGCGTGTGCTGTGTGTGTGTGTGTGTGGTGTCTTTAACAATGGAGTCAATCTATGTTAATGTTGAACAGATGAAAACTGATGCCTCCTTAGCGCGAACACCTCAGACAGGTAAGAAGGTTCAATCACACAGACTGAGCTGTGAGTGGATGTTTGTCATTAGTCCTGTTTTATAACTTATTCTACTCACTGGTTGTTGTTTTTTTTAGAGAGAAGATTTTCTAGAGCTGCTGTTCCATGTCTGGTGCTGCTGAGCGTGTCCCTGCTGGCTGGGCTCATCGGCCTCGGCCTCAACTGTGAGTGTGTCCTTCATAAATTAACATGAGAGAAGTTATTATTTTCAGATTCATAGTTCTCCTTTAAAATATTGAACAAAATGTAAAGATTACTTTTTTGGTATTTTGCCTTTATTAATATAGAACAGTAGATATTCATAGATATAAAAAAAAGGAAATGACATGCAGAAACAGTTTAAGCCATATCCGCTCAGCTATCAGCTAATAACCTTTTTTACTAAAAAATACTCCTGGCTTGTTAACATTGGTCTACTTTTTATTTTACTCAAACAAAAAACACATTTATTTATTGTAGTTTTTGAAATATACAAAGACAAAGCTAAAGGTGTGCCACAAGGCGCCGTTTTGGGTCTTCTACTTTTGCCTATCTATGATAATACCATTCTATGATGTATTTGATATCGTTCTGCCAGGTTTGTGCAGATATCCATTGGAAAATCATAGGTTTCTTTTACCATTCTTCGGGTAACTCTCTAAATAAAGAGGAATACAGAATATGACACTGATGACAGCTGCACACTTCAGTGAATTTCACTTCAGCCTTTGAGTGGAGGTATCTCATACATTGCATTAGCATACACTTTGCTTTAATGAATTTAGTGAACACCTTTAATCCTGGAGAAAATAAACATATGAAATCTTTGAGTTGCCTCATGAACTTAAATTGGTATCATCATTGATTCTAAGCTAAGTAAATAACTGTCTTTTGTATTTCTTGATGTTGACACATGTATGTTGCTGTATTTCAGATCATGGCTTGGTACATGGTTTAGCCGATCTGAATGGAGAGAGAGACCGTCTGAACATCAGCCTCGCTGAAATTAAAAAAGAGCTTCGCCGTCTGCAGTACTCCACACAGAGTGAGCACCTAACAAATATATCTTACACCCTATAAATAAAAATCATACGTACTTCTGCAGTGGGTATACATATCCAGTTTACTGTGAGACTTTCACTTCCATATATCTAAGTGATAGTAATAGTATTGAAACCTAGTATTGGACTAGTAGCCATTATATGAAGCATATCTCTGGATGTTACAAGGCTGATGCTGTTTGGATTTATGCACTTTGGGGTTTGTGCATTGAAAAGATCCATAGAACATGTTTTTGAACCCAAGACATAAGCTGTGCATGCTCTTTAATGTCTCTTATTTAATGCATTTTACAGATAAATCATGTCCTAGAGGATGGGTACTGTTCAGTTGTCACTGTTACCTCCTCTCCGATGAAAAGGGTTCTTGGGAAAAAGGCAGAGAAGACTGCAGGAGCAGAGGAGCAGATCTGGTGGTTGTGAACAGTCCAGAGGAACAGGTAGGTTCTGCAGACTCCAGGCCCAACTAACTAAAACTCATTCATCAGTGACGAGCACGTCCCAAACCATCAAACTATTTGCAGAAGTCATTTCTCACTTTGCTCACACATCAATATTTAGCTCGATTAGCTTGCTAACCCTCCCGAATGATTTATGCATAAATTAAGTGTACAGTTTTCACCAAAAAAGGAAGTCATTTTAAGAAGTTACTACAAGGAACTTCCATATTTGTGTTGATTTTAGCAAGCACATGGTTTTTTTAACCATAGGTTTGCAGGATGCATAGAGATAGGGGATCTATTTGTGGTTTGGTTCCATTAATACAATAACATATCACTAGCGAAGCAAAACCTTGTTTTACTTGTTATCATTTGTACACCACCTAGATTACGTGTGAGGCTGTATTCACATCAAATCCAGCAGCATGATGATGACAATGTTAATCCCTGTAAATTGATTTTAGAATAGACTTGAACCTAAAAAAGAAATACGCTGTTTCTCTTTCCTTCATTCTAACAATAAACAGGAATTCCTCAATTCATTTGTGGAAGTTACTTGGATTGGTTTGAGTGACAGAGACACAGAGGGAACCTGGATATGGACAGATGGATCCCCACTGACTGAGGCGTAAGGCTAAAATGTTATTAACCTTTTTTTGTCTTTTTAAACATATCACTGAGCTAACCAGCCACGAGCAGCTGAACAAAACATGCATAAAAGCCTTTATTCTCCTTCTCATTAACTCAGGTACTGGATGAGCCAACAGCCCGATAATGGAAACAAGGAAGAGAAGTATGGAGAGGAAGACTGTGTGACACTGGTTTATAGAAATGATGCAAAGAACTGGAACGACCTTTCCTGTAATGCTTCTGTGCGTTGGACCTGTGAGAAGAAATCGACAGTAAATGCAGAATGAAACGTGCCGAGAGCTCAACTTGTGATTGGATCTGAACCCCCAAATTAAAATGCAGGCGGAGCCGTAAAACTTCAGAAAAACAGCAACCACGTTATGACAAAACAGCCCAGAAACAATACTCCCTCACCTTAAACACTGGAGGTTCAATAACGTGTCGTTATGCAACAGATAAACCTCAATGGAACCAAACCACAAATGGATACCACATCTCCATGCATCCTGCAAAAAAAGCGTTTGTCCACATGTGCTTGCTAAAATCAACACAAAATGGCAAAATGGCATGGTAGTAACTTCAAAAAATGACTTGCTTTTATGAAAACTGTACACTTTACTTATTTATGCATACAGTAAATCAATTTATCTGTAAAATGCATTAAATAAGAGACATTAAAGAGCATGCACAGCTTATGTCTTGGGTTCAAAAACATGTTCTATGGATCTTTTCAATGCACAAGCCCCAAAGTGCATAAATCAAAACAGCATCAGCCTTGTAACATCCAGAGATATGCTTCATATAATGGCTACTAGTCCAATAATAAGTTTCAATACTATTACTATCACTTACATATATGGAAGTGAAAGTCTCACAGTAAACTGGATATGTATAGCTACTGCAGAAGTATGTAATGTTGCTAACATTATCTTGCTAATAAATAACCTATTTAAAGAGCTTTGTGTTTCTAATCTGATTTCAAATGTCATAAAACAGAACCAAACTAAACAACACACATATAACCTGCTATTTCCTATATTTTACAGGGTCTCCCAATTCTGTGATATTCTGAGTTATTAGAGAAAAGATCATTGATCAATGAGAAGTAGTTTTTACCATTACACCAAATTTTAGAACAAATAGATCCAACCAAGCGATCTGATTGGTCAACTAGACATGTTCATAAAACAGCTGTGAAAGTGAAATTCGACACCATGTTGTTGCTTTTGATATTTTATTTAGTTGGTTATAAAATAAATGCATTTTTTATTTCTTATGTCCAATAGTTTGCATAGAATAGTTTTATTCTTCCAGGTAAAGTGTTTAAATGTTTGCTGTTTCTGTTCCTCCTCAACAAATTGCAGTTTACTCCACCTTGAGTAAATTGTTGCAGGAAAACACTGGACACTGAAACATTCTTTTTGCTTTTATGCGCGATATCTTCACAAAAAACGATTAGAAGATAAGTGAGTTGCTGTGACAACACGTCAACAATTATAATGCACACACCTTAAAGTTAATATTGACTCATGGTGTTGCGTTCAAAGTGCTGCGCGTGAGACCAGACAACAGAAACTTGGTTCTGTGGCGACTGAAGAAGCTTGACAGTAAAGATGAGTGGAAATTCTTTTGGGAAGAAGGGTGGATGTTTAGGAGGAGTGGTGTGACTGGACGTCTGACTTCGTAAAGTTGTCTGTTTCCTCTCACAACGCCAGACATGGCGAACCTGGGGACAATCATCTTCAACAGGTGTGGCTCCATTTCTCGAGTTTTTCATTCTTACTTTTCTTGGGCATTTCTTATATTTTCATGCGAACTGCTACTGCTGTGTATAAAATTATTGTGATATATATGTGATATTCTTTCCTTTCCATTATAATCATTTGAAAAATAATTTCAAAGATTAAATCTGCAATTTCATTGCTTAATTCCCTTAAGCAGCAGGGTCTAAATGTAATATTTTACAGTTGTGAGTACATCTGTGAATGTGAGATTTCCTCTCAAACTTCTTAAACTAACTTCTTAAATACTGTCGCTAGATGTTTAATGTAAAAGTATGCAAGATTGCACTAAAAGGTTAGAGAAGTTCTGTGTAGCTGGATCCCATTTGCTCTTTTTCCTTACATTCTTACCTCATTAAACATCACATTCATCTTGTGACCTGGGAACTACATGATTAAAGTACCGAGTTCAACACAAACACTTAAACAATTTCATAATGTTATACACACATATCACAATGTATGCTAATTGCTTCTTTAGTCTTTACAAGTAAATTTGATGCGTGCATGCGTGTGTGTGTGTGTTTGTTTGCAGCATGATAGTCCTCATCGTCATCTTCGCAGCCATCATCATCATCATCCTAGCCCTGGCGTTTTCAGGTAAGAGCCGTGGATCACGGTGAGATGCGCTTGTTCTCCTCAGGCCTCAACACACATGGGTGTGTTCAACACGTGATGTTTGTCAAGCAAAAGCCCTGCTAATGAGTGTGTGTGTGTGTGTGTGTGTGTGTGTGTGTGTGTGTGTGTGTGTGTGTGTGTGTGTGTGTGTGTGTGTGTGTGTGTGTGTGTGTGTGTGTGTGTGTGGTGCAGCGGTGGAAAATAACTCCTTAGGTACAATTTTACAGGTGCATATTCGATTTAATGCCACTTTATACTTCCAGTCCAATGCCTTTCAAATAGAAATATCACTATGTCTATCAGCGGTTTTCAGATGCAGATTTGACAGAACTAGTAGCACATGACTGTCAGTTATGCCAGTTGTACACTACCATAAAAGTACTACTACAAAAGTTTGGAGTCACTTAGAAAGAAAAATCCTGTTTTAAATGAAGATAACATTAAACTAATTGGAAATAGGGCGACACGGTGGAGCAGTGGGTAGCACTGTTGCCTCACAGCAAGAAGGTCGCAGGTTCAAGACCGCCTTGGGCCTGGGTCTGGGACCTTTCTGTGTGGAGTTTGCATGTTCTCCCCGTGTCTGCGTGGGTTTTCACCGGGTACTCCGGTTTCCTCCCACAATACAAAACATGCTCAGGTTAATTGGCAACTCTAAATTGCCCATAGGTGTGAGTGTGTGTGTGAATGGTGTGTGAATGGGGTGTGCCCCACGATTGGCTGGCGACCATCTGGGGTGTATCCCTGCCTCTCGCCATAAAATGCGCTGGGATAGGCTCCAGCAGACCCCTGCGACCCTGAAAAGGAATAAGCGGGATAGAAAATGGATGGATGGATAATTGGAAATAAACTCCATAAATTGTTAATGTCGTGAATGACTATTCTAGCTGCACATGTCTGGTTTTTAACACAGTGTTCGTTAATTGCATTAGAAGCTATGGGATGATTAGAAAACCCTTGTACAGCTATGTTAAAACAACAGAAAACTATCTTGTTAGATACAGCCTTCTCTGACAAAAAAAACACAGTTTGTCAATGTCTTATTTTCTATTCATTTTGCAACTCATTTGATAACTTAAAGTGTGACCTTTGAGGGGAAACGGCAACTTGTCTGGATGTATAGTTGGTGGTGGAATATATTTTCTTACAAATAAGATAAAAACATTCAACCTGATGTCCCTGGAGGTGTTTTCATTGTTGTTGTTTTTTTTTGCGTGCCTCCTGCCACAGGCCAGAACTCTGCGGTGCAATGCAGCAACAAATTTCCCGTCGCCAACCTGGGAGAGGATCAGCTTCTCAGCTGCTACCTGCACACCATCACCGAACAAACCACGTTCACAAAAGTGTCGGTGACCTGGGAAAAGAAGGGGCTGAGCGGAGTGGTGTACCAGTACAAGGACGGCGCTGCGGATCTGAAGGGCATGAACCAGCAGTTCAGAGGGAGAACTCAGCTCTTCCCCGACGCTCTGGCCAAAGGCAACGTCTCCCTGCTGCTGAGGGACGTGAGGAAGAGCGACGCCGGCGAGTACACCTGCCGGGCGAGCTCCGCCGAGGCCGCGGGGCAGGTCGACATCCACCTGAGAACGGCAGGTGAGAGCACTCGTCTTTCCGGTTTCACTCTCCCAGTTCCACCGTGTTTGCTTTGATCACGAATCTCCTTCCAAGAATGAGTTGAAACACTCGTCTGTTTAGTTAGACTGTCAGGAGACAGATAAGAAAATGTCTATTCTCTATCATTTCCTTTTTTCTGACTTTGAACTTACAAAAAAACATATGTGGACGTTGTAGACTACACTACTGTAATTGTATTATATATTATATTGTGCTAACATTATACTGTGAAGCTCACAGTCTGTGCTACTCTATTCTGATATCAAGTGCTTTGCTTTTTCCTTAGTTAAAGCAAAAAAATCAATAGAAATAACACTGAAGTATTTAGAAATACACTCTATGCATTGTTATTGTGGTAAATAAGTAGTTATTAATGTAATATCTACATAGGTGTATAGATTATACTAATGTAATATATGGATTATATAATGGATTGTCCAGTTATGTTAGCACAGCTGAAAACATTTTAGCTGGGTAGATGGAGCATATTTTGACAAAAGAAAAAGTTTTAAGGAGAAAATTATTAATTCAAATAGACTAACTTTGTCAATGTCTTAACAATATTTTCTATGTATTGTGCTACTCATTCGATGAATAGAAGTGTCACCGTTGTCTGGCTGACCCCAAACTATTTTTAACAGTAGTGTGTCTTTTTTTTTTATTTTTCTTGGATTCTATGACCTTAAACTGTCAAAAACTAGCAGTCGCGGCCAGCGTGACATGACTGAATGTTTACTGGCGGCTCGCTGAATATCACACAGCTGCCGCGTAAATGTCACGATGCAGCACGAATGAACGGCTTTCACTTCGCTTTTGCCTCAGCCTATTCAGCCCCCACGTTCACCTTCTCCAACGGCACCCTGGCTGCCGAGGCGCCCAGGTGGTTCCCTAGACCCAACACCACGTGGCTGGGCCTCGGCGGCGTGGTCCTGCGGGCAAGCCTGAGCCTGAAGGAAAACTCTGAAGGGATATTCAGCGTGGCGAGCAGCCTGCGGCAGGCCAACGTCAGCGAGGCCTACAGCTTCAGGATTCAGAACGACCTGGTGATCGCGGTGTCTGAGGCAACTGTAACAGGTGCAGTTCACGCGTTGATGGGCATATCTGTGAAATGCATTGCACGATAGTTAAAATAATGGCCTGAGTCAGTGTTCTTGGCCCAAATCATCTCTTGATGATGCTGCCACATCTGGTATTACAATTACAAGTTTTCAAGAAGCAAGAAGAAGATCTAAGCATTATACTTGAATAAACTTGTACTGGTGAGTCATAACGTTTATTATCATAAAGGCAATAGGCTATAATGTGTTATAGTAATTTAGTCTAAAATTAATGAAGTCATACTTTAATAATAATATAAATATAAAGTATTCATATATTAATATAAAGTGCTGTGCATACCAATAAATTAATATATACATTTTATATAGCTGAATATAAAGGAAAGAAAGAAAGTTCCAGAATATTTAGTCCATTAAAATGTTAAAGTCCATCAAGTGTCATCACTTCATTAAAAGTTAGCATCATCTTAGGTCTAAAAAAGAGTTCCGTTCAATAAAAAATAATTTAATTTAACTCAAGATACTGTAAGTTTTCACTGTGGAATAATAGGACAGTTTAATGCAGGTTTAAAGTTGCACAAAAATTGGCCTGAGCCCCTTTATTCTTTAATGGTACATAAGTGACACACAATGATTTATGTGTGTTCACAGTCATCCACTGTCAAGGCCTTTTTGATTGAAATGATTAATAAATATAATATTGTCTGCATTTGATAAAGTTTTTGTGTTTTCCCAAAAGCATGAAAAAAAAAACAACTTAGGCCATTATTTTAACAGGGTGACATCATCATTAAGGGAATTATTCCAACAGTTGGACAAATTTTTGACTGTAGAAACTTTTCAACCAAAAAATACTGAAAACTGAATCTTTTAATTTTTCATATTTTTCCAGGCTCTAGTGTTTCAAAGAAAACATACTTCACCTTCAGTGCTGCATCCTCCCTGCCGGGGTCATACCTGAGTATTATGACCAGTGTTCTCTGGCTCTTGTATCTGGCATAATCAGACTCACACACACACACACACACACACACACACATATACTTTAATATACTTCATGATAAATTATATCTCTACTGAGATTTTGTTGTGTGTGCATGCCACACATTTGAATAGATAATAATAAAGTAATGATTACATAAAGCAGTAATATCTGATTATGTTACTTTTGTTATTCATTTATTACTCAAGTAAGTTAGTGTGTAACAGTATCAGATAAGGCAGTGTATTTATTTGGTATTTCTTCTAATGTACTGTATATTTCATGTTCTACAATAATGAAAGTAAACCTTTCTAAATTCAACTTTAAACTTGGGTTTTATTGTTACCTGTTTGTTTATCCTAAAGATAAGTAACCAAATGCATTTTAGTCCTGAAATATGTAAATCTATGATAAAAAAAATAAAGATATAAATGTCTATTTTAAATAATCCATAAAAATTAATATTAAACTTTACCAACATGTTGATGTGGATGTTTTCTTAAGTCACACAGACAATTTTGCGTTTTCTATTAATATAAACATAACAGCACAAATCATCCATTAGCCTTCTACTACCTATATAAATATTGCATTTGCAGCTTGAATAGTCATTTACTATATTACAATATATAGAGTGTTTCTGATTAGTTTAATGTTATCTTTATTGAAAAAAACTGTGATTTTCTTTCAAAAATAAGGACATTTCTAAGTGACCCCAAACTTTTGAATGGTAGAATGTGGTCCTTGAAGGCAGCATTCCATCCATTATCCGCCACTAGCTCCGCGTGTGTCCACAGACAGGAAACACAACATTCCATTAAAGTCCTCCTGTCCTTTCTGGATCTGGGGGGGCAGCCAGAGTCCCTGTTTGGGAGTGAGGACTTCTGGGAATTCTTCGGACCACCCCTGACTGGCAGCGCGAGGCTTCCCATTGGTCTGGTGTCGGCCGAGGTGTCATATGTCCCACGGAGCCTGAACGCAGCCCTACTCCTAAAGTGGGGCATTCCGGTGGGATTTAGATCAATGGCTGGAAGCGCAAACTTGCGATGGTGAAGACAAGTCCACCGGAAGTCGAGCTCCGGTCCTGACGGCTTTTGTTACGGCTGGCGGTGTGCGTGCCGCTTGTTTTGCGGCGGTAAAAAAGTTCCAAAAGAGTAAAAAAAATCAGACATTATGTCGAAGAAAAACGCGGAGCCGCCGGCTTCAAACTCGGAGCGCGAGCTCCGCGGCGTCGCGGCGAACCCTCGCGCGGTGTGCGGCGCGTGCCGCCGCCTGTACCGGGACCCCAAGATCCTGCCCTGCCTGCACAGCTTCTGCTCGGACTGCATCGGCCAGCTGGAGCCGTTCTCCGTGTCGCCCCGCTTCCCGCAGGAGGCCGGGGGCGGCCAGGCGGCGGCGACGGCGGCGGGGGGGGACCGAGCCGCCGTCACCGTCACGGTGCTCTGCCCGGACTGCGACTCCGAGGTGGAGCTGCCCCCTTCGGGACCGGCCGGGCTGAGCACGGACCACCTGGCGCTGGACGAGGTCTTCCTGGAGACGCTGGTGAGCAACGGCCCGCTGGGGTGCGACCTGTGCGGGGAAGGAGGCGCCGAGAGCCGCTGCGAGGTGTGCTGCGTTAACCTGTGCGGGTTCTGCTGCCAGGCGCACAGGTAGAGCCCCTGTACTTCATTAGTCTACTTTACCATGTGTGCATCTAATATACTCTGTTCTTCTTACTTACTAACCTATCATATTAAATTAGATCATACTTTATGTTATGATATTAAATTCTATACTCTATTCTCTCTATTTTTTGTTACTCTGTTCTCTTGACTTTTACATTATTCTATTCTACTTGATTCTATTTTACCCTATCATACTATATTTTACTTTATTTTGTTCTATTGTACTTTACCTTATTCTATTCTACTGCCAGTGATACAGATAAAATCTATTATCTTTTCTTCTGTTCTGTTTGACTGCCAGTTAACACAGGTAGTCTATTCTACTCCATACTATTCTACTTTACCCAATCATAGTCTATTCTGTTCTATTCTGCTGCCATACTAGTTTATTATATCATTCCTGTTACTCCATTATACATGACCATGTTTTATACTTTTTTCCTGTTCTATTCAATTTTACCCTTTCTACTAATTCTGTTCTATTCTACTCTACTTAATTCAAATTTACTCCTTTCTATTCTACTACGATTTACACAGATAGTTAATTCTGTTTTGCTGCCAGTTAAACAGGTAGTCTATTCTACTCTATACTTTTCTATGTACCATATCATATTATATGTTATATTATGTTCTAGTGTACTTTACCCTATCATATGCTATTCTCCTCTATTGATAGATGTGGTCTATTCTATTTTATTCTACTGCTAGTTACACAAGTTGAGTCTACTTTATACTATTCTATCTGTCATTTAAATAGTCTATTCTACTTCTATTCGTTTATCATAAGCTGCTGCCATGCACACAGGTAGAGTCTATTCTACTCTATTTTATTCTTCATCGAGGCTCATGGAACAGCATCTTCTTTCTTTATTCAGACATGTATATATTTGTATGTGTGGCGTCTGCAGGCGACAGAAGCGAACAGCGTCTCACTCCGTCCAGGCCCTGGAGGAGCTCAAGTCCCGGGGCCGGCTGTGCCGCCCCGTCCTGTGCTCGCTGCACCCCGGCCAGGAGCTGCGGCTCTTCTGCCAGGCATGCGACCTGCCCGTGTGCCTGGAGTGCGCCGCCACGCTGCACCGCGACCACCGCTGCTGTCCCACGCTAGACGTCATCGACCTCCACGGGGACCGCATCAGGGAGCTGGTGACGGCGCGCCTCCGACCTCGCCTGGAGAGGCTGGAGCAGTCGCTGCAGAAGGTGCAGCGGGGGTCACTCTAAAAATGAAGTTTTGCATACCATGCACGTAAATATGTAATTTGCTTCATTTGGTAAAGGTCCCATAGTTTCTTGTTCCATATATTGTAGGTGGGAGGGCCTGGTTTCAACCATCTAATGGTTATACTTTTAGATGCAGCAGTAATCTATTCATCAAATAAAAATTTCTTAGCCCTTCCTTCCAGTCCTTTAGGAATCATGCCTGATAGCGCCACAAATATCTGACACTAACCTTTTCCCTCCCGCTCTGTGACAGGTGGAAGAATCCCAGGAGGCTTTGCAGGCTCGGGTGGAAGCGACGGCGAAGGAGGTGCGGGCGTTCGCGCGGGGCTACGCCAGCGCCGTGGAAGCCCACTGCGTGTCTCTGCTGCGTCGACTGGACGAGCTCCGTGTCCACCGCAGGTACGACGCAACCAGCCGCACTGTTGAGGAGTAGGAAGCGATTCCTTGAAGCCGGCAGCGATTCAGCTGTGCAAACACCAGGGCTAGTGTTTACTCTGCAGCCCGCTGAAAGTTAAATTATAGGTATATGGAAGCATCTCACTCACACTCTCTATCCAGAGTGAAATGTCTCATTTAATGGCAAATGTAGCATGTAACAGTAACATTTTCTATATCCACTCCTTGGTAAGGAGTTAAAATGGTTTGTAAGTTAATTGATTATTTGATCATAACATTTCACGTGTCGAACAAAATGACAAACATTCCTTAGCCTCAGCTTTTCAAATGGGAGACATTCCTGTTTTACCTTCTGTTGCAATCTTATATAATAGCTATATTTGGATTTTAGATTATTTGTATGACAAAATAACACAAAGATATCACAGAGGGCTCTGTAGAATTACAGACAGACGGGCATTTCTTACTATTTTCTATAAAGGATACCATTATAGTAAATAATAAGCTAAGCTTTTCACACATTCTCCATTTCTAGCCATCTCCTCTCATCAGAAGTGAGGGGTCAAAAATGCTGATGGAAAAATAAGCAATAACTCTACCACAAAAACAACATACATCTCTTCTAATTGGATAGTAACCTTTGCTGCAACTATAACCAGGCCACCTGCTCCGGGTTTATTTTTTCTGTTGTCTTCCTGGACATGCTAGCCCTTCTTAATTACTCAACACTACTGTAATTCACACCATATTTGTGCCCACAGGAACCAGCTCCACCTGCAGAAGGCGCAGCTGCAGCAGGCCCTGCTGGACGTGCGGGGCGGCGTGGAGTTCGCCGAGAGGCTGCTGAGCTGCGGCACGGACGCCGAGATCCTCAGCGCCAAGGGCGTGACCCTGAGGAGACTGACGCGGCTGGCGGAGAGCGGCTACGACCTCCACCTGGCGGCGGCGGCCCCGCCCGACGACGGCAGCAGCATCAGCTTCCTGCCCAGGGAGCCGGCAGGGGAGGTGCAGGACTACCCGGTGGTCGGGGTCATCCACTCCAAGACGGTGGATCCCAGCAAGTGCACGATCGAAGGAGAAGGTAAATCACACCTAATGCTGATGTTTCATGTGACTAGGCACTTATTGTTCTTAAAAGTTAGTGATTTTCTGAACTACGCTAAATGTGTTTTAGCGAATTACGACTTTTGGTCAGTGCTTACGAAGCGGAAAACTAAGGATCAGATATTAATTCAGAGTTTGGATTTTTCCTCCCTTTGTATTTTCTCGCCGTTATACACAAGCTCTCATTGTTTCCTCTAGTAATTACACAGCATTTACACGTTTGATAGGCTCATCCTGCATTCCTTTATCATCTCTATTTTAAAATCTGGATGCAGCATGCTGCCACAAACACCTGTTTCACTAAACTCGTTTTAAAGTGCCTTTTTGACATGGCCATATATAAATACCACTGTATTTTTAGAGATCACTGGGAGTTGCTGCAGGCAGACGGGTGCAGCAGGGGTGGGGGGAGCACCGGAGGGGGCAGACACTTCTCCCACAGCAGCAAAAGATTATTACCTTCATGGCTGCTTTGGCTCAAAGACAGGAATTCCTCCGGGACTGGAGGAATGTTAGTGGAGGTGATTCAAGAGGCCTGGAGGCAATGCACCGAGAGGGTGATTACAAACATACAGCTACACACACACGCTGTAAAAGAGAGGGGATAAAGATAAATTGCAAGTGGCTATAGGACATTGTTACACAAATAATCTTTTTATGGCCAAAGGCGTTCAGTTAGGCCTCCAGAGTTTCTGTATTGTTTGAGTGTGACTTTAATTCAGGATCCCAGCGCCCTGAGGGTAGAAGCCCTTCCATGTGGACCAGTACCTTCTTCCTGACTGCAGAAGTGAACAAAGGCTGTTATTCAGGTTCTTGAGGATCTCTAATCATTCCCTGTGTCTCATTACTGCAGCGTCTGATGTGAATATCATTTAAACATGTCGGAGCACCTCCTATTGTGTGTGCAGCTGAACAAACTGCCCCTTGCAGGCCTGTTTGTTGCTCTCTCTGCACCAGGCAGTGATGCTACCTGTCTTGATGCTATCAAAGGTGCAAGAGTAGAAATACACTGATTTTCCTTAAGTGTCTGAGGCCACATCTCACAAAGCGACAGCACGTCACAGTGTGATGTCAATGTCAGCGAGTAAATGCGTTGCATTATTCATTTTTGTTTTAAAACACATTTAGGACAAGCTTTTAATATATTCAAAGCAGACAAAGGGAAAGAGATGGGCGTATTTCACTGTCCAAAAAAAGATGATAAAAACAACACTAGAGAGATACATTTATTAATGATATAATGATTTAGCTTCAGCTCTAACATTAAAAAGCATGTGAAAGTCCAGTGATCTTGTCATTGTCACACACACACACACACTCCCAGTCAGCAGAGATTTGTAGAAGCTTGTCTCTGTGGAGGCTTAGCTACAAGAAGTGTGTAACTATCCTGGTAGAAAACCTTAGCAAATAGCAGCCTGCGTCGCAGCCTCTGAGGTGTCAGAGAACAAATGTGTTGTTAGGAGCTTTGCCAAAAGGTCGGCCAGACGAGTGTCGGCCGTCTGTTTGTGCGTCTGTGCCTGTGTGTGATGTGTGTATGTTGACGGATTTGTGAGTGTAGTGAACACCTCGCCCCGCGGTGCCCTTTCCATTTTCCTTATTAATGTGGCTTCTCCTGTTTTTCCTTCGTAACTTAACTTTCGCTGTGTCAAAACCGATATGGCTTCAGCCTTTTATCGAAGTCGGCAGATTAAGCCGTGATGTCTGATGTCTGTCTGTGTTGATGGTGAGAAAGTAGCAGAAAGGCTTAGTGCCGATTATCCTCTCTGGGTGATAAGAGGGTTTCAAATTGTTGGATTTGGAACCTCAGCTGTGTAGCACAGGTGAGTTGGAGGCCAAAGCAGTTGTGGGTGTAATGGTGACAGCTGCTGCAGACACGGCCAAGCAGGCACACACACACACACACACACACACACACACACACACACACACACACACATTACCAGATAATGCACGGCCATTAGTAGCAGAACAGCAGTGGTGATCATAGAAAGCCTGTTCTGAAGTCTAGTCTTTGTAGTAGCAGAAAGAAATGATCATTTCTGTATTCTGTGTATTAGTTTGTTTGTTTGTTTTTTTACAAAAGTAACAATATTGTGAGGTAAATATCATGTATTATTAATACAGGTGTTTTCATACTTATTATCATTATTGCTGAGTCCAATCAACAGTCCAAAATTCCAAAATATTCTGTGAATAATCCAAAATCCTCACAGAGTGAAGCTAGAACATGTTAGCTATTTATGCTTGCTTAATAAAACCACTGGTCTTTGCTGTGCTGCAGCCACTGTGGACACAAGTGACTTTCCTACAAAATTAATAGAACTGCACCCGAAATGTATTTTTATTTTCCATTAATATTTTCTATTCTATTTATCACAACAATAGTGTTGAACAATAGACATGTAGAAGTGCATCTGTGGAAATTTAGTACTTATAAAAAGACATTTAACAGATAAAACGAACAAAACATAATAGAACATTGAATGTCAAATATTTATTGTAGAAGCTTGTAGTTATGATTTCCAACACAGCATGTTTTTTTTCGGGGGGGGTCTGTTTATTATACAAAGAAATCACAATGCATACATTCAAACACAAAATTGTCATATTTGAGAGGCTGGAGCCAGTGAGCATGTATGATAATGTTTGTTCAAGTGTTGCATAGCTGGTAGTGTATTGTTTTGTTCGCAGACCTGCAGCAGGCCAGCGAGGGCCAGCGGAGCAGCTTCACCCTCGTCTGCCGAGACTCAGCCGGGGAGCAGGTGACGCGGGGTGGGGAGCACGTCCTGGTCAGCGTCGTTCACAAGGAGAAGAAGAACTGGTGAGCGGATGACAGAGGCTCGCCTAAAAAAAAAAAAAAAAGACACGTATTCCCCGATGCATCGTGTGAGAGGGAAGAGGCAGTTTTCCGGTGTCGTTTTCCCTCTGCCCAGCTGCTCCCAATAAGTCAACAGAATCCTCAACACCTGTGTGTTGAGCTATTTTTGGCCCCTTACAGAGACCTCGCCAAAATATTCAGCTCATTCAAATAATGCCAGGAAGTAAGAAAAATACCAGTGACTGTAGTTGTACAACAATCTACAATCACATGTGGTATGTAAATAGGATCATTATGGGAACTGTCAGTGAGATAAATGAGCTCGAAGCAACGTGTCATTTTTATTAGGAACGGCTTGTCTCTCTAAACAATTTTAATTTGTGAAAACTGCAGACATTAGTGGATTTAACTGATTTTTTAGAAGCTGCGATTGCTGCGTGCATGACTGGATGTAGAGAAGGAAAACACAGAAGTGCTGTTACGATTATACAAGGAAATGATGAGATTAGATTACAAAAATGCAAAAAACGCATTCCCTTAATAGTTTTATTATTCTATAGTTTAAAAAATATGTATTATTCCTACAGCACAATGGAGGCGAAGGTGGTGGACAACAACGATGGATCCTACACTGTCTCATACACACCTCAAGAGCCTGCACCGTACTCAGTGTGGGTGTGTGTCAAAGCCCAACATGTCAAGGTACAAAATCAACTCCTGGCGCGTATCATTGGAAAGTAGTAGATAGTTAATGCTCCCATATATTAGTAATGAAGAATTTGAGTATTTTTTATTGAAATGTTCTCTTCGAGGAATCAATGCACAGAGAAATGAAACCCATATAACCTTCAGGACTTATATGAAGTTGTGATGTCACAATAACCACCTTCCTCATTCACAGCCATTCAAATTAGCCAATGAGCAGACACAATCAGCCTGTTAATTCAAAAGAGAAGCTGTTCATTTATTGAGAGGGTTAACTATTTCCTGTTAGGACCTTAAATAAAACCCTGGGAAAGTGAACAACTATGTTTGATGATTAAAAGAATGAACTATCAGAAGGAATCGTCTTTTCTGTTCTCGTGTGTCAAAGCGGACACACTGACTGACTGTCCCTTCTCGTCCTGCAGGGTTCTCCGTTCACCCTGAATGTAAAGAAGAAGTTCAGGCGTCACACTGGAACGTTTCATTGCTGCTCGTTCTGCTCGAGTGGAGGAGCCAAAGATGCTCGCTGTGGATGTCCAGGAACTATGCCAGGTACACACAGGAACTACTCACAGTAGAATAATAGTCAAGCACTGCATTAACTAAACTAACAATCAGTAACCAGGGCCTTTCTGCTCACTGCTCTGTGTTTGCTTACATCTAAATTCACTGTGGGGAAGTTGTTGAAGTATATTGTGGTTAATGCATGAAAAGTTACAGCATACATAATTCATGACAGATATTATGATACACAAGTGTAAGAAGTCTAGGATTATGTTTTACCTTCAGTAATAATAGATGATCTTAAAAGACAAAAACCTATAAAGGCACTCAGAGCACAAACATATTGTGACTCCCACTCAACATTGTTATCCTATACGTATTAAGTACAC
This sequence comes from Eupleurogrammus muticus, assembly GCA_036785175.1. Lineage (NCBI taxonomy): Eukaryota > Metazoa > Chordata > Actinopteri > Scombriformes > Trichiuridae > Eupleurogrammus > Eupleurogrammus muticus. The sequence goes on from JAYKQN010000001.1 coordinate 3,442,952, forward strand.
ACACACACACACACACTGTTGTGGAATGAAAACTATTTGTTCCCAATGTCAACATTAATTTGTTCCAATTGTTAGATGAAACAACAACAAATCCTACCTGGTGCAAGCCTCAGTGCACACAACAAAGTTCTGCAGATGCATCGAAATCTATACATAGAAAATAAATACACCATCTAAAGCTAACACTAGCAAGGACGTGGAAACTAGCAAAGTATACAGCAGCGTGCTTTGATGGCTGTGAACTGCGGTTGTAGTTTACTCGAAAATAAAGTTGCTATTCTGACATGAAATCGTCTGCAACTTTGTGACTGTATAATGATAATGGCAGCTACAGCCTCAACAGTTCATGCTTACCCTAAATATGGGAAGTCTTTTAGGCAAACTAAAAACAAGCTAATGCAGGATATGACCACTAGGTGGCCCCAAAAATGGAGCCTGTTTAAAGGCTCCATGCAATGTTACTAAACAAATAAAAATCTAAAAAATCTTAACATTCACTGAAAATCTGACAAATATCTGACCAATCAAGCACGTCTGGAATCCTGCTTCGTGTCCTGCAGTATTAAAGAAGACTAATCACCTGATCTCATGTTCTGTCTCGTCTGACTGCAGGAGGATTCAAAGGCTGCGGTCACAGCCATAAAGGCCACCCCGGGAAGCCTCACTGGTCGTGCTGTGGCAGCACCGTGGAGCAGTCTGAGTGTTTGCCCGCCAGCGTGGTGGCTGCAGTCTCCCCCCGCGGACACCTCCGCACCGTGGAGCTCTGAGCCGCAACGGAGGCGAGGCCCTGTCAGGATGACGCAAGGTTATAAAGGAGGGCAGCAACCAAAAGGTTAGAGCAGCAGGGGGGGAACTTTAGGTTGCTGGTGTGGGTATTTTGCAGATTTTAAAAACTGAAGCCTTGAAGCCACAGAGACTGAGGCAGAAACATCAGTGTTGGCCTGAATCTGATACAGGAATACCTTCAGATGTTTTAAAGAATCCTTAATGTCCCTACCAGGAACTGACTGCACCGATTACAGACTGTGGGAGCAGAAGAAAGACAAGATACACGATCTGTTATATTTATCACAATCATATGTGATATGCCCACGACAATCACAGTCTACTAGTAAAGCAAACATAGGAGAGAGGTGTGTGAGGGGAGAGAGTGTTACACTGTGCTTTCACCAACAATCAGTCAGCCTCAAACTGATTCACGTTTCACCTTGAAGACGCTGGAAACCATGAAAACCACCCGTCTGTTGAAAACAACCACGGAGAGAACCCAGATGGAATAACTGTGATTCCCACAGTCATTCACATCCTCAGGAATAATGGTTTTATTTTAGGTGGCAAAGTGCAGTAATTCTGAAGTTATTAGTGGTACAAAACAGCCCAACAGATGAAGCGGCAGACTCGTATCGACTCAACGTCAGCCCTTAAGTAACAGGAACATGCGGTATCGACATGATAAATATGTGTTAGCAGTAACAAAATCGTTGCTACTGTCAACCAGGGAGGACTGACAAAAGGTGCCAAACGTCATCCTGATTAGTATGTCGCCTATTTACACTTTGTTTAAAACTCAAAACCTAAAAAAAATAATAAAAGATGGTTTAATTCATCTGAAAAATGAATTTTAAATTCCACTATTCTACTATCAACAATACAACAGAATGCTAAAGTCTGTTCTACCAAGAATGCATTTACTATGTACCTTAATGGTTCTCACTACGCATTCATTGAATCATTACAGGTAAACTATGGGTTTCTTGGCATATTTTTTCAATACAAAGCGATTAAGCTACTACTAAAGTACTAAATATTATTAATGGATGAATCCATTTCATTTGCTGCATCTAATGTCTTATTTCATGATATTAATATCACATTTGGTTAAATAATCATAATTATTATCGATTATGTTCCATTGATGAGTTGAGCCATGTGCTATGGTGCCATCATCATCAGCAGAATAATGTACGGTGAATTCTTCTGGTACTTTAGTCAAACTCTATTTATGTCCTTTATGTTCAATGTGGTCTAACAGCAAGATGCAGACAGTGTATGCTGAGTAGTTCATGAATCACACCAACAGGCCTGTCAATTCAACCAGGAATATTTGGTGGCAGCTCAGAAAGTGAAAGATATTTCATTTCCGAACCATTTGCCGTGTGTGTGTGTGTGTGTGTGTGTGTGTGTGTGTGTGTGTGTGTGTGTGTGTGTGTGTGTGTGTGTGTGTGTGTGTGTGTGTGTGTGTGTGTGTGTGTGTGTGTGTGTGTGTGTGTGAGAATGTAAAAGTTCCACAGATTAATCAGCAGAGCGTGTCATCATTTGTTAATGACTTTCTCCTCTCTCCTTTTTCGCCCCACCTAATCTCAAATCTGCAAATGGTTGTTTGTTTCCATCAGTAGCAGCTGCACCGTGCCTCGTGCCTTCTGTTGAGGAGGTTTTATCTGGGAAACACTCGGACCTCCAGGGTGCAGTCACCCTCCTCTCAGAATATAAAGTTGTTCCTCCCTTGAGGCGATGTCAAAGCACCGACTTGAAACCACAGACGTGGAACATTTGCAGAGTGATTAGGTACGTGTTGCCTTTGTGGTTTAGATTAATCTGACTTACGGGATAAGTAATGAAGTTTCACACAAATGCCACAACTTCCTGTATTCATTTCAGATTTAACTTCTGCACATTGACCACAGGGTACAACTATATACTAGGTTTTGGCTTAGCCTTGTATTCCTGAATATGCCTTATCATGAGTCTGACTGCAGCTAGAATTTTTTTTTATGTCAAAATTTGTTATAGCTGCTGATTTTAAAGATGAATAGTAAAGTAGATCTATGCAATTGCATAACATGAAGATTTTCTGGTCCAAAATCTTCAGCTGAGTAAGAATCTCTAGCACTGATGATATTTTAAAATGTTTCTATCACAAAATGACTGTTAATTAATCTGTATATTTAAGGATTATCCGGTACCTTGTAGTGCTTCACAACTTTTTACTGAAACATTTTGCACCTGTAGAGTGAAATAAACACATATTTTTCTGATTTCACATGCTTCCTGATTCTTGATGGCGCAACACGTTTAATGAATTAACAAGAAATGTATGAAGAGCCTGAAAAGAAAATACAGTGGGTGACTCTTTAACTGTTGTTATCTTTATTAAAATGTTTAATGTGTCCTGTAGAGCAACATAAAGTGCTTTATTTGAACGAAACATACAAAGATGAGATTAGATGAAACTATTGGAAATAATGGAGCCAATCGAACTTTTGAGCAAATAATACTTATAGAATATTATTTCTGCACCCCCAAATCTATGTGCTTACATATCTACTGTAAAAACAGAATATTTCTGTTCATTATCTTTATAAACTACTTTGAATACTGCAATGACAAAAAAAATGTTAATCAATGCAGATAGATAGCAGTAATATTTTTTTTACTCAGAGTGGTGCCTTAAGTCATATAAACACCATACATGCAAATCTTATTTTTGTCGGTGCCTGGAAACACCTTAAGTCTGTTCAGATGAGCGTATCAGTAATTCAATACGTCTGAACTTCTCTTATCTGTATAGTGACAGCTGGACTTTGAAAAAATGCTCATATTTTTTTAATGAGGAATCTGCGGCAAAGCTAAAAAATAAATTTTTAAAACATGAAAACGTCTTTACCAGTCCATTAAACTTGATCTTTCATCTCCACACCACCAGGGGGCAGGAGAGAGCCGCTGTCCTCTGCCTGCTCATCCAGCACTAACCGCCTCCCTCTGACTGTGCTCTGAGTTATCTGTGCTTGTTCCTACAGATCATTCATAATCAGAGCTCTCAGTAAGATCAGGCTAAGAGGCTGCTGATGAATACTGCATCATCAGCAAAAACGTCTTAAGCGCTTCAGGATCGACTCTCTCGGGTATGAATGTTTGATGAACGGGGACCTGATCCTCTGGACCTCGGTTACATCGGCCATGTCGGCGGCGACTTTGCTGCACAGCAACACAGCAGTTGTTCATTTACAGCTTCATTGTAAAAGGAGCGATTAGTTGACGACCGTTCGAATGGAAGTCAATGGTGAGATGGACTGGAAGGACACAGGGGGCAAACACACACACACACACACACACGCTGACACACACTTCCATTAGGTGAGGGCAGGTGATGATGGAGCTGTTCAAAAACTGCCTTTGTTATTGATTTCCTACTTCCTCCCTTCACTCCCTGCCTGACTCATTTTGGACTGGGCACAGTAGTAACCGAGCCATCCGCCACACACACACACTCACACACACACACACACACACACACACACACACACACCGACCTGAACAATGACAGCGGGCTGCTCTCCCTCGGCCTGTCGAACCCCGGGGAGAAGATCTCATGCCAGACTCCATAAAACCTCCTGCACCCGCCGCCGAGCCGTCGAGTAATGTACCCTGTAATTGGGAGAATCAACGGTCATGATACAATATTGTCTCCAAGGAGCGAGGCGTCCTCTCCTATGTTTAATCTTTTACATTTGAGGCATTTTATGTTCTCATGGTTTACATGTCACGCTTACCCACAGAGAGTAACAGGATGTGCAGGGCTGTGATGAGCCTCCATTACTCCGTCCCAACAGGCAAGCCAAAGGAAATGGTGCAAAGATTAAAAAAAAGAAAAGAAAAAAGAAGCCATGTGACAACATACAATATTCAGAATGATAATAAAACCTGACATCAAGGCATACAGCGCATTTCAACTCTGTTACTGCGCGTGAAACACATTTCACAGATAATGTATTCACATGCGGTTTGTCATCATCCTCACATAGGAATATGTGACCTGGGGGCGTTTAACATTGTGAATGTTGTATTGTTGAAACGTGAGAAAGCGTGCGCTCATGCAGCCTTTTTAAAAAGGAAAAAATCCTTCATAGGTGATAGGCGAATATAAAAATATATATATAACATATAAAGGTGTTAAGGTGGATGCTTAGTAGCAGGATGTTCAATGTTGAGTTTCACACCCGTGGTGTATTTATGTTACCAGAAATAACTGCAGACATAGGAAATAGACAATGTCCATGTATATACAGTGGGGAAAATAAGTATTTGAACACCCTGCTATTTTGCTATTTCTCCCACTTAGAAATGATGGAGGGGTCTGAAATTTTCATCGTAGGTGCATGTCCACTGTGAGAGAGATAAACTAAAAAGAAAAATCCAGAAATCACAATGCATGATTTTTTAATGATTTCTTTGTGTGATATAGCGGCAAATAAGTATTTGAACACCTGTGTGTCATCTAGAATTCTGACCCTGAAGGACCTGTTAGTCCGCCCATTAGAAGTCCACCTGCACTCCATGTATCATCCTTAATCAGATGCACCTGTTTGAAGTGGTTAGCTGCATAAAGACACCTGTCCACCCCATACAATCAGCAAGACTTTAACTTGTAACATGGCGAAGACCAAAGAGCTGTCCAACGACACAAGAGAGAAAATTGTACACCTCCACAAGGCTGGAAAGGGCTACGGAGCAATTGCCAAGCAGCTTGGTGAAAAAAGGTCCACTGTTGGAGCAATCATTAGAAAATGGAAGAAGCTAAACATGACGGTCAATCTCAATCGGAGTGGAGCCCCATGCAAGATATCACCTCGTGGGGTCTCAATGATTCTAAGAAAGGTGAGGAATCAGCCCGGAACTACACGACAGGAGTTGGTCAATGACCTGAAAAGAACTGGGACCAACGTTTCCAAGGTTACTGTAGGTAATACACTAAGACGTCATGATTTGAAATCATGCATGGCACGAAAGGTTCCCCTGCTTAAATCAGCACATGTCAAGGCCCGTCTTAAGTTTGCATATGACCATTTGGATGATGCAGAGGAGTCATGGGAGAAAGTTTTGTGGTCAGATGAGACCAAAATAGAACTTTTTGGTCATAATTCCACTAAGCGTGTTTGGAGGAAGAAGAATGAAGAGTACAATCCGAAGAACACCATCCCTACTGTGAAGCATGGGGGTGGTAGCATCATGCTTTGGGGGTGTTTTTCTGCACATGGGACAGGACGAGTGCACTGCATTAAAGAGAGGATGACTGGGGCCGTGTATTGTGAGATTTTGGGGAACAACCTCCTTCCCTCAGTCAGAGCATTGAAGATGGGTCGTGGCTGGGTCTTCCAACACGACAACGACCCAAAGCACACAGCCAGGAAAACCAAGGACTGGCTAAGAAGAAGCATATCAAGGTTCTAGCATGGCCCAGCCAGTCTCCAGACCTGAACCCAATCGAATATCTTTGGAGGGAGCTCAAACTCCGTGTTTCTCAGCGACAGCCCAGAAACCTGACTGATCTAGAGAAGATCTGTGTGGAGGAGTGGGCCAGGATCCCTCCTGCAGTATGTGCAAACCTGGTGAAAAACTACAGGAAACGTTTGACCTCTGTGATAGCAAACAAAGGCTACTGTACCAAATATTAACATTCATTTTCTCAGGTGTTCAAATACTTATTTGCCGCTATATCACACAAATAAATCATTAAAAAATCATGCATTGTGATTTCTGGGTTTTTCTTTTTAGTTTATCTCTCTCACAGTGGACATGCACCTACGATGAAAATTTCAGACCTCTCCATGATTTCTAAGTGGGAGAAATTGCAAAATAGCAGGGTGTTCAAATACTTATTTTCCCCACTGTATATATATAGGCACTATACGAGTGCAGTCTGTTTTGCAGGGTTTTTTTTTTATATATAAAGTAATGGTCGAGCTTCCCTTTACTGTGATAGAGTTTGATGCACAAAATCTTTAATGTTAACAGGTAAAAATATTGTTTTTGGTAAAAAAAAAAAAAATAATGTCCAATACTGAGTAGAAAATGATCAACTATCGGTTTCTTTAAAAAGAAATATTAAATTGACTAAAGTCAAGAAAAAAATGTAAATGAGCTAAATGCCATTGGAATAAGACAATTCTACTTAATAATGAACTAATTGTACCAAAAACAATATTTTCACCTGTTAAGAGTTCAGATTTTGCAGCCATTAATATCTATACCTATAAAAGGAAGCCTGATCATTACCTTACTTAAAACATGCACTACTTTACACTACAAGTGTGTATTCACACAAGAGGCCAACAATTCACTTGGAATGTTATTTAATCTAATCATTTAAACACATTTATAATGTTAGGGTTAAATATCCTGACACCAAAAATGCACAGAAAAATGACCTTTACCATTATTCATGAACACACACCCCACTATCTAAACTCATACTAGACGACATGAACGCAGTGCCACATGTATATTTTTAGCTCAGTTATGGAATCAGGCACTTGATTTAGAAGGAAGTACGCTGACAAGACAAATATTTATATCTGTGATAAACAAATTATTGTTTTAAGGTCAACGGATGTGTACACATTATTGTGTAAAAAAAGGTTTGTTTGTTCAGGGAGTCTGTGTTTGCTCCCAGCAAAGGGCAGTGGCTGGTGATATATGGACTCAACCCAAGCTGTGGACGCACTATTTACAGTGATTAATAACGGAGTATGGGATCTGGTGTTTTAACACTTACTGTGCGTTGATTCAGAAGAAGAGAAGGTAGAGTTATCTCATGTGCAGCTCATGCAATGCTGCGGTCGATAAGATGAAAACTGAGTTGGCTGTTCACATATAAATTAGACAGTAACTTGAGAAAAGAGACATAAAACACTTTACTCGGTTAATCTGAAGACATATATGTAACAGTTCTTTTCTGTGAAAAGTTCATTTGGGTTGCCTTAGGGTTCCAGGCTAAACTGTTCACCTCCAGCAGCTACAATGAATATTAATACAGAGAAAAATGAGAATTCAGCCATTTACATTGTCACAACAGCCAACACCTTTGTGTATTAGCAGAAAAACCTGAGACATTCACTCACAAGCACTGAAAATCAGATTGTTGAGGATGATGATGAAAAAAAAGTTCCAAACCCTGGCGAAAACGAATGCTCGTGTTGGTAGGAGGAGAACGGAGAGGAGAATAATCCCTGATTGACGACGGAGGCGCAGGTAACCTCCCACAGCCTCGTGTCACCTTAAATCCAGTGTTGTGACAGCACCTGACATGCTTCTCCGAGAGACACTTTATCTCTGGGCTGCAAGGGAGCACTGGCTTCGATCATTGTCAAGGCTCGAGACACACACACACACACACACACACACACACACAAAAACTGCCCATTCAAGGTCACCTGAAATGCACTGAGGGAAAAAAGACGCCGCTGTAAGAGCGTGAGCCCGCTGTTTGCAGAATTCCCCACTGAGGAATCGCTGTGTTGTTGAGTTGTGAATAATTCATCTTGATTTGTTAAAATTCGTGTGGTGTCAATAATTCATGGGCGTCACGGCATCATCTAGATTCCGGGGCAAGTTGCGTAACAAATGGAGCGAGCACCCTTAACCACGGAGAGTTTGGTCCCTGGAAGCGCTGGAGCTGAGGCTATTCTGTTTGCTGATAAACGCTTATAAAATCAGGAATGTCCTTTCTTCTGTATAGAGTGTCAGCATGTGTGTGTGTGTGCTCACGGGTATCTTAAGAGGAGGAGGAGTAGCTGAGAGACAGCAGGTTGTTCAGGTTGGACACTGTGTAACCTGATTATAGACAAAGAGGTTAGGCCAAGGCCATGACAGATAAATGCTCTAAATGGAGCATAACCAGCTCCAACTGGAAGGCAGCGGAGTTGGTAAAAGCCAATAAAGCCAGTTTGTTTGGAGCTGCTGCTCTTCTAGATACATGGACACGATTAAGCTGCTGTAGCCATGGAAAAAACATGGTTTTCACATCAGCCATTGGAAAATAGTAACGGGCTGCATGGATTTACTAAGTGTTCTTGATTTGCTGAAAGGTGCATTGCTTACTGGTACACAAACTATCGTTATTGTTGTTATTGACTGTCTGCAAAAAGCATGTGTTGGCCAACATTAGAATGAACATGCGTGTGGTAACTGATGTTCTCAAACCAGCCACTGGCATCATAAGATATAAACACAAAAAATAGAATGTATATGTGTTTTCTTTTGGTTTCAAGACCTGACAGAATAACTGAAATAATCATTAGCTTCATTCCAAAGCAAATAAGATGTCTGCAATACGTTTTTTCTCACATTTACTGAGTCTGTAATGAAGAAATCCTTGTAAGTTTTCTTAAAAACTGAAGGGCACTGAAACAACAGCCAGTCCAACACACAAGGATGAGTTTGAGCATTTAATTTAACATCTGTTTTTGTATGATTCTTTCCTCTTAATTACGCAGGTTTGATACTTGTGTTAAGGCCAGTCTATTCAGTACGTACCTAAGGAGAGAGTGATGTGAGATAACACATTTAATTAAATCCGAACGCGCCGGGTTTAAGAAGGCAACTCTGAGAGTAAACAAAAAGCCGCTCACGTATAATGAGATTAAGAGTAATTTGTCATTCCACCTTTGCCAGCCCTCGAAGCCATAAATCACTGACAACGCCAGATATCCCAAACTGGATCTTCTATATTTTAAAGATATTGAATGATGATATTAAAGTTGAGGATGTGTTTTTTCAAATGGATTTATACCGTTTTCCAATAACAGCCTGGGAATGATTGATCACGCCGCTGTGCTGCAGAGTCACACAACAACAGACCTGAAACACTTTAATGGAAGCGAAACACACACAATATACAGTGATGTTACACTGCGAGAGTCGGGACAGGGAGCAGACATCTATGGATCACCTTACATCAATGCAAATAGGATATTTGCATTTATTACAGTACACATGGACAGACAGAGAGGCTGCAGATCTACTGTGAAAAGACAACATGCGTGTTCATCGTGTGGCGCCACTTCCAGTGCGTGATAACAAAATATTTAAATGACTGTAATGTGATCGGAAATGCTGCGTTTGGGGTCAGAAATGGAGTGAAATAAGGCGCTAATGAACACAAATGAGTCTCTTTATGAAAAAATAGAAGTCCTTCCAGCTAATTTTTTTATCTGCTCTATGAAATATGCTTGCGTCGTTAACATTCTCTCTTTCAATTAACCCTACCGCTAAAATTGTAATATTTACATGGAGGTTTGGTACAGTTCGTCCCCACATTGAGCAAGATGGGACCAGGTGACATTTGTAAGATAAAAGCATCCGTGCATTAGTGGATAGAGAGGATGTGCTGTTTATCTACCCATAATTACACATTCTCTCCAGGGCCTCATGATCACTGCTCCTGGTGGTGTAGGAAGACACCCCACCGCACCGCACCATTAACGGGAATGTCAAAAATCCCACCTCCCACCCGTTGAACTAAATGCAGTTATCTCCACCAGAGCGTAGGATTGACACTTCTGACACACACACACACACACACACACACGCTCGCCACAGTCCAGCAGAGCCAGGAGTTGCCGTTGACCTTGCTCTCCCACTGACAGCCGGGTTTTTTCCTCGTTCCCGGGGTTGAAACTGTCATAATTCACCGCGGCGTTCATGTCACGCCGGGAGTTGATAGATTTTGGGTTTTAATGCCTGAAAACACGCCGCCGTCTCACGTCAGGCCGAGGCCTCGGTGTGTACACAGACGCTTTTGTCTCGTTTCCTGCTTATTTTTCTTCATTTCCTGCCGGGCGTCTGGAATGATTTTTTTTTTTCCCATGTGTGTGAAATATGTGATAAATCCTCCCCTCAGCCCGGCAATCCATCCGTCTGACAGTGATAATCAGATACACGTCGACGCGAAGACAAGCTAGCTTACCCACCACAAATCCCCTTTCGCTGCAACTTCAGAAAACTGTCTCCCTTTATTTATTCATTTTTTTTGTGCCTGCTCAGCTCTTTTTTCTTTTTGCCGCCCGGCCCTGGCGTCGAACCCCACCCCACCCCGGCCCTCCTCTCCTCTCCTCTCCTGCTGAGCGTGGAGGGTGACTCATGGCGATGCCTCCACAAAGGAAGGACTTCGCAGCGATTACGATAGTGCACGCTGCAGTGCTGCCACTAATTCACCCGCTGAGGGGTGTCCTGTAAATCAACCCCCCCCAGTGGGCCCGCTGCTGCTGCTACTGCTGCTACTGCTACTGCTGCTGCTGCTGCTGCTGCTGCTGCTGCTGCTGTGGGGGGGCCAGGCCGGGGCCCCGGTGGCAGCTCAAGGACCGGATGACGGCCGGGACCATCTTTACGGTTGACTTCATACGTGAATAGTTTACCTGTCAGAGGAAAGCTCACGTTAGTATGTGGCCACAGTCTATCTGTCTGTCTGTCTGTCTGTCTGTCTGTCTATCCATCTATCTATCTATCTATCTATCTATCTATCTATCTATCTATCTATCTATCTATCTATCTATCTATCTATCTATCTATCTATCTATCTATCTATCTATCTATCTATCTATCTATCTATCTATCTATCTATCTATCTATCTATCTATCTATCTATCTAATCTAATCTAATCTAAAGTTTGAGGTCACCCAGACTATGTGTTTCCAATGAAAGGTCACACTTCTATTTATCAAATGAGTTGCCAAATGAATATAAAATATAGTCAAGACACTGACAAGCTTAGAGATAATGATTTTTATTTTGAAATATTCATTTTCTCCTTCAGTCTTTGCCTTAATCATCATCATGCTGCATCTGTTTTCAGGTGTTTTAACATACCTGTACAAAGGGTTTTCTGATCATCCATTAACTTCTAATGCAATTCGTGAACACTGCTGGAATAAGTGTCTATGCAACAATGTAGATATTGCATTAAAAACAGACATTTGCATCTACAGTAGTCATTTACTACATTAACAATATATAGAGTGTATTTCTGATTAGTTTAATATTATCTTCATTCAAAAAACAGTGCTGTTCTATCAAAAATAAGAACATTTCTGAGTCTTTTGAATGATAGTGTATCTATCTAACCAAAGAAGGTTGCTACCCGCTTGGTTGTAGATTCTTATTGATTCAGTGTGTTTTGAAATATTCATGTCTGATATTTTTCTATTTCCACCCAGGTGTAAATAGAGATAAAGGAAATTTAGTTTTTTTGGTTTTGGTAGTTTTTGCTAAAACCCTCTACTTACTAGCAGCATTTTAATCCCGTTGGTTGAAGCCTTTTGATAGGTTGACACGTGTGGGCTGTCGGGCAGAAAAACATCTGAAATGTGCATCAATACCACAGACATTTACAGAGATATTTAAAACCTCAGACTTCATACAGAACTACTAATTGTCCCAGCGAGTGGCAACACTTTCTCAAACCGTGCAAAGCGTGTAACCATACGCTGGGTCTGACCTAGGCTTGTTTAATAATGTGTGAACTTACCCTTTAATTTGCACTCACCGTGTTTGCTTTCCTTTTTATTGCACGCCCACTAATGCTCTGTGCAAGCCTACAGACTTCATGCTTTCTGTGTAATAAGCAGCGCCGTTGAAGTGTCGGCCTGTGTGTTTATAAGACCGCCCCGTTGATACTGAAGTTTAGCTTCTGTCAGGTGAAGCAATTCGTGACCACCTTTGCCCGTGTCTCTGAGAGTGCGCGGTTCAGCCAGGTTTGTGGCCCTAACCCAGGTCACGCCACAGGGAAGCAAACCACTCAGCAGCAGGAGAAGTGTCATCGTTGGGGTTTCGGACAAATCACACCCTTCACTTGCGGAGAGAGCGGAGCGAGCTCAGGCCGAGGTGGTGCTCTTTCTCAGGGTGAAGGGATAACTTCTCCAAAGGGTGAAAGAATCCCTCCTGAAAGCAACGACACACCTGTCCCACGTTCAGCTACGTCTCGCTGACCGAGAGACAACACACAGCGCTCCCCGTCAAGGCCAGAAAATAGAAGAAATCTCTCTGATGCACTAATATGATTAACTGTGTCCTTCCTGGCAGCAACATAGCTCATGTTCCTTTTGTGAAAGGAGAGTGCATTTGATAAGATTATGCAATTCTGTGAGGGGAGCATTCATGATGTATAGATCCTGGCAGTGTAGTGAGCAGAGCACCGCGCGTCTGCATGGAGCTGCCAAAAGATGATTAAGACATCAGCTTAATTTCTCTCTGAGGTCTAAATTTCCTTTTTAATCACTATGGTCTGTTTAAACTCTTCTTTTTCTAGGGCTACATGCTGCACGTCTCCACTTCAACCTGGCGGTCAAGTCCTTGTTCTACATTGGCTGTGATGGGCCTTGGAGAGAGGGGAATTGCATTATTTATCAAGGATCTGCTTTATCTTTATCCTTTCTTTTCTGAACATGCAAAAACACAGTAACAAAGCTCAGAGGACACGGTTTTTACATTATAGGTGCAGCATGCATAATCATTTGGTTTAAATGAAAGAGGCTGCTGCAGCGTTTAACTATTGATCCGCTAAGTTGGAGGTGGGGGGCTCACAGGGGGCAGATTTGAAAAGGACTGCAGCAAAGATATCGGCACCTTTACTCCCCAGTGTGGGTTAAGCTCAGAAAACACTGGGTCCTGCATATTTTCATCAGAACCCTCCTTGCCAAGTCAATGCCCCCATTTTTCAATCTGTAATGCATTTTCTCGATGAATGTAAAGCCGGCTGGTTTGGCCCTTCGTCAGGCTGCTGTTCTCACACTTGACAAAGCTCCTTCAGAGCCACAGAGGCCATTATACAACGGCTTTCAAAGACCGAATGGTATATCACGAATAAACTGACCATGCATGACAGTATGTGCTAAATCGTTATTCCGCTCGAGGATTTTTATAACTTAGTGTTCACATCTTAGTTTTGGACTTAATTGCCCTTTAACTGTGTAGAAAATCCTCATCTGTTTATGAATGCTGATCTGACTAACTGGATAACTGTTTCACTCCGGTAAAGCAAATTGCACCTTTAAGGATAGAAAAACATAATCTACATCCATTTGCCTCCTTTTGTTACAGGAATACAGTTTGAACTCACATCCCTTAGTGGACCTTTTCATTGCTGTCTGCACAGTGGAATTCATTAAAGTCAGTTTTCATCTTAGGAGCTCAGTTGGTTGAGAAAAAAAAATCCCACTCTGTTGTTCCCATTAAATCTCTTTAAGTGTGCAGAGAGGGAGATATGCCTATTAGCCTAATGATGGCAACAAAGACCATGCTATTTTTATGCCGTCTTATTTTGCTCTGTATAGTTCAGTGATTCGTAATTTACAAAGAAAGGAATCCATGTGATTAGCAAAGTTGCTGCCAAATGCAAGGCCTGTAAAACCTCCAGTCACCTTACAGGATGAAATGCGTACGGTGGGGATTTTTCTCTCTCCTCTGTTAGATTGCTCAGATTGTTGCATAAATTCACAAAACCTCAGTGGGACAGGCCCTGGACACAAAAAAAGAATCCAACACAAAGAGTCCCTGCATACTGGAATCACAGCTGCCTTTGTGCTTTGGATCAACTGTGTTCCATCCGTCTTTGATGCATACTAGTGTAGGTGGCATTGACCGGATCTTGACAGAACGCAAGGGAACCGGGTTGTGATTGATCAATTCTACCATCTCCAAAATTACATGAGTTGGACTATGGAGGGCACTACTATATCTGCAAGGGGTTTTATTCTGTTATAATCTGTCAGTTATTTTCACAATCAATGAATACCATAAAAATAGTCAGTGTATTGATTAAGCAGCTATCAAAACTATTTCCAACTAATTTCTGTCGACTAAACTGATGGCTGCAGTCCAGCACTACAACAATAGTTTGATTGTAGTCATGAACAGTATTTCAGATGTGAGTAATTCCATTGGCTCTAAGTAACTAAGTACATTAGTGAAGTACTTTACAAGTACAATTTAAGGTAGGAAGCTTACATGACTCCTTTTACAGGATGTTAACTTCAACTATACCACCACTTTTCAGAGGATTATACTTTTTTTATTACACTATGTTTATTTGACATATGATAGCCTATATGGTCACTACGTATTTAGGATTATAAATACATATCAAGTCAAAGTCAAGTCAAAGTCAATTTTATTGTCAATTTTTTCACATGTACTTGACATACAAAGGAATCGAAATTTCGTTTCTCACTATCCTATGCGTTTACATGTACAACAACATATTACAACAACAATATATTTATAATCAGGGATTATATGTGTAGTGCCGTGCATATATGCTCCTTTTGCTGTTTTCCCCTTATAGTTACTAGTTACTTTTCACATTGAGGTATTACATTATTTTATATAAATATGACTGTAGTTTTAAATGGTGTGCTCCTTTCTTTTAAAAGGTTCCACATAAATAAATCACATTATTATTAGTATAAAAACAAACACCACACACATATATTACAATGCAGTACTACAGTATTACTAGTAATCTAGCCAGAATATCTAAAATTAGCTCCACAATGATGAAATGTAATGCTCCTGCATGTATGTAAAAACATACAATATGATACACTTTAAATATTATAATTTATAATTATAATTTTTTCTTGCTGATAATACTTATATACTCTTTCTTGACAGAAGTGTTTTTTTTCTATTTTTTTTTTTTACATGCTTTCTGCTTAAAGGAATTCTCGCACGGCCCCTAACTCCGGCAGGCTGGCTAGTTGATGCTGGATCGCCGAGCGGCGGCTCCGGTAGCTTCAGTAGCTTCAGTCCATCGCTGCAGTCCGACAGAGCGGCTACACATCCTCCTCCTCCGGGCTGTGTGTAGCTCCGAACTCGCGGGGGAAACGGCTCGACCCGGGGCGGGCTACAGAGATCGTATCGCCCGCGGACATGAGGACACCCGCCGACGACTCGGGCAAGGCGGACCTGGAACCCCGACTGGCGTCGATTTTCGCCGAGCGCACGAGAGAAGGTGGTGATGCAGCAGCGCGGCTCCTCGCAGCAGCGATGACCGCCTCCTGTCAGCGCGTACCCAGCTAGCTCGCGTTAGCCGCGTAGCTAGCGAGCGTCTCCTTTCGGGCTGCGATCTTTTTTTTTTTCTCACCGCCCGCGGGGAGTGTATACGGCGTACATTGCGGACTGTTTTTTGTGTCTACTCTTAAAACCTAACGCCTCCGTTTCGGCACCGCCCCGGCTGGCTGTCCATCCCGCTGTCCGTTTTCCACCCGACATTAGCTGGGTAAGGTAGCCATCCGTTCGCCTGTTAGCTAGCAATTTGTATCGGCTAACCACCACCTCACCCAGCCTGGCACTGTCAGGGAATGAACTTGGTATTCTGCGTGTAGCTACTAGACCTCTGTAAATACCAATGGAAAAGCTACTGGATTAGATAAACAGGCTCGTATTAATATGATATGCTAATATTAGCTGTCATGACCCACCGGGGATTATTATGATAGCTTATGTTTGTGTGTGTGTGTGTTTTTAAAGGCGCTTTATCTCTATGCATCCTGACACATTCGAATCAGTCGCTGAGCGGAACCAAACATTTGCTCTTCTCTCTCGACTGTCACATGGGAATTAATATGAAGTGTGCCTTCTTTTAAAAAAAAAAGAAAAAAAAAACCCTGGCGTGCTACACAGCAGATTAATTCAAGTTCAGATGCGATAAGGTGCACGCAGTGTGTTTAGCTTGCATGTCCTGCCCCTCTCGCGAAGAGCCGCCACACAACCGCGATTTGTCATTCCAGTCGACTCCGTTTGGAAAGCAAAGGATGTCTGATGGCAAGCTATGTGCAATGCAGTAAAGGAGCTAAATGGGAAAGCCGAGGTCGTCCTGCAATGCAAGTCCTGACAAGGGGATGTACAGTATGCAAAAAGGGAAGCTGTTTGCTGATGGATATCCTAGATATTGTACCTGCTGCTTGCTGCCTTTAAAGGGACCTTTAACCCTGAAATTAAAGATATGCATTTTCTTCCTGGAGCTGTTTGCCGTCTAGATTGTTTTGGTGAGAGTTGCTGAGATGTCTGCCTTCTCGTGAATACAATGAAACTGGGTGTCACTGGGCTCTCGGTGCTTTTATAGCGCCAACGGGATATATTTGCAGAACGCAACATCAGCTTGCCTTCGGAGCAGCAGGAGCAATTTTCCTGTTCAACCAAATTACAGCCCTTAACATGCAGAGGGAACCGTGTGTCAATCAGTCAAAAAGAAAATACCGGTAGTTCCTGAACGAAACCGCTCACAACAAGGTCTGAAAGTGGGTCATGATTTCTGGAAAGACACATATTTTTTTTGGGGTGCTGCTTTGCACGGCACAATCCCAAGTGTCTTCCGATTTCATGTATTCAAGAGAAGTCAGACGTCTTGAGAGCTGAAAGCTCTAAAACATTCTATATGGATAAACAGCCCTGCAGGTCAAATGCATATTTTTTTTGATTTTAGAGTTAACTGTATCTTTAAGCTGTTGTTGTCATGGTCACAAGATGTATTTTAAACGTGTGCATGTGTGCGTGTGTGTATGAAAGAGAGAGGGACTCTTGGAGATAACGTCTACATTCCCTACAGCATGTGAGAGGATTGTTTGTTCCTCTGATATTTGACATACCCAATTTCTTGAGTTTTGTCACCACGTGTTCGATGCTAATTCTGTTTTGCTGTTATGCGCGCCTATCAGAGAGCGCCAGGTGAGGTGGTGCTATTTGTTACAAAGAACACGCTGCCGTGGTGGATAAATGACGACTTGCAAAGAAAGAGAGTTTCACTGTCTATGGAGAGGTAGTGTGATAAAGATCACATTTTTCTAAAATGGTGGCAAGTAAGGGCTGTCTAACTAGGGGGGGTTCTACAAGTTAGTGTTAACTTGCCTAATCTATACCTGATGCCTAAAATCCTCCTTTTTTCCCCTCCAGAATCGTCATGACTGTTTTCCTGCCGACCAGTCACTCCTCCTCTGAGGGACCTTGGCGTTTTTTGGTTTTTGGAATAACCGACGCGGGGATGAGATAATAAAGTCGACCAGCCGGTGCATGCCGCTACAATAACACCTGTGGCACTTGTAGACCCACCCGACTCTGACTCTGCCCCCCTCAAACTCTCCCCCCTCCCCCCCTCCCCAGCCGGGCTGAGTTCAGTACACCGGTCCGAACATGACGACGCCGGCCCTCCTGCCCCTGTCGGGCCGCAGGATACCCACCCTGTCGCCGGGCGCCTCCTCCTTCCCGCACCACAGGGCGACGCTGAGGCTCTCCGAGAAGTTCATCCTCCTCCTCATTCTCAGTGCCTTCATCACTTTATGCTTCGGGGCCTTCTTCTTCCTCCCGGACAATTCCAAGCACAAGCGCTTCGACCTGGGCTTGGAGGATGTGCTCATCCCCCACATTGACTCGCCCAAAGAGGGCAAGCATGCCTCCGGACAAGTTGTCATACATGGACAGGGAGGACATGATGAGCACAGACACAGGTAAGAGCCAGTAAAGGTGTTGTTTTGGTGTGTAATGCAACCATGTCGCATTTCAGGTTATTTTTTGCTTATGAAGGCTTAATAAAACATGTTATTACTGTGTATGTGGGGGCTTATTTTCTCAACTGCAGATGGTACCAGGCCTTGATTTGGAGCAGCTTTATATCCGATACGATTTCTATTACAAAGGGCTTTTATTTCTCGTTATTTCTGTCAGATATGTATTTTTTCTTATATATTTTAAGACAAAGCCTCCTTGTTTTTTCATCTCCTATTTGGTCTATAAATCTCTTGTTGCCACATTTCTGGCAATGTTCGTAGGTTTGAACATGAATAAAATAATTCAGCCGTGCATTTAGGCTTTCCAAATGTTATTTCCACAGAAAGGATCATATTCTGAGGGTTGTGTGTGTGTGGGTAAAGTGTTGGTAAAGTAATGAGAGCTCAGAGCGCATCTGAGGCTGTGACTCGAGTCCGTTTCCTTTTTGCAGGCAGTTTGAGAAGCTTTAGTTACCGCCTAAACAGGCTCAGAAATTACAGCCCGGCATCAGCCAAACGCTGGTAAATTTGGGCGGCCGCTCCTACACTCGTCATTCGGTTATCCCACCGTCGCTGGCTGGTTGCCAGCCATCATTTTGACATTCTTTCGCTCTTAAATCAAGTTAATATTTGACTACTCAAAGTGGCTCGTGCTACTTAGAATCCACCGTGCTGGACACCCTGTCACCAAATGTTATACTCAACGCACTAAATATACTTTAAAGGGTATTCTAACATATTGACATTTTAGTACATGTTTTTTAAGCCAGAAAACCAGTATTTTGTTTTATTTTTCAAAGTAAGGATCCATTTCTTATGTTTTATTTTGAATGTCATGCTCAGTCAGTTGTCATAGTCTCTATTTATAGTGCCCTTCATATTGAAAATACCACTTGAATGGCATGACACATAAACACGATCCATAGTGTGCTAAAACCTCCTTTATGACAAGGGTTGCATTAGGGTAATTTTATAGGAGAGGTCCCTCCACGCTAGGGCAGGAGCTCCTTAGTTTTACTGGGTGCAGGGGGGAGGTGTTAAAAGCAATTTCTCCAATGGTTTTACACCGGGCACCGTTGCATGTTGGTTGCTTGTCCCTGTGGAGTCTTTTTTTTTATTTTTCCATTCTGAGAAAGCCTCCTAGAGTTCAGGATACTGCCTGCTAGAAATAATGTCATTATTGTTGTCCAGCGAGTCAGAAGTAACAGACAGTATCAGGCTCAAATGGTGCTGTGTGACACAGTCAGACCATTAAGGGCTTTTTGAGACGTAAAGGTGGGATGCTTGGAGATGTCGGGGGTTTTCTTGCAGCTGCGCTTTCTGTAAAGCAACTCTGTGATGGAATATAGGAGCAGTTTGAGGGAGACATATCCATTACTGTGGTGGCACAATTATTCACATGATGCTTCCAGTAGATCCCACTCCGGTCCTCTGCAAAATGTGAGCAAGCTTTTATTCTTTACTTAGGAATTCTGATTTGTTTAAAACATTGTGTGGAGGATACAGCAACAGATAGCTAAAGGTTTCTTTCCTCTATGATGTTCTCATATGCCACATTCACTATCATTATCACTGAGATAAAAAGCAGTATATGAAGCCATTACAATTTTTTTTTGTTTTAGATTTTAAATGCTTTACCAAATATGATCTTGTGAGGCAGCCAAGCTACAAAATGATTCTGTCGGTTCTTATCCTTAACCGGTAACATGCATTTGCAACCCACTGCCAGTCCAGTGCCAAGAATGGGTTTTTAGTAAGTGAAATGTCCCTCTGTGTTGGTTTTATTTTTCAACTCTGTAAATGTTTAAGAGTTGAACAGCATTTTCCTCTGAAATTGTTTCTTTTCTGTTGGAGAACATGACGTTAGCCCAGTAAAACCAGATGGAGACTGAGGGCTGTCAACGGAACTAATTTGGATGATTTCTTCTGAAATCTTCAGCTATCAGATGTGATCCATCAACAGTTTGTCATTTTGATCCAGAACTACATGACAATCATAATTAAATATAGTGGCCCTTTTGCATGTAATGATTAGAATAAAGGAACATTTTTTGTGAGTGTCACAGTTCTATAGCTACTATGACTCATACTGAATGACAGTAAATTGACTTTATTTTTTCTTGATACAAAGTCAAATAGTAATGTCAGTTTAACTCCTAATGAAAGGAGAGAACTTTTCTACCTTTTTTGATTTACAAATCCATTTATGTAGATTACACAAATATTTATTTAATGTGAATAGATAATTAAACCTTTTTTTTAGCATTTCAGTATTGTTTTATGTCCTCCTTGGATGGACTAGTGATCCCTTAGAAATGACTAATGGGCCCATTTGACTCCTTTCCAGACATATTTGATTGACTTTAAGAGTTATGAACCATTACACGTGGCTTTTTAAGGTGAAGGTAAAAGAAGCAGCAACTTCCCCTAGATGGTAATTAAAGGTTTTAAAGAAGGATCATAACAATAATAATAATTTATCTTTCAATTTGCTTTATGCAAAGTTATTGGCTCAAAAATGCATATAGTTTTATGTATTCAGGTAATGTTTTTTCCTCTTAGAAGCTTGTGAAAATGTCTACGATTTTCCGTATAGCTGCCTCAGCTGTTGTTGATCATGGTTGTGTGCTCCAGAGGACCAGGGTTCAAACAGCCCCCTTTAAAGAGACCCCCAGGAACACAGCAGGCTCGTAATCATTTCGTCTTTTTCTTTATTTGGTCAGTGAAAACCTCTTGAGGACCAGTTCTATGTCCACAAGTTCACTCTGCTAATGCTCTTATAAAAGCTTTTGATGGAGCAATGGTTGTTATAAATGCAGTAATCCATCTGTTTTGGTGAATTATTGAGGTGTATATATACAGTAATTAAAAATGACTGAGGATAGGTGTAAATATACTATTAGAAAGGAAAGAAGTTATACTTGACTCATACTTTTACAGGATGAAACTATGTTGAAAATTACATGATTATTCATAACAGTAGTTGAAGCAAAATATTATTTACAAGTAGAAACAAGTTAAATAGAGTCATGAACCGGCTATGACTGTCAAATAAAGATTTTCGCTATGAATACTAGTTAAGGGACCAGGATCCCATTTCTTACCCGTTTAATTGTTTTAATGGACACACACGTCTAAATGGTTGCTAATCTTCAAGTTAATACTGTGTGAAATAGTATAATGGTGCTGATTTATTTGGTAAAACTGTGCGTGTATTAATACAGCGTACAGTATCCCTGTTCGTTCAGCAAGCTGATAGCCTGTGTTTTTTCTTTTTGTCACCACTCAGGGGAATTGCTTTGCAACCTCTATTCAGTGCGTGTCCGAAATACAGTAAATTATATTCCCCTGTGTCAGAGTCCAGAGACCCGCCTTTTTGCCTGGAGTAATGTGGAAAAGAGATAATTTCTGCCATTGCCGACATCTGTGGAGATTTCATTCTTTCCTTCTCTCTGCTTTTCTTTTCTTTCTTTTACTAACACACACACACACACACACACTCACACACAAAGGCACAAGTGTCCGTTTTGCTTTGCTTTATCTTTTATAGTTTCCCTTGTTTAATATATTGATGTTAGTGCTATTTATTTTTAACCGATTCATTAATATTAATATATCTTGTTATACATTATTTTGAAGAGAAGTTGCTTTTGTATTGTTTGCATTTTAATATCATGATAAAGGCTGGTTGAAAAGAGTTGGTGCTCAGATTCAAATCCTTCATTGTTCGCTGTATAATTATCAGTATCCATCGGATATTGACATTTATAGGAGAACACCACTTTTATGAGACTCACTAAGCTGATTGGTTATTGATCCCTGTAACCAGGGTGGCGCCCTGTTTTCATGCATTATTATTCACTTTTTTATTATTATTAATCATAACCTTTGTTAATTATTTATTCAAAACTCAATCTGCTGCCAATAAAGTCCCAACATTTGATTTTTATTATTTATTCATAGTACATCTGAGACTTCCATGCCAACTACCTTTTATTGATTATCACTGACTATTTTTGTGCAGGAGGCAGTGGAGGAGTGTGTGCAGAGATTTTTCCCACTGATTAGACCTGCATTGTCCGCCTCCACATTGTCCGCTTCTGGTTGGTGGCAGAATTCTCAGAAAGCTTTCAGAGAGCAGATGCATGTAAAACACGTGTCTGTTCAGCGTGTTGTTGTGCAGCCTGTTGCCCTGAGTTTCATTTGCTTCAATGATTGTCCACACAATTCCAGTAAATATGAATTTTTCAACATTTACAAAACATATATTGAAGTCATGTTTTGTATTATGTCATTGCAAGGATTATTTTCTATGGATTATGAGCTTTTCTGGAGAATGCACTTTATATATAATTTATCACCTGTTCTTACGTTGCAGGCGAATAATAATTGTGGATGCTTGTCCATTTTCACCTGGAGCAGCCAAGTTAGGATCTGTACTGTGATGTTGTGTCTGGGTTTGTAAATTACCACATGGATTCCCCAGTAGGTTTGACATGCTTGCCATCTGTCACCAAACGAGCCAGTATTTGGTTGTGAACTAGTGCTTTTTAAGTGTTTCTGCGGTTTTCATTAATTGCGAGTTTTGTCACGATGCCTTTTCCACCAGCACAGGAAGGATTTTTTTTGCTGTGTAACTTCATCTGCAGACCAGGGATTTTGTACAGCACTGAAATGCCAGTTTTTTAGATTTTTGTTTAGAATGCCTTAACAACCGAGAGGGGAAAGAAATGGCCTCTTCCAGTCGAGGAAATGCTCAAGTGAATACGACTTCTATGTTGTCAGAATAACCATTTGGCCATATTTGGTAAATGTCAGATCATCTACTAAACAGCTCTATCGGTGGTTGTGTGGATTCAGCTGCATGTCTGTAAGAGTATGAATTTCTCTTTGCCTATGAAAGATGTAATATTCTTCTCTACCCATGCCTGTCCTTTGTCCTGAAATGATATCTGAAAACTAATGAGATACTGAAGGAGACTCCTGTGTCTGGAGGGTTCGAAAGCTCCATTTGTGAAGACTATTCCCATCTCACTCTCCCTCTAAACCTTTCAATTATTCAACTCAAAACCTCTTTACAAATGTCTTACCCATCTTGTTATATGGGTTTTGCCCATATGATACCCTTAGCTACTGGCAAGAAGGCTTTGGATTTTGACAAAATTCAAAACAGATGGAAAATATATATAGACACACATGGGAGTGGTTTATATGTACAGACTTGTCAGAATGAAGTTCTTGGCTCGTCGACCAAGGGCAGGGTAAAATTTACTGTTTTTCTCTGTTCCACAAAACTGCATTAATTATTATTTTGCTAAAAATACACCCACTGACCACTTTATCAATTAGACCTGTCAAACCGGTCCATGTTTTCATGCCGCTACCACTGGAATGTTGCAGCAGAAATTGAGATTTATCAGACCAGGCAACGTTTTTCCAATCTTCTCTTGTCCAATTTTGGTGAGGCTGTGCAAATTGAAGCTACAGCTTCCTGTTCTTATCTGACAGGAGTGGCAGCTGGTGTGGTCTGCTGCTGCCTCAAGGTTCGACGTGTCGGGTGTTCAGAGATGCTCTTCTGCAGCCCTCTGTTGTGCAGAGTGGTTATTTGAGTTCCTGTTGCCTTTCTATCAGCTCGAACCAGTCTGGCCGATCTCCTCTGACCTCTGGCATCAACGAGGCATTTTTTGCCCACAGAACTGCTGCTCACTGGATATTTTCTCTTTTTCACACCATTCTCTGTAAACCCTAGACATGGTAGTGTGTGAAAATCCCAGTAGATCAGCAGTTTCTGAAAAACTCAGCATCAGACCAGGCTGTTGGCACCGTGCCACGTTCAAAGTCACTTAAATCACCTTCCTACCCATTTCTAATGCTCGGTTTGAACTACAGAAGATCGTCCTGAGCGTGTCTACAAGCCTATATGCGTTTAGTTGCTGCCATGTGATTGGCTGATTAGGAAATTGAGTTAACGAGCAAATAAACACATCTACTTTTGGACTCTATCGTAACCCTCAGAATTCTCCGAAAAAAAAATAGTTTGCACGCACAAAGATTCCACGGCTTATAGTTCGATTGCAGAGCCATAACTCTGGTTTTGTGGTCTGATACGGCCATAAATCAGCATCACAACCCCCCTGGATCATATTTAGGGCCCAACACCAAAGTGCACTTATTTAGTGTGTTATTTAATCATATTTAGTGTGATCTCGGATATAATTTCGGTCTTCATGCTTCATTCGCCACAAAGCAAATCTCCTGTGGTGTGTGTTTTTGTTTTCGCACACTCTGAGCTAATACAGGAGCATCAGTTTGTACCTGAACCTCACCCAATCATTCACTTTCTCACACACACACACAAACACACACACACACACACACACACACACACACACACACACAGTCGAGCTAATTCAACCTGAAAAGGATATCAAGGCACTGTGTTCGTACTCAGGGGCTCATGAAGAGAATCTATACAGTCACATTTGCAGGTCCAAACCTATTTCATATCAGCCTCTGTTGTTCAGAGGACATGAAGGGATGCATGTACCTGGTGAACTGTTTCCAATTTTATATCTAGGCTTTGGGTATCATTGTATCTTGGAGTTCTTTTAACTTAACTCCAATCTTAGATTTCTTAGTTCTGAAAGTCTTAACATTGCAGTACGTTTGCCAAAATCAGAAGTTGGGACTGCAAATTTGTCTTGCATTGTGAAAATTAAAAGGCACCTGTTGTTTCCCCCCCAAAAAAAACAGATCAAAATGTACTCATTGCTGTCGTGACACATCCTGACCTCTTTATATTGTGATCAGCTTGTCAAAGCTGCTACAGCTGCAAGGACTGTCCACATTTATATTCACTGGAGTTCACTGGGCGGCCTGATGGAGGGGAAAAAATACAATGCATGTCTCCTCTTTCTTTGGCTAGTCAATTATAAAATGCATTTTCCTTTTTTTGTCCCTATAACTTGTTTGGTTGACCAAACTCCTGGCAGGACGGTCAAAATTTCAATGCGGCTTTGACGTAGGGCTGTTTTTCTGAGATGTTTTTACTGTTTCCTTTAGTAGTGTTCAAAGAATATGTGCCATGATTCTTTCATCATTTAACTTTTTTGGGATTATACAAGTCACATAACTCCTTTTTAAAGGAGAAGCTCAGATTGTTCTAATGATATTGTGTTTTACACCAAAAGACACAACCTTTTTTTACAAACTCACTGAGCAGCTGCAATGAAGTACGTGTGACTCTTGTCTTTATGACCTGGTTGAAAAGCAAAGGTGTGATGAGGAAAATCCCAAATTTGCAAAACCACTGTGGACTGGTGACTCTTGCATTTTTGTTGTTGCTCATAGAAAGTCCAGCTCCCCTATAATACATCAGCAGTAGAGTGGCCAGGTGGTTCTTCTTTTCTCAGATGACGATAAACGGTCAGAAAATAGGATCCATGATGACAAATGTTAAAATTCTCCATTAAGGAACAGAGGGAGAAGTGAGTATGACGTTAGCAGTGCCGTGTGTGTGTGTTTTTTGAGGCCATTTGTCAGCAAATAAATGCTCAAGATCCTCTAAACAGACAATTTACAAAGTAAATTAAATGTGTGAGTTGGAGCCTGCACATAAAGGAATGTATTAGCCTTTGTAATTCATGCAGCACAGTTTTTGAGCAATTAGCTGACAGAATTTTTATTTGTGTTTAATCAGTGTTGGCAAATTATCTTGGTACATTGGAATTGCAATTTTGAGTGTTTCAGATCCCTGTTCATAGAAATTCACTACGGCTCATCCTTATTAATTTGTGTGTTGTCATGAGATTTCATCTGGTACAGATGGCGTTAGAACTCGCAGCCTGAAGAATGCGGAGTGGACTTCCATTACGCATAATCTCCTCATTAACACTGCTGCGTTTTATCAGATCTCATTGCTTGTCTTTCTCCTACAATATGCATTTCTTTTTTTTTTTTTCCCATGGAATCATAATGCTCTCTCAGATTAGCTGAAGAGTGCGAGTGAATGTCTGCGAGAAGAGTTCATGAACCAGGCTTTTTATTCTTGCTTATATTTCATGCCCTATTACAGGTTTTCAGTCTCTGTTTATTAAACGAGCTTCTGGTTTCACTGGCTGGCCTCCATTAAACCGACAAGTGGAACAAATCAGTAAAATTACCTGTTGGAGTGTTTTAGTTCAAATAGAAGCTTACGTTCACTCGCATTCTGCACGACACATGGTTTGACACCCCCGTTGTGGATGGAAATACAATACTGACCCATTTCTGTCCATAGCCGTGCACATCAAAACCGTGCTTGGAATATTTGTCTAGAATTGGAAGTTTTGCTATTTTTCCCCAACATATCACCTGATGGAAATCACCATTGTTTGTTTAATGCATTGACGTATGTTGGAAGCCTACCTCGCAGTATATTGGTGAAGGAACAAACGAATGAAAAAGAGTCATTTGATATCTGAGCCAAAACTTAAGTATCAAATTGGCTTGCGTATGAAAAAAGATTTCTCTTTATTGATCTAATTTTTAAAGTTATAACATGACCATATCTGTGTTAATTGTGATTGTGGAAAAAACACTGGTTTAAACATAAATGCACTTTACATTTTATGTTAAATAAAAAAAAATCATGTCTGGGGAAATATTACAGTGTCTGGACATTACAACAGACAATAGTGGACCAAGGAAACTATGGTATAATGTCTCTAAAGCTTCATTTGCATTTGGTTTGACATTGTGAGGTGTAAACACTGTGTAATACATTTCACGAATGAGTTAACTTTTGCACAGTTTACTATAGTGGTATGTGTCTCCCACTACCATTTGTGTTTTATCACACACTGTATGTTGAACAGAATCTGATTGATTGAGTGCATAGTCATTTCTGATTCAACCATAGTGTGATATTTGCTTCCAGATTTTTCCGGGTATTTAAAAGAATCCATTTTTTCCATTTTTGTGCAAAGGTTCATTTGCCAATTGCTGCAACGCAATCTCAAAGTATAATAACTCTACCCCATGCCCAACAGTTGGCAGCTTTTTCTCTTCATGACAAGTTTTATTATTTAAGCAACATGTTTGAAAATGGCAACCATAAAGACATTTAATCTCTTCCAATATTAATGATGATATATGATTTGGCAGTATTTTCTAACACAAGATGATTAAAATGAGTTGGCATGTCAAGATTTTATACAATGTAGGTTATCAGGTGAGCCCTAATAGTAATAATAAATATATAATTCCCTCAGTTGGCCCACACAGCCCCACCACCATTTATGATAAACTATGTAGTGAGAGAAAAGTAGGGAAAAAAGAAGTACAGAGCAACTTGTTCTCTAAATGAAATTTAAATATATGGGACTGATCATGCAACAATTGTCCTGCTGTGTTATTATTGCAAAGATTCATCCTGGTTGGCAGCTTTACTGTGCGTGAAATGGATGAAGAAATGTCTGTTTGCGGTATCATTTTGATATTGAAGGTGCTCTGTGATCACTCAAAGAGACGTGTAAGTGGCGAGGAGCCTGGTTCTGAGAATCCTGGAGGTAATTGCAGTTTTTGCAAGGTGAAACGGGACGGAGCAGGACGTAATGAATCACTTGTACTTGTATTACTTTTGAAATGACTTACAACTGGTTTGAATGAAGGAAAGCGCATGAACTGCTCTTTGACATTAGTCAAAAGCGGTGGCTCCGACACAGGCGTGAAGAATATGCAGAGCACGGGAGTGTGCCTCATTCTCATCTGTCATGTCTGAAGTGCTGCAATAGAGACAGAACCTCTTGAAAACCAGAGAAAGACGAGGGGACTCTTGAATTGGCTTGAATGAGTGCGGCACAGGAGGGTTTTTTTTTTTTTAGTGAAGCACGAGAAGAGATGCTTCTCATAAATAAAGAAAAATCAATCATACGAAGGAGAGACTGGTTGACTACAAACATACCCACTAAATCCCGTCTCTGTTGAAACACTGGTGCTTCAGCCTCACTTCACATTGGCTTTCTGTCTGCTACAAAAAAATGGGATCAAAGTGAGATCGCCCAATCTAAAAAAAATTCCAATTCACATGAATTTGCTTCTTTGGATATGCGCAATCACACAGCGACCTACAAGGCGCTGTGATTGGTGGGTGGTGGGTGGTGGGCTGCCTGGTCTGATGCTGATTTCTCTGTGTCATGAATCCTGGAGAAACTGTTTGAACTAGTGGAGATCTGCAGGATGCCTGGGTGATGGTGTTTGTGCTAAACTGGGGTAAGACAAACTGGGGAATAAAAGATTTGAGCCCCATATTTCAAAGTTTTATTATATATATATATTGTCTTGGGAACACTGGTTTTTGACAATTTTTTTTTCGTTCGCAATGAAATCCAATTTGAAAAATGGGCATGATTTCAAACTGCCGAAGCATCCTCAATTGGTTACCTTAAAAATAACAAAACTACAGTGTAATTATACACGCTGTGTGCGCCACTATAACACCATAAAAAGTAGAATCACCATAAAGATGATGAGTTCTCAGTTCAGTTGCCATTTCCCCTTGACGCCACTTCCAGGTTGCCCAGGCTCAACGCTACAATCACAGTCACTTTTAGTGGGCTATAAACGGCACCACTACATTAATCCGTTGTTTTTGACAGGCTAAACAAATTTGGGAAAAAGTGGAGCATCTGTAGGGATGTTTCTCCACAACAGTTTGTTGACTGAAACTCTCAATCATCAGGCAAATTAAAAACTGGATTATAACCTGCACCTAGTGTTGATTTGTTTTATAACTGGCCTTGTACTAGCTGCAGGATATGGACGTGCATGCGTGTGCGTGTATGTGTGTGATGGTATTACTCAGCCAGCCATGATGTAGGTCAGGAGGGCTCCATGTGAACATGGTAGCTTGAGTTCTGTCCGGGCTCAGGTGGCCACCTAAAACATTCAGTGACATAGATGAGTGGATCTTACACGTATATATATTTCTGTACACACAAGTGATGAGAGAAAAGCAAGAAACGAGGCCGTCTCCTCTTTTCTGGAGATGCACTCACCTATCTTCATCCCCACTATTAAAGATTCTAAGGATTATGAACCTTCAACCTGTTAAAACACAGGGATTGATCATTATATTTTTATAAACTACGTTGACATTATTCAGACTAATAAGCAGCGATTACAGTAACTAAGCACTAATTAATACATCTCTTGACAAGAAGGAGGAAGGAGATTTTCATGAATAATAAAAAGAAAGAAAGTAGGACTATTGTTAGGATGCACAAAGAGGGACGAGGCCGCTCAGAGGAGGAGGAGACACCATGGTGTCTGTGGGTGTTTGTCACTGAGACGTCGTAGCTGGAGGCAGGAAGTTATTAGGGTCGAGAGAGAATTGGTACAATACCAGCGAGGTTACCATTACACACCCACAATAAAGCTGGGGGGGGTGCAATGTAGCTTCTGTTTGAGCCAAGTGGGTCATGGGGGGGGAGTAGAAAAAAATAAAACTGGGTGTTGAAGCTTTCTGCAGGTCCACGCTTAAGTGAACGCCGAGAGGAACAATCCTGCTCTCTCGCTTATTGGGTTTGTCACAATTCTCCGAATGCATGATTCAGTTTGACTTTTGATTCATAAGGTCATGATGTGACTTGATTTAAATATTATGCATGTACAACATTATGCATGGAAGTAGGTGAGGATGGAGATTAAAAAAAAAAAAATACAAACTTTGGTTTTCAAAGGTCAGATTTGATCCTTTTGGATCATTTTCTTTGGTTTACAGTTGAAATTGTGACGTCTTTTCTTACCAACATGGAAGCTTCTTTTTCTCTCTATTGCATTGCATTCGCCTTAGAGAATGTTCTGAAGGAACAGTTGGCTCATGTGAAGGAAGAGAGGGATTCTTACCTTGAGTTGCCCATGCACTGTACGTATTTTAATAAGTATATATCAGCACTTTCTCCATAAACCCTAAAGCAAAAGATCCTTTAGGTTTCCTGCATTAAAACTGTACATAGTGGTGTTTGACAGTACCCTTCCATGAATACAGATGTCTACTATGGCTTTTACTTCACTATTGCTCACTCTTTTGTGATGAGAGAGCAACATTTTGTGGTGGATGGTGCAGATTTTCATGGTCTTCCTGTATGGCAGTGAGGCGTATGCCGACTTAATTTATTTAACGCTGATCCTCCAGGAACATTCCATTTTCTGTTTTGACAGGGCCTGATAGAGGGCATGTGTATGAATATTGGTGTTTTTGAAAAGGGCAGTTTAATGTCATCTGCTAATTGAAGTCATCAGCTAATCACCAGTTTTTGGAAGTGTTTTACCTCCAGCAACAACAACACAGTCAAGGTGAGATCTTGTTATTTTAGTATGGAAATTTAAAAAAGGTTTGTATATTAAGTTGTGACTCATCAGGCAACACAAACTACCATAACAATACCCAGTAATTTGTGAAGTTAGTGTGTGATGACAGGACAATCATTCTGGTTCTGGTGGCAAACAAGAGGGTGAACAAAAATGCATCATTAGCACCTTTTGGAAGAAGGTGAGAATAAGGAATCACTCCTAACATAATGCTGACACATTCAGAGTCATAATTTAATAGATTTTTAAAGATAAGGGACATAATTCACAAATTGGGCTTAGACTCTATTTCTATTATATCACATCTAATGTGTTCATTTTTAGATGTAAAATATCTAATCCGTGTCAGTGTTTGTCTGTAGCTGTGAGTCAGCTAAACAACCTATGGGCTCGTAGAGAAGCCGCCTTTAAACGAACGAACGAATGTCAGCATGTAATGGAAATGACAGGGGATGAAAATTTTAAAAGTTTAAACGTGCTTCTTCGAGGGCTTAGTTCTCTTTTTTTTACGTTTTTTTTGCATATTTTATGTTGTGCAATTCTGTGTTTTTGCAGAGCGTTTGAACAGTGACGACCAAAGATGAACCCCGGGACAGGAGTCTCATAAAAAGGGGTTCAAATGTGGGTTAAACACGCTTTGCTCAGACTGTAAAAAGAGTCACTGTCACTCGAGGTGCAATGAGGCTATGAGATGAGAGCGGTTCAGTGGAGAGTTTGTGTTTCACTGCAGCACAGAGCAGGCTCAGTTTGTGAATGAGGGTATGTTCTTTGCTTTTTGTGATATCGGTCCTTTAATATTGGGTTTCTGCTGATATAAAGTTCCATCTAATAGTTAATTTGAGCCTAAATGTTAGATAAATATTTATCTGGCACATTAAAATAGCAGATATATCCTACTGCAAATGGCACATGAGTTTTTACCAGCTTCCTTAATGTTAAAGGTCCTGGTTTAAAACAGTGATGTGATGGAGCAGATTTACAAAATCTCCAAAGTGGAGGTTTCAAATCCCCCCTCACAAATACTCTGGCTGAGTTTTAGCAGTTTCGTGGTTATTAAGTTACTCGTATAATTAACAGCAATTAGCGTAACACTCGTTATGGGATGGAAGGAGTGAGACTTGCTAACATATTTTTATCCGAATTTCGCAAATCCTCAGATCTGTCACTTGCATGTCAGTTCGCCCTTATTTCCACTCATACATGCAGTGAAGGAGTAGCGCTGTAGGCTGGAAAAAAAAAAAAACAGGTTCTCGAGTAAATTATCCACGACCAGCTGTTGGCTGTCAGCTGAGTGTCAACTGTTGCCATGGATACAGTCGTGGTATCTAGTGACGTAATCTCACGGCAAACTCTCCCTCTTCCATTAATTGCAAAACAATAAGGAACGGAAATGGGCATTTTCCTATTGCAGGTTTCACAAAATCTGCCTTAACATTTGGTTGAAAAACCCAGTTATTGTAGTAATAATAATAATGCATGTCTGGGTCAGCCATGATGATTCTTAGAATGGACCGCTGTTGTGACTGGACCTATGTTGTGCATATTTTTGCAATTAAACCACACAGAATTACAACATTAATCAATATGTGTGATTTTCTTTTCTTCATTCTTTGCCTTTATTTATATATACTACAGTATGTAGACCGGAATGACAGGCAGAAATGGTCCGGCCAGCCAGGAGTCAAACTGGGGATTCCTCGCTTCACATATGGTACATGTCTTAGCCACTCAGCGATCAGGTTGCACCAAAAGTATTAACTAATTACCTTGAAATCCTCTGTATGAGTCCAACGCTGTCTGGACCATGTCTGAAAGCCTGCTGTGTGTTTTCCCCCTGTGGTTGAGTACCACCACATTCAGACGCTGAGCAGCCAGCCCAGCATGAGTAAATTAAGTAATTAAGACTTGACTTATCTGTCTACGACCCCTATGTACATGTGCCTGTTTGTTGTCATGGTTACATGGCATCTAGCCTGTATCTGCTATCCTCGGAGTCTTGTTTGCACAGCTTAAAAACAACACCAGAAAAAAAACAAACTAAGACCTAAGATAGCCCGCCAGGCCGTGGTCCAACTGCTGCTGCTTCTCTCCGGTTGCCATGGAAAGCGCCGGCCTTCGCTGAGCAGCAGTTCATGATGCAGGAAGGCTAATAGAATGAGGAAATGATTAGCGGAGGCTGGACTGGAACAACTAATTAGGGAGTTGATTCAGTTAATTTTTTTTTTGTTTTTGGATGTGAGAACAGCAAAAAGAGAAGGCGGGGCATGGTGTGGGGTCAGGCAGCTATTGGACGTGGTCTTATTTCGCATCACTGGCAATTCTAGAGTGAGTGTGTTAATGGACGAAGAGTAAAGAGCGACATGCGGGGGGGGGCAGGCAGAGGAGCGTCCTGTGGAGGGAGAGCGTAGAAGGTTAATGCATGAAGTGGAAGGTTAATGCATGTTTGTGCTGTTAATTTTCAGCGTACCGGTTTTAAAACCTGCGTATTCGCAGTGTTTGTGTTTCCATGACAACATGCTGACACATCTATCTATCCTATCCTATCTATTCTGTCCTAATAATATGCAGCAGAATCGGTATCCATCGGAGCTGATGGCGTCTGCTTTAACTCCTCCTTTGCTTTTTGTCACGCTCCCCCGGCTCTCTCACACACACACACACACACACACACACACACACACACAGACACACTAATGCAGATATTAGCCAGTCATCTACCAACGGCACCATATAAATATCACATTTAAATGCATGTTGCTGAGGGCACTTTCACTCACAGGCAGAGAGGTGTGACACCCCTTCCCTCCCCCTGTGTGTAAACACACACACACACACACACACACACACACACACACACACACACACATTGAGACAGGCACACCACACACACAAATTGTAAGATTGCAGTCCCTGGCATACACAAACCTCATCACAGCCCTGCAAATAAAACACACGTGTTCATTTTTTGCAGACAAATATGTACACACATACACACACTCACATTCACACCCAGGCTTTAACACAATATGCAATCACCACACAAAAACAAATACACCACGTTTCGGGTTATCTTACATATGCATGTCTTCATGTGACGTGCTAACCCGTGGTAATGGGCGTACTTCCATCCATTAAAAGTCAGACAGTCGCAGTATGATTATTTATGAGTTGCTTCCAGGGCGACGTTGCATAACTCGGAAGCCGTTTATTTCGGTGTGTGTTGGCCCCACACTCAGTCATGATAGACTTATAAAATGGATTTATTGTGTTGTGTGAGGGATAATTAAAACGCCTGCCTCTCCCCTGTTTGCCTTGCACATTAGTTCCTCAGTTTCTTGGTTCTAAGTATTATGTATCATACTCCATTTCCTCATTAATCTTCTGCATCTTTTTCTTTATTTGGAGGGTGTCATCTCACCTTTTATACGTATGTTTCTCCATCCTATTTGTAGCTCTATTGCCTCAGATGCTCTACCTGTTCCTTCTGCAACTCTAAATGGCTAAATGCCTTTCTAGTCTTCACTCGTTCACATTTTCACACACTGATGGAGGTGGCTGCATACAAGGTAGCAACAACTCCATCTAACCATTCAAATGATGGAACAAATGTACAGCTAGATCCCTTTTCACCTACAAAAGGTCATTTTATTAATGTTTTACTTTCTAGTTTTTGTTGCTCTTTAAAGCGGCAAAATGTCCTTTGCGTGAGTATCTCAATGCAGCAGGTGTTCTGCAACCTGCGCCCATCTCTGTTCCTCTGCCTAACACTCCTTAACACGCTCTCTCAGGATTGCTCTTTAGACAGCACTGGTGGGGTTGGAGGTGTCTTTTTAAGATGGCTCAGGTTGTACAATGTAGTGTTATCATCTACGTCTAACAATAAAAACATCTGCTTTTACAGGGAATGAGTCACAACCTCCTCAAATTCTATAAATTCTGACAACTATACTAGGAAAACTGTTAAAATTCAGATTCTTCCGACTAAAAGAATCGAAAGAAATGTGAGACCAAAGAAGCGATGAGTGAAACAAATCTGATGATCGCTGATTCACAGCTGTTTGGCTTTAACAAGTTTACATTAATTTCTAAGTTGTCAAAGCTTTTATTCTTGTATAATGTACCCATTGTGTCTTCCCCCCTGCCCCTGGCCATTTGACACATAATCCAGCCTTGTCCTAAAAGAAAATGCATCCGGGTAAACTTGCTCTCACAGTGCAGGATGACAAACGGAACTATAATAAAGTTGCTTATTCACGTTTCTTGGCTACTATTGTTAACTTTGTTCGTTTGGCATCATCCATTCTCTGCTCTCTGACACTTCACCTCCTGAGCAGGGCCACTCATAGTTCATTCAGAACCACTTTGTGGCCACAGATGCACCATTAGGATCACGGCCAGGTCGTCTCAGGTCCACCTGGCTATTACACATCATGTTAAACAGACCTGTAGCATGGGACCTAACACATACATACGTACTCCAATTGACTGTATAGAACATGGATCTGAGCCTTTATGGACCCTAGGTTGGGTCAAAGGTCCTCGGGTTCGGGTGTGATCTCAGTCAGTTTAATCTTAAGAGTGCCTCGTAGGGCTTTTTGAGACCTTACGATCTTTTGTCAATGAGTCTGTATATATAAAAAGACATGGCATTGTGCAGGCTCACACACACACACACACACACACACACTAGTGATGCACGATATATCGGCCAACCGAGATATATCGGCCGATATGTCACGTTTTTTAACTTATCGGTATCGGTCCGATGTCAACAAATTCTGGCCGATATGTCAACAATTGGCAGAGTTAAACCGCTACAGTTAGTTGGGTCACTGTCTGCGTGTCTCTCGGCGACGCGCTAAGCTAGCTGGTCCTAGCGGGCTCCTCCGTCACATCGCATCACCCGAAAAGACAAAAAAATGCGCGGAGCGTTGCTCCGGGTGTCGGACGCCGTCCTGCCCCCTCCTCCGCCGCGGCCGCCGACGTCGCCGCCTTCGCCGCCTTCGCGGAGCTCCATCAGGTCCGCTCCGCCGTACTTCCTCTAACCACATGACAGAGTTTTACAGTGAGCCTTCCTTTAAATAAACAGCACTGTTGTGCTTTTCAAATGTACAGTGTTTTTCTGGTCTGTAATAAATTTGTGACACTACAGAAAACTTTTTTTCTCTACATATATCGATATCGGCAGTGACTGCCGATATGTATATCGGATATCGATATCGGCCGAAATTTTCACATCGGTGCATCCCTAACACACACACACACACACACACGCACACACACACACACACACTGTTCTCTCCTCATTTTCCCACAGATATAGCTGTGCAGGTCTACAGCTGAGTCCACACGGACCACAGCAGGCTGTCAGATACTCCCCCGCTTCCTGGGTTTAGAATTGTAGTAATAAACAGGCCCACATGTTCCGACAGTTATTTGCAATCTTTCTCATTGCTCAAGTTACCGACAGCTAATGCATTTTAATGAAGTGAACTGTAGAGTATATTAAGTAATCTAACACGGCTGACTTTTTTATGGTTTCCTGCTTCCCACTCTTATTCATATCATGTTGATGTTTGGGGATTTATTATGCAACATGTGCAAGAATTGATCTAAATGTATTTAAAGCTCAACAAACCAGAATTTTCCTGCTTCTGCAAAGACCTCGATGATTATTTTCAGGAAAAATGTCTTTATTTTACCAAAGTAAGAACCCTGTTTTGAATTCACATCTTCCTCCCAAACTGCATCCCCTGAATATTATACACACGGTATAGATATGGACCATACATGTAAAGATAATTGGTTGATATAGGGCATTACCAAGCTGAAATACAAAAGATCTGACGCCTAATCTGTGTTTTCATGTACTAGATAGGCTTCTTTATCCTAAAATGCAGCTCCTGCCTTACAGCAGGCTGCAGGCTACAAGTCTTACCAGACATAATGGCCAGGAAAGATTCAGAGATTATTTTTCAATTTGACTTTTTTTTCAGTTTTTCCTTCCTTTAGTGGCCGCGGGAAGAGTGTTCCAATGTCATTGTCCTCCCATCAACCTCTGCTTCGGCGTCTTGCCGCGTTTGTTTTTCATTGCTGACCCACATCCTCTCGGGGGTGGAGTCGTGTCAACACCCCGGGGCTCGTACGACCGTGTGAAACCGCAGATGATGTTTCCTACTCTTTCTCGTGGTGTTCCTCTACACCTGCCCCGTTTCCTGGAGCCAGTAAAGTAGCGGATAGGGGGTGAGATTCCCATCAGAGGCCAGGCTCGGATATTTGGATCAATATATCTGCAATCTAAAATCCTAAATATTGGTATACAGTGATCCCTCGCCACTTCGCGGTTCACTTATCGCGGATTCGCTATTTCGCGGATTTTCATAATGCATTTTTTTTTTTTTTTTGGTGCATTGTGTTCTGCATTCTGATTCGCTAAAAACTCACTCCCGCTTCTTGTATCAAAACATGCTACGAATTGTGCTATCATTTTGTCGTCTCGTTTGCAAAGAAGAAAAAAGAGCGACAACAGCTGCCTATCACTATGTTCTTCTCCCGAACAAACACACCTGCACCGCGGGCTTCAGAAGAAGAGAACACTGCAGAGCGCAGTCAGGATGCAGCGGCCCAGTCTGAAGAGCAGTGAAACGGCCTACACGTGAGTCACTGTATTTGTATACATGTAATAGTTGCTAATTGTAAAAAAAAAAATAAAGTTTTCTATTTCGCGGATTTCACTTATCGCGGGTCATTTTCGGAACGTAACCCCCGCGATAAACGAGGGATTACTGTATATTGAATCAGTATTGCAGTGTTTCACACAGACTAAGTAGCATTGTGTGGTGATAGCGGCTGTCTGATGAGGGGGGGTGTTGGTTAAAAACATCTGGCTGATGCATGTGCATCCTCATTGATGTGTACATGTAGCTGTTGACCTCTTGCTCTCTGTGCGTGTGAGAGAGCTAAAAAAAAAATGGCAGAATCAATTTGTGCTGCTCGGTCGTCATTCTGTAGCTCTGTGGCACTATGTGTTGCTCTATGTGTGTTTTAGCTCTGAGAAAAACATGTTGATTGATAATAAGCTGCCACTTTAGCAAATGAATAAATGCTGCAAGAGAAGTCTCATCTATTCAAAGTGAAGGGGGGGCAAGTTGTTCTCGTTTTAGTGTCAGCATCTCTGGGAAACACTGATGCCACATATATGCAATATTCTTTTCATTATTTAAAACTATTAAGATCTTAAGGGGGGGCGGAAATGGGCAGAGGTGCTACTTTACACAGCAGACGTATAGCGTTGCATCTGTAAAACAGTAGAGTATCAGTTTCCCAAAGAATCAGTGTTAGCTCTTAGTTCATCTTTAATTAATTGCAAAAAGAGACTCCCATTGCACACTATGGTGTCAGCCCTGGTTTAAATGGCTCTCTGTGTGTGACCTGGGTGGACCTGCTACCACATGGACGCTAATTTGAAATCCAAATCAAGAATAAATGCTAAAAAAAAGGGTTCATCTCCCCTTTATTTATTTATTTATTTATTTATTTATTTTGTGCATCCTCCAGGGAGGAGGAGGAGAGCTTGCGCGACAAGATCCGGGCCGACCACGAGAGGGCGCTGCAGGAGGCGAAGGAGAAGCTGCGGAAGTCTCGCGAGGAGCTGCAGGCGGAGATCCAGACGGAGAAGAACAAAGTGGTGGAGGACCTGAAAAAGAAGGACGCGGGACCCAAACCCCTGCCGCCCGTCCCCATGCCGAAGGTGGTGGGCGTCAACGACGGCGAGCCGCTGGAGCCCGACGTCAAAGAGAAGCGGGACAAGATCAGAGAGGTAGGATGATCGGATTGTGTGTTTTAAACTTTCCTTCAACGGATCGTGTACTTTTGACTTGGAACACGTTTGCTTTGTCATCGGGGGTCATGCAACTCACTCAAGGAGCTTGCATAGCTGCACCGCAGCATCAGCTTGTTTCTTTATATCTACATCCACCTGCACCTGCCTTTATTTGAGACTTCTTTCAAGTTCAAAGTCAGATCACATAATCACATTGCCGAAAAAAAAAAAAAAATTGCTGGTGGAATATTTCCACTTTTTTTTTTTTCAAGGGTGATGTGGCAGCTTGTGTGAGGAAATGAATTAATCGCATATAACAATTTGCCTGAAATTAGATTGCAGTCATAATCACTGCTTTTAGTAACGTTTCAATGAATTTTCCCGGCCCAAAGCTTTTATTTTTTTCCCCTGTACATACATTTCTGTTGCGTGCCGCCTGGTTTGTTGAAGGCGACGGGGAGCCAGACGGACGGTGGCTGTGCAGAATGCAGATGGTGCTATCCGGTCGCGCTCTCTGAAGACGGTGCGCCGACCCCGGCCTATCTCCCTCTCTCGTGCTGCTGCTCCCTGCATTCTCCCCTCCGCAGGTTTCTCCCTGCATAATTACCTCGTATCATCTCACTTGAAAACGGCACTCGGAATCGGGACACTCGCCGAGCACGGGAGCCGGCCCATTCACTCCAAAACCCTCCTTTTGTGTTTAAAATGCCCCCTTTTGTTCCCTTCATAATTACCATTCAAAGAGAATGCCATACACTCACAAATGAGAAAGGAAGTAGCAGCTGTATGTCTATAGCATGCTACACCCTGCTTTTCCCGATTGCCTGAGATTCCAAGGAGAATCCATAATAGTACACTGCTACACAATAGCAACCACAAGCTTCTTTTCCCCCTCTCTCCCTTTTTAAAATTCCAAGCACCAGGCAGATATTCATTGTGTATTTTGATGTTGTAAAGTCAAGTAGAAAGAGTATCAGTATCCATCTTTGTGTCATCAGTTGCACTTTACTTGCAATGGATTCTGCATCTGTCTGATCAGTGGTATTACATAATCTAAAGGCCCTGCTTTAGGTTTTGTTCAAAATGGGATCCAGTGCTGTTTGTGACTCTAGTGAAACTATGATTGCACTCGTGTGGATGCTTCTGCTGATTATGGCTGGAGTGGTTTTAAATTATCGTTATTGATTACTCTCCGTTTACCCAGCCGTGGGGGCATGTATTTATGCTGGATCAGTCATTAGATGCAAACAGTGACAATGTTAATTAACGCAAGGGTGAAGGCCATTACTTTGAAATACCCTCTGCTTGTCTGAAAGATGTGTACTTATTATTGCCAAGAGAATACCTATTCAATCTTTAAAATTGGTTTTACAAAACCATTATATAGACTAACAACAAACAGACCTCACAACAAACCTCAAATATAGTTTTAGGGAATTGTGGGAAAGTTTCAGAGTGACAAGAGACGGTGTCGCCGTAACCATGGCAACCCAGTCCCCTGGCTGTGCATGAGAGAGGGAGGGAGGGATGCTGTCTGTCCGTGGGCTGTCAGAGCGATCAATTATGGATTTGTTTTTCATTGCATGAGAAAGTGTGTGTGTGTGTGTGTGTGTGTGTGTGTGTGTGTGTGTGTGTGTGTGTGTGTTCCTAAGTTGCATGTAAAGAATTGGCCAAGTAATTCTATATGGGGGGAAATAATGTGTGCACATTTGTGTGCAGAAAAAAACTCGAACAAGAGTGAAATTGCAACGATTCCTGTGCCCCAGGATGGAAATATGTGACTAATCATTAACTTTAGACAAGTAGATCAAGAAGTAGAACATTGTAAATCCACATTTTTATTGCAGAGTAAACATTTTATTTAGTAACGGTCTAATATTTGCTGAAACTAACTAAAGTATGTGATGGTCCTTTACGTGGGGAGGCTGGCCACCACTGCTCTCAAATCCATATTTCATTGACTGTACGTCGACAGACCATAAACACAACTGTTTCCCACCATTTCCATTAGCTCCGACTTCTGTGCTCTTTTACTATTCTGCTAATTATGGGACCCGGACATTAGTGGCCATTAAACCTTTGTCAGGAGATGGAGAGAGCTTTAGGCAATAAAAGAAAAGGAATGGCTTGAATTTGACTATTAACGGCTCCGGTACAATTCACATGTCACACGGTGAGCTATCGTTGGCCCAGAGCTGCTGAAATAAAGCGGCTGTTGCGGGTAATGGGCCGTGGTGCAGCGGCACGGCTCGCTTTCAATAAGGTTTGTTCATCAATAATGTTGGAAAACACTGGTTAGTTGGGACACTTTGTCCATAATGTAGAAATCAACAGCATCTTTAGTCCAACAGTACTGTACCAGGTCATGTTTCCACCCTCAGCTTTGTTAGGAAGTGGAGAGTTCCTAATGTACAGTAGATTACGTATTTACGTTTGGGATCCGTGTTAAAACGGATCCTTTGGAGAGGATCATTTACCCTCATTATCAACCATAATATGTTTTTTTCTTTCTTTAAAGTGCCATTTTTGCTCAAAAATCTTCTCCTTGATGCTAGAAATCTGTTTTCACTTTTCTCTCCTACGTTTCTCTGTGTGCTTGGAAATCCAATTTTATGCAGCCTTTAAGTAGGATTTGCATCACGGATCGTTTGGACGTCACTTCTGGTGCAATAATTATTAGCACAAGTATGGTGTGGACACACAAGTAGGAAACTTTCTGTGTCCAGAAAGAAAGTATTGCAAATATTTGTATGTTCTTAAAATCTGGGATTTTTTAATGAAAGAGAGATTTTTAAAAATATAATTTGATTTTTGTGGATATTATTTAAGGAGAGTGTGATGAATAATGCTATGAGGTGAAAGCTTTAACTATGCCTCAAACACAGACTTCATAGACACAGCTTTATATGAATCACTTTGACAAGTTACAAAAGCCTGAAAATATCTTAGATAATTGCATATAGATAGTAAAATTATATCCATCATAATCATTTGGTGAACTTAGATTTATATAAAGATTTAAATAAAAGTGGCCTTTGAGTAGATATGAGATCTTTATTGAATTAATTTAATATTAAACCAAAAAAGCAACCGGTGCTCGTAAAAGCAAAGTCAGCGCTCACTTAAACCTCTTTCAGAAGCTCCAACAACAGATTCATTGTTATCAGCTGGTAAAACCTTTTAAGCCATTACGTGGCAGTGAAACTTAAACTGGAGCTGTGCCGAGTGCAGGTATCTCCGTCCCGCAGGTTTATGCTCAGTAGTCGTTTGCTCCTGAAGTTCAAATCGGTTTCATGTTGAAATGAACTCAGGAGGAGAGAGAAGCCGACCTGACGTCTACCCACTCCCAGAACTGGGCTCAGGTTTGTAGAAAACATCCCAAACGAAGATGAGCAGGTACAGCCGAGTGTTTACCTCCCCTTTTAATGACTTATCAGAGGGGAGATGACATAGAAGCGCTATGATCGACATTTCTGCTGATTGCGTCGCAGAAACGGACTCGAAAAGAAAAAGAGAATCAAAGTTCCGCGGCCTGCTCGAGGTCGTGGGGGGGCAGAACAACTGATTGGGACCGGGCTCCCCGTCACTCAGCTGTGACTGGAAGCAAATGATTACAGATGCAGCGTGTGGGTAGAAGTGAAGGTGTCTGAATTTCCCTAAAGATCTGCAGACTGCGGATGTAAACCCACATAAATCCATGGCCGAAAACAGCCTTCTCTAAGTAGTCGGGACGGGACACTTCACAAAATCCACGTTTTTTTCGGTCACAGGTCTTGGTTCAGTATTGATCGTTTGGGAAAATCAATCATGTCTCCAGCTTAAAAGTGAATTTTGTTACAGTCTGAGGGTTAAAGTAGATGAGATTCTGTCTGCAAGAGAGGAGACATTGATGGTTTCAACATGTGTTTCATTTATTTGGCAAACAACGTTCTCTTTAACAAAGAAGCATAGGCTCTACCAGAACTAGACTTGGGTCGGAAATAATGTCTCTTCATACAGGGATGAGATTCTAATGTTGCAGAAGTGTTGGCGGTGTGTTCCATCCCTACCAAGTAGGACTAGGCAATAGTAGCGTTTTTAATGTTATTTTAATGTATGCATTACAACCATAATCTGTAAATGTTGTCTGGGTTAAAGTTGGA
The DNA here is from genome assembly GCA_036785175.1 of Eupleurogrammus muticus. NCBI lineage: Eukaryota > Metazoa > Chordata > Actinopteri > Scombriformes > Trichiuridae > Eupleurogrammus > Eupleurogrammus muticus. The sequence goes on from JAYKQN010000001.1 coordinate 3,485,582, forward strand.
GCCGCAGGAGGCAACGTCAGCATTTTGCCACCAAAAACTAAACTAGAAAACAAAGAATGCATGAAACGCTTCCATGTGGACGCTGCAACACAAAACTCAGGTCAGACGTCAGTCAAAGACGTGGTTACGACAGGAAAAGCAATTTAAAGAAAACTTACTGCAGCATTAATTCTCTAAATGATTACTATACCTACACCTAGTCATGCGTGGGACAAAAATGCTGGAAACTGATGTATTTTTTAATAAATACTATGAGATCACTCTTTGGTCATACCTCCCAGTATGATCTAAATTACGCTGCGATCCAGATTTATTGGCCTATATATACACATATATAGAGAGAGACAGAGCGAATATTTCAGGTGAAGATGTAGAATATCCGCAGTAATGGCAACAGCTTCTCCGTGTTTTTAACTTAAGTCTCTTTTTCTTTCAAGCGTTCACTCTCAGCCTCCATCTCTCTTGCTCTTTTCTGAGGCGTGACTGTGCTTGGCAGATGGCCTTGTGTGTTGATTGCACACCAGGCCTATACTGCGTGTGTGTGTGTGCGCGCGCGAGTGTGTGTGTGGCACTATTGCCTCCAGGGTAGGGCACGGCTCAGTTTTTATCATCCTCTCGCACTCTTTCTCTCTCTCCACTTCTTTCCCTGCTCTCGCTGCTACTCCCATCTTTGTCTCCTCGTATCTTTCTGACCATCAGCCCCTTTTCTCACTTCGGCAACAGACTCTTAGAGGGAAAATCTCCCGCGTTCAGCCACCCTTACAAAGCTCATAAAACCATCCGCTGTCATAAGGGTCTCTGTATTGATTTATGCCCAGTGATGAACACTTCTCATCCTTGGACCACATGGTTTTATTTTTTGAGTCGGACAGTGTTACGGAGAGAAAAGTGGGGCAGGTTGAGGATGTTCTATCTGTTGCTTGGTAGCTTGTTGTTGCCGATTTGTTTTAATTCCTTCTGAACACGGATTGTGGCTGAGCTACAAATGTTTTATGAGGCCATCCTGTCGCTTGTGTGACGCCTGATGTCCTCCTGTCGGCCAGCCTTCTGCAGCATGAGGCAGAGAGGATGACATTTGTCAACCCATCCCTTCTCCAGGACGCTTTGTCTGCTTCCATATGCCAGCACGGCCTTCAGCATCCAAATGTACTCCTGAGTGATTATGGGTATTAACCTTTTAGGAAAGTGGAACTCTATACGGTGGTGGCACATTGTTTACGATATGGGTACATGAGATACTGCTGCACATGGTCTGATTGCACGATTATTGTGTTCTAATCAATGTCAAAATGCTTCCTTTTTCTCCGAAATTGAGTTTGTGTAAATGCACCAGTGCATACACGGCAACCTGTTCAAACAGCGTACGAGCGTGGCTTAAAAAAAAAAAACAATCAGGTTGTTCAGTGTGGAGTTATGTATGCTGGAGAATGTCCCCGCATGAAAGGGAATCCATAAATAGGTTAAGTCGGGCAGTAATGAGCGTGATGGAGGCAGGCATGAAGCGTGATGTGGCCCGCGTGTTCCTGAGTGGAAGTGACCTGTGTCTGCGGCCTGAGGGTGTGTGTGTGTGTGTCTGTGTATGTGTGTGTGTGTGTCTGTGAGAAATCTGCGCCTATTTCTAGTCCCTTCATTTTAGCACTTCTGATGATCTTGTTAAGGAGGACGAGCAGGGTTGCACATCGTTTGGATTTTGTCGATTCCAATTCCAGTTCTGCCTATTGATCCTCCCTGGTTCACAGTTTTGATTGCGATATGGTAAAAGGGTCAAATGTGAGGATACAGGGAAAAAAATCATTCTTTTAATGCGTTAACTGTACAGTAACGAAGTGAATAAACACATTTTTACTAGTTGAAGACATTGACATTATTGATGGCATTCATCATCAATAATTCCAAATACTTGTGTAACTTTAGGAAAACTGTATTGATACTAAATATATAACAACAAAAACACCATTGTGAAACAGAATGCAGTAAAAATGTATTATTTCAGATTATTATTATTTTTTATCAGCCAAAATCAGTTGACATATGTAGCTTTTGTTCGGAAAAAATAAAGATTTATATATTCCTTAACTTCCTTTAAAGGCACTAAAGCAGACATCTGATGATGTAACTGCGAGGTGAGTGCTGAGATTGGAAATGAACTACATTGCATTGTGTAAATGCAGCATAATGGCATTGTAAGCACACAAAAAACTTTTTTTTTTTATCTTTCAATGACCAAAGAGACAAAAAGGAACTAATATTAGAGTTTAAGGTTTAGAACGAACAAATGATGAACTGCAGATCTCTCACATTGGCACAAAAAAAAGCTTTTTGAACCTTTTCAATGTCTTGTGAAACTGATTTCAAGGACTGAGGATCCATTCAGCAGTTTTATCACATTATAGTCTGTATGACTGAAACACATAATGTTCCACTTCCTTTTGTCCAGTAGAGACTATTACATAATAACGCTTAAAACTGGAACCTCACACCTAAAACCAGATTTTTCACACTCGTAAAAATGGTTTATAGATTCGGCTTGTATGATGATCTTTCTGCAGAACGCATCAATGTGTAGCCCTGATCTTTATGTGTCTTTTCCTATTTCAGCATTAAAGTGAACCCACCTGAAGCAGCTCTTACTTCTGCTTTCTCAAGAGTTTTTTTATTGTACATAAAACTACCCTTAAATGAGAAAATGTGTCCAAACCCTTGACTGGTACATTTTTATTTTACTCTATTCCCCAGTACATATTTCTCAGGATAAGGATAGCTTTATCGATACCATATAATGGTGTTTATAATATTTAATGCATCCTGTTCAACGGCACCACAAACTATAGTAGAGCTTCCAAAAAAATGGCTCTATAGAAAATGTGTGTTCCATTATGATGCTTTAGCTCTGTGAAATGATTGAACACCATTGAACCCTTGGAAGAGAGGATATGATAATAAAAAAAAAAATGCAGCACCACTTGCATAATTGGGAAATTGCAGTCAGTAATTTCAATTCTAAGGCTTTTTTTTAGGCCTGATACACAAAAAAACGAGTAGCGCTTTCCTGTCAGGACCTAACTATTTGACTGCTTAACTGGTGGTAAATTTCCGTATTGGGGGGGGGCATGCAGGAATATTGTTCCATAGATCATAGTGACATCTAGTGTCATAATGAGCTTCACCAATTAGAGCTCAGGTGATGGAGGGGAAGTGACAGCGTGGCCGACAGCGGACCAGATCAGCTGACAATAGCCCGTCCCCCGGGGGGCCTCTGGCAGGGAAGCGTGGATCCATCTCCAGCTCTACAACTAATTTAACATACAAGAGTAAATGAAACCAACACCATCCTGCCTTATGTTTCTGTAGTCTACCCGAGTCTGTTGAGTATTTGTCTGTATATGATGAATTAATAGCAGGGTCTTTTGTCATGTTATCTGTGCAGCACTGCAGGAGATAGACAAAGCTACCTGAATTGCAAGGGCATCGTAGATCAAGGCACTTTTTTTTCTCCTTAAGAGTGAGTTGGCAGGGCAGAAAACTATATGTTTTCAATTACTGTCATCTGGCATTTCAGAATCGGCTGCTAAAGGGCAAGTGGAGAGAGGGCTGTCGTTGGGAGGGAGTTCTTGCAGGTCCTAAAGGCCTGAGGCTTCCTGTTGCCATGTCTTCTGTTGATAATTAAAGTTCTTGTGATCTTGTTAATTATTGTAAGGCCGCCATTTTGGTGCAAATGCAGCTTTCCTTCGCTTCGATGAAGAACTTTATTGATTATTGACTCTTTGCTGCTTTAAAGATAACGTGTGTGGGTTGTGGGTAACCACTAAACCATGAGGACATCTTTTTATTGTTTCTGCTGTCTAGACATTCTTTCCAAAGCTCCAGGTTCCTACAACCTACCATTATCAGTTCCACTTAAGAAGAAATTTGTGCTGAAACCGTACGGTCAGACTTCAAGTCCTCACTGCCAGTGAACAAAAGTGTTTAAAAGAACATTTATGTAGTCTCAGATTGTGCATTTTGTTTGGTAATATAATCCTCTAATCTACCACACTTCTCGATGATTGTTCACATTCATCATCGTTTTGTAGCGGTGCCAGGAGTGGTCAGCAGGCCGTAGTCGGATCAATCCGTGGCCAGACAGAATAGGGAAAATGTACACAAGCCATTAGCTAAGTGATTGTCATATAATACAGTCTGCATTACGTAGTGTGTGCACGGACATCTAGACAGCTGCTTACTGGGATATGGACAGTTTTCCAACATACTGGATAAGTAAATGCATGAGTTTTATTATGAACCTGTGGTGGTTTTGAGAAGAGGCCAGAGGGAGGGACCTCTGAGTTTATCCCCAAAATATTATTAGAACAAAATTATTGATTACTTGATGCTGGTACACCATATGAGCAAACATAGACAGGAGTATATTCTGTCATTTAATATGAATTAAAATACCTCGGTTTGCTGGAGAATGAAATAAAGTTTTCATATACCAACAGGTGGCATCCATTATTTCTAAAGTCTATGGTTGCTATGCTGGTTTGTTAATAGTGTACCAAGGTTTTCCCCCCTAAACAGGTTTTCTTAGCGATTTATTCTTCAACCATGAAAAATCTAATTGAGATTAATCAATAATAATAAATTACAGAATCATAAAGATAGACAGTTGTCACCATATTTGTTAGATATCAACATCTACTCTAAAGTAAGATGTTCCATTATATTTTGAGGTTTCAAAATATTCCCTGTTCATTAGTTTTTCCTAGTCAGTTTCTGCGTGCTGATCTGTCACACGGCCAAGAATCATTCTGCGACATATGACAGACTCAAAAGGTCAAAGAGTCTGAAAAATGGCAAAGTCTGCCAGAGAAAATCATGTTCAGAGGTTCCAAAAGCCTGCAGACTTAAGTAAAACAATTATACAAAAGTATGATTTATGTTGCACTTTGACAGCAATATTAGACTTTTAAGAGGGAGAATGGAGATTCTTTTTCCCTCTGATAAATAGTAGCATTAAAAAAAAACAACTTTCCCAGCACGGCTAATAAGAAAGCGTGTTGCATCTTCTAATAAATTAAATTAAAAACAACCTTTTACAGGCACAGTTTCAGGGAAATGTACTGCTCCCCGCTGCGTTAAGTGCCCTAAATGTATTTACCGTAAGAAGCAATCACTCATGCATTTTCCTGAAAAAGCCCTTTCTGTTAAACCTTATAGGAGGAATCCTATTTTACAGGGAGATGAGGGAAGACAAAAGGCGGCCGGGTGCTTTAAATCTTTCAAAGTGATCTGGAGGTCAGCGGGAGCAGCACGTAACTCCAGCTCAGCTCCACAACTCCCACGTCTCCAAGCAGCCACCAGCCCGGCCTCTTCTCAGGGAGTTTTGCTGATTTTTTTTTTCTCTTGAAACAATGGCAAAAGTAATGACCTTGCTGTCAGCTACTGGCTCTGAGGGGATTTATGAATATTTCAATGCCCCGTGGTTGGCCGTGCCTGTACATTGTAATTTCGTGTCCGCGCGTATGAGACCGTAGCACATCCGCTATTTTTCCTTTGGGAAAGTAATAGCCAGGGGCAGATCGAGCTCCTTTTTCTAGTGCAGGCAAGTGACTGCGATTGTGAAGGTCACAGCTCTTTAAAAAAAAAAGTCCAATCTTGATGAAGGACTCTTTAGAAAAAAAAAAAATTAATAAAGAGTCAGCTGATTATTTTCAAGTGGAATTAAAAGCTTTAGGCTCCGTGCATCCAGGATATGGAAGAAGGCACTTTGTCCTTGGCGTTAATGCGGAATTTCAATTATAGGTTGTTGTTTCTGTCAAAATGTGACGTCAAACTCTGTCAAAAAAAAAAAAGCGATTCAAAGCGTCTCAGTGAAGCCGGCCTCGGGTTGAGTGAGTGGTTGACTCACGCTCACAGAGGGTGTTTGTTATTGTAATGGCTGAACCTGGAGCTCCATTAAACATCGGGAGGTTTCCACCGCAGTAAATTCGCCGGGTTGACATTCAAATCTCATATTGCCGTATTATCGTCGCATTTCTGGCAGGCTCTTAAAATCACCCGTCACTTTATGCCGCGTTTGGGAGTTTTTGAACTAACGAAATGGAAATATAAACATGTTTCCAGTGGGCCTGGCGAGATAAATTCATCAAACAGGAAACACTGCTGCCGTTTTTTTAAATTAAACCCTTATTTGAGGCTTTGCTTTTTTTTTTACTCTTATGTTCGTCAGTCGATAGGGAAAAGGCTGAGGAGGAGATGGTTTTAATCCCCTTCATAGTCTGACCTTCATAACACAGGGCCACCACTCTACCAATCCTTTCCAAAGTGAATAATATTACATGATTTATAAAATTAACTACATCCATATAGAGACTGGGCCACCATAGGAAAAAGACTGGGATTATGGATGATGTTTGAATGAGACTGATTTGACTGACACGCTGAATATGTATTCTATCTTTAGGTTGCACTGCAGAGGCCTCGAGACAGAATAAACACGCACAGCATTAGCTGAACAGTGTGTGAAAAGCATTAATGAAACCGCACCTCTGCCCCCACCAGACCCCGGTTAGTGAAATTGATAACTCGCTCCAGGCAATAAATAATGACTTTTCCGAGAGACTTGTGCCACATCTAAATTATGTTTGACTGGAATAATTAGAGAACAAAAAAAAAAGTCAGACAAAGCAACATACGGTATATCATTACCCTGCAATCTTCACAATGAACAGTTACTGAATGTGAAATGTAGCTCACGCGTCACCCGTTCCCTAGTATAAATGTGTGGCAATGATTTTTAAATCATACCTTTTTGTTTAATTTTAATGACATAGAAATGGGAGTGGGTGCATCATTTGTCATCTATTGTTTGAACAATGAAGAGATTGGAAATAAATTCTCACCATTATTTGGACTGGAACTTCGCATTTAACTAAGCTGTTACTTTAAAATAATGTTGATTGAATAAACTTCTCTAACCCCCTGATTGCAAGATGAGTTTTCAAACAAAAAGCAGGGATTTTTTTTAAAATTTTAATTATTTTAACCTCACGTGGCCTTCAGATCAGCTCATGAATGGTGCTCTGCAAAGGAATGCTTCACCTGGGACTTGAACCCGTGTCTTTAGAGGCAAAGGGCTGCACCCTTGCACCACAGGGGACCTACAGGATTTTAACATGTAAGGCTTATAATTATGTTAATGGTGTTTTTAATATTGACCCAAAAAATTTCACAAAAAAGGATGCACAAGGATGCAGTTTACAAAATGCAGCTCAAAAACACGATTACATATATCTGGCTTATACCAAGAGATTCATGAACAATTAATACATAGAATTGAAAATGGGAACAGTTGTTTTTTATTTCATGTAGCCTTTAAGCTGAAAAAAACAATTTGTGTTGATATTCATAAAAAGCCCCAAACACCCACCCACCCTCACAACATTGCTATCATCACTTTGCAGGTTTTCCAAATACCTGCTACAGAAAAATGCAACAGCAAATCACATTTGACAGTGTTCTCCCAAAACAAATTTAACTTTTTCTTCAGCTTTTGAAGCAGTTCAGGAATTGCAGACACTTTGAAGCAGTGGCATGTTTAGTGAGTTAGAACCTGTAGCAAAAACAAAGCATCAAGTTGCAGTACACAAATGGTAAAATCAGTAAAGAATTGACAGAGAAGGTGTTTTATTGGTTAACGTGAACCACCTTAGAGTATTAGTAGAGGCAGAAAGGCCAATGCTATGCATCCGCATTGTAAAGTTAAAGTTAACACACAGGGCTGCTGTTTGCATTGACAATATGTGCAGAGCCCATGCTATTGCAAGTAGAGTTCTGCTCAGAATGTAAAACAGGTAGGATTTTTATATAAAAAGTTAACATATTATCAAAAGTAGAAAGTAATATTTAAAATGATTCTCAACTTTCCCAGCCAGCTGCCTCAGAAGAACTGATGAATCATGCAAAGGAACAGACTGTGTTCTTCTTATCTGCGTTACTTTGGAGATTTGTCGGGGTTGAAAAAGATTCTCTTCTCGCTACACCACAAGCTGTCGACAGCTGGCGCGCTGCAGATGTAGTGGTTCACGGTGGATTCTGAATGACAAGAGGACGTAACATTACAGAAGAGAGTGACAGAAGAAGCCAGTGGAGCACAGAGGGAACATAGTAAACCTTTGATATGATGTGGGTGGGACAAGGTTCATTAGCTGCATAAAACTGCTCCTGCACTGGGTACAGTTTTATTCACACAACTTGCAGATATTTGTCTCGCAAGTTAGAGACAACGATTGTTGCACATTTACATGGTGCTTTCAGTACTTTTCAAAAATCTATGAAGACTTTGACAGATGGATGAGTCTTTATTTTTTTTAGTTTTGCATACACAGCAAAATTGCATGTTCATAAATAATAGCAACAGGGTCGTGAATAACAATAATACACAGACAGTGCAAATCATCCCCATATTGTGAATACAACCTCTACCAACGAGTTACTCAATCTCATATCTGTGGTAGCAAGCCCACATTGTTAGAGTGAGATTTATGTTGTAGTGTGGTCGCATTGTGGATTTTATTTGTCCCACATTATCAAATGCATCAGTTTTACAGACGTTCGTGAATGCAGCACCTTTGTGCATTCTTTTCCGAGTTTAGTTTTATTTTTTTTTCCCCCCCGCATTTTCTTCTTTATTATATCCCAGCTTCTCTGCTGTGTTTAAATATAAAGAGCTGAGTGTGATATTATTATGTATAATGAATTTTTACATTTCTTCTGTTCAGGCAACATTAAGCTAATACAGCGCCATGCTAGCCTATCATTTCTCTATTTGTGTTAATGTTGCGAACCTTAGCTGAAATTTTTAGAACACCTCTATGTGATCGCATCAGTGTTCATTATAATCGGGACACATTACCTTCTACCTTCCCACTCTAAACTAAGCTAATTTCCTGTAAACCTCACTATCTTCTTTTTATTATGTCATCATTCCCTAAAAAATAAAGGGATTGTAATTTCTCCAAATTTTGAAGTTAACTTTTGCCATCATGGAAGCGTAAGCCACTTAAAAAGCCACAACACTTAGGTTACTGGCAAATCTTGCTGTGTTAGTGTTACGCGTTTACTCATGATTTGGTTTACTGCCATCACTTATGTAGAAAGCATGTCTCAGGATAATTCCTTGTTAGCTCTGTGATTTATGGAAATGTGTGATTAGTGCTGTAATGAGAAGATGGAATACCTGCTCAGATTTAGCCAATTCAACGAAATAAATTAGATTAAAAAATTTAAAAAATGTGATAACAGTTGGTTTATAATTGTCTGGGCTTGCAACCCATTTCTACATGGACGTGGAGGCAGCTGATTGAGTGGGATGCTTCACAAAACCCACGGTTTTGTGGTGACGGTTTTCAGTTTAGTATAAGTTGATCGATGGGAAAATCAATCATGTCATCGGCTTAAAAGTGGATTTTGTTACAGTCTGAGGTTAAAAGTAGATACATTGATAGTTCCAACATGTCTTTCTTTCTTTAACAAAGAATCCTAGGCTCCATTAGCACTAGACCTAGGTTAATGTTAACTGAGTCGTCTCTGCAGCCACATTTGCATTCATTGTTTGTTGATGAGGTTCAGTTCTTTTTATGGAATGAACTAGCCACTTTGGCTAATGCAAACATACCCCCCACCCCCCCCTTCTATCCTGGTGGTTCCCAAGATGCTGTGATGGCAAAAGGTGGCTGTCGGAATCGATTCGTCGAATATTTTTGTAGCTTAATTTCCAATCAGTATTTCAAGGTCCCCTCAAATAAGCAGTTTGTCAACGTTGTCAGGCGCCCTGCACCGTTGCACTTGTCCTTGACATATGGGCCAATCAAAATCTGATGTCGCGTCCAACCGACACAGATCAGAGGGAGTCAGCCAATACTTAAGTGTCCATGTCACAGTATGTATTAATTTGATTTACAATCCTCTGTGTGTGCATGGAGTGCGTCACGGAATGTCACGAGGCCAAGAACACAATGAATTTCGGGGGCCCTCCTCTTTATTAGCTTGGCTATCTGCCGAGAGGGGGAGAGAGAGAGATGCTCGCTCTACCCCACATGGTGGCGTAGAGGCCGGCAGACAGGCTGGCAGGTATGGAAACACACATGGATAAGTACCCAAGAATGAGGAGCCCAGCTAGTTCCTGGTATACGGTGCAGGTCACTAGCAGCAGAGCTGCTGATGGCTCATTGTGTTGATCTGCTACCTTTTTATTTGGTGCAGCAGACTCAATTTAAAAAGCTTGTGTTCTGTTAAATAAGAAAAACAGCATTTTTTAGATGGATTAAGGCAATGGTTAGGGCTCTCCTGCTGTTAAATTATTAATTTTTTTGATCCCCCCCCGCTTAAAGTTATCAGACATTCATGAGAGGTGCAGAGTTTTGAGATGGAACCTACCAAATTTACAGAAGGCTTTAGCCTGAGCCCATCCAAGCCCAGAACCAGGGAGTTTTCCCTGGGTTAAGAAGGCAAAGCGGGACACTGGTTGTTCAGTAGCTCCAAAATCTATACTGCCATATGATGTAGAAAAGGATGGAAAATTATGTGGGGATGGCTGAAATTCATTTTTTGAGACAAACTTGCTTCTGCATCAAGTGGTCGTGTGTGTGTGTGTGTGTGTGTGTGTGTGTGTGTGTGTGTGTGTGTGTGTGTGTGTGTGTGTGTGTGTGTGTGTGTGTGTGTGTGTGTGTGTGTGTGTGTGTGTGTGTGTGTGTGTGTGTGTGTGTGTGTGTGTGTGTGTGTGTGTGTGTGTGTGTGTGTGTGTGTGTGTGTGTGTGTGTGTATGTGTTTTATTTTATCTTCAACCTTTGGATCAGGTTTTAAAACAAGCGCTCTCATAATCAATGCTTCTTTCATGAAAAATGAATTGGACGCCCCGCACTGACAAACCTGGGGTGAATACATATAAACTACAGTGCTGTGATCTGACTTTTGAAAAATGTCCATTATATGATAAATATACTGGTTTAGTAAATTTACTCAAAAAATTGAGTAATTTTCCATCCTTTTGATTATTATATAAAAAACTCCAGTTGTTCTTTGGTATTTTACAGCATAAATTATGAGGAAACCTGGAGTGAGCCATAATCTCACTGTTCTGAAAGTTCCCTTTAAAAACTCAAATAAGCAACAGCAACTTCCCCTTGATTCATGGCCCCACTGCTCAGTAGGTTTACTGTCTCATATCTCCATCTGCAGCCATTGCTTGAGTTAAAGTTATCATTGTTTTGCTGGGGGCCCAATAGAAGTGCAGTGATGAATTTGATGCAATCGGTACATGTGTAATATTACTACGCTTAGAGTAAAACAATCTTTGTATTGATGTACTGTGAGTTGGATGATGGGTGCTTAGCTTGTCAATTCCATTTTTAATGAGTTTCTCAGCTGGACGTTTTCATCACTGCTCATGTGGAGTCAACAAGTGGAAAACGGACAAATTTTACTCCATCATTGCATGCGGAAATGCATGTGAGGCAGATTCGTGTACATCCTTGAGTTGAGTCCGCTGCTCCAGCTCAGAGTGGACAAAGCCCTGCTGGTCAGCCCTGGGTGGTGACGGGGCATCGTTTGGTGACCATCTCTGTGCGGTTTGATCCTGGAAACGAGCAGGAGGCGGCAGCAGCCTCGAGTAGGCTGGACAGTTGGTGCCCTCTGCTACAGCTCAGCCTGGTGATGGCAAAACTCAGTGTGATTGGCCCTGAGATCCTACGTGTGAGGCATATACTAACCTTGGGGAAACAATTGTAGCTCGTACTGATGGCCTCCATGTGAGGTGTTTAGGGGGCGTCTACCAATAAGCTGTGTGAGACTGACAGCATGTTTCAAACAGACACTTGCATTAGTTAATTTAAACACACACAAATCGTGTTTTTGATTGTCTAGATTAATAGTCTGATAGTCTAAAGTCACCATCATCACTGTCATCATTGAGGACATCACATGTTACGACGTGTTGTAGAGACGGAGAAGCACAGACAGATGGGGAAGCTGGCAGAACAGAGAAAGAAGGGGTTGTTGATGCCATTTGAGAAATGACTGTGGAGGAGGGGGCAAAAAAAGTTTTTTTTTTAAATTGAGTGAGAGCACGGTGCTTCTTCAGTAAAAAAAAAAAAAATGGCTCTCCTACCTGAAGAGCTTTTTGTCAGTATCAGCCGGTGTCAGGGCTCATCCCACGACCTGTTTATCCTCTTCCCCTTCCCCAGGTCTCTGTCTCCTGCAGCCTCCTTTCTGAGGTCACAGGAAGAAAAAGAATTGTATTTTATTCTATCCTGCAGACAAATGCTCAGAGGGGGAGAGAGTAATGCACTTGAGTATAATAGGAAAACACTTGAATATATACAGCCTCAGTTTGTGTGTGTGCATGTGTGTGTCCTGCTGTCTAATGTAAAAGACTAGCCTGTTGTTGCATCATGCTGGGGCCAGAAGGACGAACTTTGATTCTGCAGGGATCATTTGCCAGACTAAAGTCTTTGGGGTCATGACCTCTCCTCAGTCCTGCTGAACTCCCAGTTATGCTGTGTGTGGTGGGTGGGCGGTGGTGATCAATGCATCATACTATTCAACAAACAAAAGAGAATTTTTCTTTTTGTTCCACCTAGGATTTTTATATTCATTTAATTTCATTTATTTTAGATTGTGTTAATTTCTTTATCATTTTTGACCATCACATTTCTGAAGATTTCTGCCAGGTGTGTCTGCCTGACAGTGAACAACTAAGCTTGGGATTCTTTCATATTTTATCATGCCTAACTATGGTGGATCATTTGCAGATGCTTCAGTTCAGCATGACACTGAATTGTTCTATGGAGTTGTTGACTGCTGTCTAAAATGTGCATTATTCCTTGAGCACACAGTATAGCCATAAATATGTAATAAAAATATAACACTGATTATTCCAGTATTATGGATTCATATTATTCCTGAATAAATATATTCTAGGAATGGAACAGAAGCACATTATCCTATAAATCTTTGGAATTTTACTTGTTTTCAGGGTATACTTTCATTTACAGACAAAACACATTGGGCATATTTCAAGCATCACTGAATGAAACAAGGATTAAATGTATTAACCTATTGGTTCCTGACCTAGTGTATTATTACTTTTTGGTTGGTACTGATAATGGTAATTAATAAGACAAAAGAACACAGTTCATATATCACCATTAGCACTTCACCATGTTTCCCCACTGACTCCACACAGTGGTTGCATATATTTTCAAAGAAGTCAACTGTTGGCCTATATGTATATACTAATTATAGACCTGTGTGTCCTAAATTACAAAACAAATCCTGTCCTCCAGATTTTATTACCGCTCACGAAGGTAAAACAACATGAGTCACAAGTTTTTTCAGTGGGATGCAAAGCCTCTAACAGACTTCGCCTTTTCTAATTTGCTGTTTTGGTGTCACCCCCCCTCCAGATGATGAAGCACGCATGGGACAGCTACAGACAGTACGGCTGGGGTCACAACGAGCTGAAGCCCCTCGCCAAGAAAGGACATTCCACGAATATCTTCGGTAAGCCGGATGAATGCCGTCCTCCCGCTGCTGTCTGTGCCTGTTGGCGGTCCGCTCGCGTGGTTTAGAAAATCGCACTGATGCATGCATGAGTACACACACGATCCATCCTGCCCACACCAAATCACACACACGATCCATCCTGCCCACACCAAGTCACACACACAAGCCCGCGGTTTTTTTCTGCTTGTGGACAAGGTTACGCGATGAGCCCCCCCTGGCAGCATGCATGTAACTCTGGTAAGTGTGTGTGCGCACAGAAGCACAGGATCACTGGAACCGCAAGCAGACAACACACATCGCTGGATTGCCTGATTAAATAAATAAATAAATAAATCTGAAAATGTGTTTGAAGTAGGCTATCTGTGATATTTCAGCAGGTCTTATCCAGCGTATGAATCTGTGCAGCAGTTATTTAGTGTTAGTACGCATGCTATTATGCTGCGTTGCTCCCTAGTAAATAATGAACGATATTTGTTTCTATAATTTAAATAATCACACACCCGTGTTGGCAATAAATATACTCATCACACTTTTTTTTGCATTAGCCAGAGGGAGCAAACGCATCGTGAGATCTGTCAGAGAAACGGAGATCAGTGCAGCCCGCCTAATCTGTGATGTGTGTTTCAGAGGCTGTTTTTTTTGCTTATGGAAGACCATGATAACACGGATCACACAACTTGGACTGCACTTGTCACAAGGAGAATTTTCTCACCTTTTGCCAGTGCACGATCCAAAAAGCCTAAATCTACCCACACTTGGTTTGCCTGTGTGGACCCTGGTGAAATATATTGTGAACTTTATATGCCCTCACCCAGACACTTAGCGGAGTGCAGCAAGATTAGGCGGTAATGACACCAGCTGGTCAACACACTGCAGCTCTGCCCAGTAACGCACCATCATCTACATTAACACATACATAACTAGTCTTATATTATATATTATACCATAGACATAATAGAACATAATTTGCACAGAAGGCATAATTTACAAATGTAAAGAATCTTGTTGAGTATGTCTGTAATGAGGTAACATAACACTGACATCTCTTTATTCTAACCTTTATTCCCTATTATTGTCCTTGGCCTACCCTGCTCTCCTGTGGTGTTTTTTTTTTTTATTTTTTTGATATGTGTAAGCATGTCTTCTTCTGTGGACTTGGAGCTGTCACAGTGGATGAGGAGGCTGTGGGGGGGGTTTATGAAGATAATATTAGAAAACACCTTTTACCGGTGAACAAGAGCTGGAGAGATCAGCCACGTGGTTTTAATGTGTGTCTATGTCTGTGTGCAGGTTTCTGCTCTAATCTAGCTTCTAAATTGCGTAACAGTGCACAATGCTGTGTATAGAGGTCAACTGATAATGAGTTTTTGGGGCTTATACCAATATTAGGGATATATGTTGGCTGATATTTTTAATGATGTGGTGATTAAGCCCTGTGTGACAAAGGATGTTTTACAGTTAACAGTAAACTTTATTATGTCAAAAAAACGATATCATTGCAATAAAAAACGTAAACTTCACTGGAAATCGTAAAGAACTATTGCAAAGCCACAACCAGAATAATATATATTTAACTTAAAGATTGAAAAGGGACGTTTGGCACAGACAAGAAACTAATGGCATGAAAAAGGGACATTTGGCACCAAACATCAGACATTTGGCAAAAAAAGGGACATTTATACAATAAAAATAATCAAGTGTATATAAAAGGCATAGGAATGAACTGAATCTTTCTTTCTGTCTGTCATCCTTTTGGACAGCTGATGTTTTTTTCGCCACTCTCTGGATCACCGGAGAAATGTCTCACTGCTGCGTCTCCTGTGGTCTGATCTGCTGACACCCACAGAGCACAATACTTTATTTTTTTACCCTTTTTCTCGTTGCCATGAGGACCATCGTGTTCCAAGTGACTGAAATGTAAAAGAATTAACAATTCTACCCATCTCGCTCTTTGTCTGGTCAACAGATTTTGGATGCATTAATTAATAATAAAAAAAATCCTTCTGTTTACCAATACCATTTTATCAGAGACTACACTGCAGTCCCTGATTGGCTGGCTCCCCGTCAACTCCATGGCACGGCCTGGCCCTATGAGTTAGTATGAGTTGGATTGCAGGCTATGCTGGTACTGTAGTAATGGAGTTAGAGTGCCTTGTTCTGTAAATAATTCATCGCATCAGCATCATATAATCAAATTCCTATGTTTGTGATTGGCTCATAAATCAGTCAGCCTCTAAGAGGAAGGGATGTATTAGTTATTAAAATTCAATGCTGAATATTTAACTTTGTAAATTAATATCAAAAACATCATATTGGACTTTGCATCATGTGGATTTATGCTTGTGAAGATGTTGCTGTGTGCTTTTTTTTATGTTTAAGTTGTGTGTGCGTGTGTGTGTGTGTGTGTTCCTCGGTTTCTGCATATTTGTTTGTGCCTTAGGTTGCTGTGTGTGTGTGTGTGTGTGTGTGTGTGTGTGTGTGTGTGTGTGTGTGTGTGTGTGTGTGTGTGTGTGTGTGTGTGTGTGTGTGTGTGTGTGTGTGTGTGTGTGTGTGTGTGTGTGTGTGTGTGTGTGTGTGTGTGTGTGTGTGTGTGTGTGTGTGTGTGGTGCGAAGATGCATGCTTATGAGGCTTTTGTGTCAAATTGGAATGTTTTCCGTCTGGGAAATTGGCCACAGGCGCCTGTGTTATTTTATGAGCTGCTGCTAAATGGCAGATAGATGCTCCTTGCGTGCGTGCGTGTGTGTATGTGTGTGTTTACATTTGTTGGCGTCTTAGTGTGTCTGACTGTTCATCTGCAACATGTCTTTGTGAGCTCTGCGTGTAAGTAATGGTAGAGTCTGGGTATCTGCAGGTTATTAGTCACGAAAACGCAAGACGAGACGGGAGGGCAGAGAATTAAAAGCCTCAAACTCGTCACAAAACACACGTCCATCATTAACGAGGCGTATCCTGTTCTCCTCAGGAACTTGGAGGTATTGATTTGGCGTTTTTGTGAGTGAAAGTGATATTTAGCTGTTCAGCAGTGACAGGTTGTACAGGGGGGGGACATGCGTGCACAAAGGCCTGGTGATCGGATGGAAACAGGCGTTTGTGCACGCGTGGAATGTGGAACAATGGATTGCCTGTAATATGCTGCTGTTAAACGTGTGTTTCAATGCGTTTGTTAAGGAAACAAAGCGTAAATCTGCATATTCCTACTCTGAGTTTTCCACTAATCTGTCCCAGAGAGAAGAGGAAAAAGACCAGAACGGTGACAGGAGGCCGGGGCTCCTATTGGAGCATCAGGCTCAGATAACCTTGAGTTCCCTGCTCGGCCCCGTTTTCTCTCTTTTATTTTTTTTCTTCCTCTTTTCTCCTTTTCTTTGGGGAGCGAGTCAAGCTGATTTTGAGCACAGATACAAACGCGGCCTTTGTCTCGAGGCTGAGCGGTTCAAGCTCGGATAATGCAGGGCCTTGTAAAGGAAAACACAGTTCAAGCCTGGTTAGGAAAAGGCAGAGTTCAGGCAACAATGTCGGACACGGCCAGCGAGCGAGGGGCGTCCAGTTATTTTACCAAGCAACCAGCATCCCGAGTGGAAAAGACCCCACACTGACAGAGAAAGAGCAATAACATTTCTAAAAATTAGTTCTGTCCTCCGTCTGTTCAGGTGATGGACAACTCTATTCAGCGTCTGTGCCGTGACTCTATCTGGCCCACAAAGTCATGCTGTTCGTATCACCCAGGAGTATTTACAGAGGGTAACATCAGCCACCATTGATTCCGGCTGAAAGCGTTTGACCCCCCCATTGAAGTCGCAGGTCATTCAAAGCGAAGGCCCGGTTTCACCCGTGGCTGAAGTGGCCTTGTTTCAGGCCTCTCATCTTTAAACGCGGTTTCAATGCACTCGGGGGACGCGAGTCACTTTACATTGATTGGGACTGGCATCATCACTGAAGCCACAGTACCCCCAGTGTGTAGAAGTACATCAGTAGGATACTCGGTGGTCAGAGTATCAGAGAAACCAGACGTCGCTCCCATGGTCTGAGTTGCAATCATCCAGGCAAGATGAGATAAAAGCATAAATTTAAAAGATGATTATTGCATTCTGTTTAATCAAATTAAAATGAGTTATTCATTAAGCAATGAATTTTTTTCAGTCTGGCTTTTCAAATATGAGGATTTTATTTCCTATAGCATTGTTAGCTGAATCATCAGCAGCCTTAATAATAAACCAGATTATTCAGACATTGATGGAGAAAGAGAGAGAACATTGCTTGGTGGCAGGAAGTCATATCCACATTGTTACTGTTCAATTGTTGCTCAAAAAATATTTTCCTGCAAACAATAGAAGTTCACGAGTGTTGTGCATCACTCAAGTCGCGTCTGGATAATCTCTGTGGATTTCATCATGTAGCTTTGACTGACCTTGGAGTCATTTCAGTGAATTTAATCTCGTCTGCCAGCACTCGGGAGGGGGGGGATCCACTGATGTGTCTGAGGCCTGCCCGGTGTGCTCTGCTTTGTGACTCTTACCACTTTATTGCTGGCTGTCTGATGGTTTTAATCTAACCTCGCTCACTTCTCAGCCAGATGGCTTTTTCCCCACAGCCAGGCCGACACGCTCCCAGTAAGTGATATTACAGCCGCCGCCATCACGCCGTTGCTGAAGGGCCGGTTTGGTGGGAGCTGATACAAAGGATAGAAAACCTTTTGACACCTTCATTACAGAGAATTCTTAAATGAAATCTTTTCATAGTTTAGGATGAACTTTTTTACAGAAACATGTTTCTCTTAGGAAAAAATCGTATCTTAGGATATTTTCTAAATTAGGAATTCTAAATTAGGATGGAATAGACTCTTTCCTAAATACAAACTTACTGCTAGAAATAGCAACACGTTTATTATGATTGAGAGGTTACTCAAACTGTATGATGACACCAAATTTCCCAGACGATGTATTAATAGTTATATATTGGCTGCTGAAATGATTAATTTGGATCTGATCGCCTCTCTTTTCTTGTCCATTATTTACAAGCTAGTTATGTGCAGTGGCAGGTGAAGTGAGACAGCCTTTGATACTTTTTTATTCTGATCATGGATGCAGGGGTCACAGTTGGATTTTTTTTTTGGTTTGCTACTGCAATAAGTTGTTATATGGTCATACTGTGTATGTAAAGTAGTAGCTTCACCTCCAGCAGCTACATCAGTAACATGCTTTTTACAAACTGATGCTTTAACATTAACAATCATATGAAGTCATTTAATATTTCAGAGGAAATGAAACCACTCCTCAGATGTTTGACTACGTCAGAAATCAACTATTTATATCATTACTCTGAACGGCTTCACTCCAATGCAGGTGAGCAGCCTTGTTTCACTGCAGAGATAATGAAGCGCATTTTAATAATTATGCTGCGTAGGAATTTGACAAATGACGATGCAGAGTAACCAGGCTACTAAGCTTACCTGCAAATAATATTATAATAATATTATATTATTATAATTATAATAATATATTATATTATAATAATATTATATAAAACCCCTAATACTCATGCTGTTACCTCTAAACTTCCATCGTCTTGCTTTGGAATCACCTTAAAACCAATCAAACTCATCATGTTGGATCAGAGCTGAAACACTCACAAGCCAGTATTTTAGGGCAAGTACTTACCTGTGTCTGAGCATCTACAGAAGATGCTGCTCTCCTGGTCAAGCCGCTCGATACTGACTCGGTTCGGGGTCCTCCAGAAACCCAGCAAAACCACAATAAGAGATCAAACTGGGCTTCGATTCCCGGCTTTTCTGATCAATAGACAGTGAGGAGTGTAATCTTCTGTGGAGCTATTGGATAACCCCCCCCCCCCCTCATTCTCTCGCTCTCAGCCTTGCATTTTTTTTTCTTCCCCCCAACGGCATCTAGGTCATGTCTTCACACGATCGGCTCCCAGAGCGAAACAGCACATTTCACCCTGGAAAAGAGTTGCGTAGCAGCGCCATAGCAGGGATGTACCCACGGGTGAAGACCAATGAGTCAGGCGCGGCGGAGCCAAACAACAAGTGACATATTTATGTGTAGTTATAGAGTCACTGAATGTCAGTTTTGTGCTACTGCTTCGTCCCATCGGACGGCAGCGACATATTGAGTTTCATGTTTTTGACATTATCCCTGACATGTTAACCGCCTTCTGGAGGTGAAGGTGGTTGTAGGTAAAGTATTAATATCGTCTAATTGTAAGGTGAATAAACATAAAGAGAGTTAAAAAAAATCATTGCTGCAAAGAGAACCATTAGTTGTGCATTGAAATTCATGAATGCCTAAATGTACCAATTATCTCCAGCTCAAGTACTGATCAGTCCAGATTGAAATGAAGTGCTCCACGTGATAAATGTCAGGATGGATTGATTGCCAGGCTGTTCACAGTAAAGTATTTTATGTTGAGCTGTATGAATCCTGTCAGCTGGATGCTTTATACAAAGCACCGTCCAGTACCGATATGTTTTTTAATTTTCTTTTTCTTGACATGCAGATGATTTCAGTGAGGCCTAAGCACACCTCGCATCTTTCCCACTAATGGAAGTAGCTCATAGCATCTACGAGGGTCAACGAGATTCCTTTTTCCCCGACACCAATCTGGGATGTTTGCGTACTAATGAGTAACTTCACCCCGGGATCATTTCCTCATCTTCATATTCATAAGTGCATAACCGCAGCTCCCCCGTCAGCGGGGCCGTTCTGCTAGGTAATATCTGCTTAATGAATGCAATAATTTCCCTTTTGTGGATGGAGATGCGATGTGAGCACACGTGAAGCGCCACACGTTTAGTGGTTTGCTCTTCTTGCATCTATTGATGTCTAGACTTAAATATTTTACTGATGATCACTTTGTAATAAAAGCTTGAGGGCCCCAATAGATGTTAGTGTGAGTTCTAACAGCGGCAGCAATGGTAGCTCAAAGTGTCATAATCGTTATAATAATTGGTTTATAGGACATATAACATACATATATAAGAACTGATACAATCCTAATTGCAAAAATGGGTTGTATACATAATAAATAGTAGTGATTGTATAGTAAACAAGGATTAGACAAAAGCATGTGCCTTACTTTTAATAATAATGTTTACTGTCTTTTTATGGATTTCTTGCTTTTCCAAATTTGGGTCTGAGGCTAGAGCGTGTTGCAAAGATCGCTGAGACCTGTCTGGCCTATGATTTACGTCTTTGGGCGGTTTGCACAAGACTAAAAAGTTTTCATCAGCCGTATCTATCTGGCTAAATAATTACAGCTACAGCAATTAGTCAGGTGAACAGGAGAAAATGAATCTGCAACACGTTTGATAATCAGATTATTATGCCATTTACTTTGAAGGGGCACGTTTGGTAAGCTCAAAGCATATTAAATATGCATTTTATGCATAATACATAATATTATGAGAATTCAGCACCGTGTAATGATGCAAAAATCAAATGATTTATAGGTACCACGTTAAGAAAAAAATCAGAGTATTGTTCCGGTATTGTAGAGGAGACTTTTTTAAAATCCTATCAACAAGGTTTTTTTTTCCAACTTTGTCATCATGCATATATAGAAAATGTTTAACAATGCATGTTGTCAATGCAACAATGCAATCTTAAACAAAGGGTGATGATATTTTCATGTTATCCAGACCCTATAAGCCCAGTTCAGGTCAAACCTGCTTGTTAGCAGTAATTTGGTGCGTCTCCAGTTCACCTCATTTGAACCCATTATGTAGCTTTGCAGACTTTTTGGCACGTTTTGCCGTGCAAAACAAGAACCGAGATCCGCTCCCAACAAAATGTCATATTTCCTTCAGAACTCCTTGGCTCGGCTCTCCCTCACCTCCCTCTTTCCTTTTCAGATTAAACTTTCAGCAGGGTTACTACTTCCAAATTAGGCAGCAGGAACCTGGAGGATTTGCCTGCTGCTGAGTCCAGCAGGAATGTGCGTTAAGCCCGACAAACTGCGTAGGAACAGGGGAACATTCAGTAGAAACAATAAGGGAACTGATATGCTTTATTTAAAACCTATGCTAAATATTGGTCCTATTATGGTGATATATATGTATTTTTTTCCCTCCAGTGTTGGTCCAAAAGCATCTAAGGGCTGAGGAAAGAGAAGCAGCTTCCTTCTTCTCTCCAGCCTGCAACATTTTTAGATAAAACCACTGACTAATGTCCATACATGTTTGTAAAATGCAGCGTTTCGTTCGTGCAAATTTGCATTTTTAACCGCGCGTTGCATTTCTAGCACGGAGCAGCACTGCTCCGTACATGGCTCCGTACATGGCTCCGTACATGGCTCCGTACATGGCTCCGTACATGGCTCCGTACATGGCTCCGTACATGGCTCCGTACATGGCTCCGTACATGGCTCCGTTCATGGCTCCGTACATGGCTCCGTACATGGCCTGTTCATGGCCCCGTAACATGCATGGCCAACGCTCATCTGCCTCATCTCACCCTCTTCCTTCTTGTACGCGTCTCTGTGAGCATCTCAGCGCAGCTTCGTTACCCCTCCTGCATAATTTACCATTTCTGAACAAGTTAATCTTATTCATCATGGCTGATAAAACGGGGAATAGCACTTTCTTATTTGGAGTAGTAATTTATTTAAATGACGTCAAGCCCCAATTATAGATTGAATTTTAATATATAATCACTTAAGAACAGCCTCTCAGAACCTATTTTAGTTGTTCTTTCGACACCAGTAGCCCTGCTACTCTTTAAACAACGGTTCTATAATTCTAAGAATCTTCCTGCTACATTATCCCCAAAACCCATTGTATTTGCTGTGCTGATCAGAGGGTTCCATGTGTATGATTCTGGATTTAGGATTTTGCTGATCCTCCCTCTGGTGAACGCTGGTGGATGCATGAATCCCCGCCACCTC
The DNA here is from genome assembly GCA_036785175.1 of Eupleurogrammus muticus. Lineage (NCBI taxonomy): Eukaryota > Metazoa > Chordata > Actinopteri > Scombriformes > Trichiuridae > Eupleurogrammus > Eupleurogrammus muticus. The sequence goes on from JAYKQN010000001.1 coordinate 3,508,023, forward strand.
CCCCCCCCCCCGCTCCACCGTCCCCGATTTACATCTTCACACCAACTTTCACGCTTCCCTGTTCGCCGTTTCCCCCGAACGACTTTGCTCGAGATACTGTCTCTCTTAATCAATCAGCCGCAATGTACGTTTAACATTGCACACTTGAAATTTTAATTTGGGGGGCGATTGAGAGTAGATTGCAGTAGCCCAGGGTAAAAAGGGAAACAAGAAGGCAATTCCCGTCGTAGTTGCCAGCTCAGAGCCCACGTCTCTGCAACAGTCAGGCAGGTGCATCATTAGGATGACTGGTGTTTTCACAGAGAGCAACAGGAAAGAACACATGATGAAAATGGTACGAGACATTCACTGGGTTCTTGTTTTTGTGCTAACGGTAGTACTAAACTGTCTTTAATCACTACACACAGTTAGTTTATACCCTGTTATATGTGGTCCTTATGTTATGTTGCCACATAGGATAGTGCAAGACCCAACAATAGAAGAAAAAGAACATTTCACACAGTTATAATCTGTCACTTTATGTATTTATCATTTGCTATCACATAATCAATAAATATTGTGACATAGTCAGGATAATAGAATACAACTGTAATCCAATGTGGTTGCAACCTTCATATGCCCTGTTCATTTCTTTATTCTGTGACAATTGTCATTTTTTATTCTATGTTTAGCTCGAGTTGTCTCAGCTCTACTGATTCAGTAATTAGCAGAGTCTTGTTTTGCTGTATATTTTCCTCCTTTTTAAACCCCTTTTATTTTGACAATGTTGGGATATTCAAGCTTGTGCAAACTCTCTAGTGTTCAGTTACTGAGTAAATTGTGTGTATAAACTGAAAGAACGCATTAGGTATCTTTCCATCCACCTATTTCTATTCACATTTCCAATTTGCATACTTGAGAAAAACCTGAGAAAAACAATAATGGAAATGAACAAAGGGCTGGTTATCAATCAATAAAAAAAACACCAATTGCAGAAATAAATCCAAATAATAAACGCAACACATCGCCATGGAAATGGACCTGTCGAATAACTCAAACATGGTTAAGAATGTGACTTAAATGTCACTCAAGCTCTTGTGCCACTGAAGATTGAAAATCCACTGGAGCGTAAATCAATTAAATCCATGTCGCTTCTAAACTAAATTGTGGAGGGTCACCATATTTAAATTAATAAATTAATGTCTGAAACAATGACATGACACTACTGAAAATGCCACGATTCCATCATGTTTTCAAACATAATTATTCACCTATTGGGCTTTGTCTGGTGCTCTTTTAATTCCGTCGTCTTGTTGCAGCCTCCTCTGCAGTGGTTTAATGGCCCGTGACTGGAAATTTAGCACCAGCTGTTTATCCCGACAACACAACTACAAATAGTCTGTCCGCAGACGCGGACGCAGGCGTGCATTCATTTGGTTAAAATTTGCACCGCGTTCGGGATGGAAACTTGGCCGTCGGGCTCCCGGGGTGTCGAGAACTGTCGATTTGAGCAGCTGTTCCGTCTAAAATAAACAAGGACAAATCCAAGAAGAAAATACTGCCACCTGGTACATTCCTACAACACATTCAAAGTGGAATCTGCAGTGAGTAATTCTAGAGCTGCTGGTTCGCTCTATGCATGCAAACTGCATTAGTATTATAAGGATTTACCCATTGTATGTAGAGTTTATTAGTTTTCTGCCATGTAATTGAGTCTACTAACAGTTTTTTTAATATGAGCTACATGTGTCACAGTTCGCTGCACAGTTCTTAATTTCCTTTTCTTTGTCACAGATAAGGAATGCCATCAAATGACTAGAGCGATATTGGTGTCTCCTGAGGCCTCGATCGGACCGGCTTTTTACCAAATAAGTTGGTAACTAGTCGTCCGGTCCCAGAGAGCCTGGCCTAAATGGGCCTGGGGATAGTAAAGGAATAACACGGTGCGGAGAAGGGGGCGAGGGCAAAACAACAACAGATTCCCACTTATTCAGACGTGTCAATTTAATTGGCTAACACGAAGAGGCGCGAGGATAATGGGAGTCGGGCAGCGCCTCGCACACTCCAGATTGTCTTTGAGGAAACAATCACCAGATGGGCCCAGACAATAATTCCAGACCCCTTTTTCCGTATCCTTCAACCTGATTACCAGAACCTCTCCTCAGGCAGATGTTGCACAAACCCCGAGTGCAGACTCCGCCACTTTAAAAACTCATTTGTCGCCCCGTCCAATCACAGGCCTGAATATGAATAACAAACAGGCCCGAGCTGAATCCTTGAACTGTGCATACTCTGGGATAACTGCAGGCAAGTGTGCAATTTGTTGGTGATCGTCTGTTTGTTTGAGAGATTGCTTATAGACAAGTGGTTTTAATACTTCCTCAATGTATATGCTGTCGATCTGTAAATTCAACCACAGTTAATGTATGTGTCTGAGACAAATTTGCTTCCAGACAATAAGGAATGTCTGTCTATGACTATTTCCAGTGGCAATGACCCAGTAAACTGCTTTATCTTATTCAGCCTGACTGATAAATAATGTCTGTTCTTTCCAGCTCATTTTGGCTGCTTATCCTATAGATACCTTAATAAGTGGGGTATTGTAAAATCAATGTCATTAGAGCCTGGTTTGTCCAATAGATTTCATGGTTTCAGTCCTCTGTAGCTGCAGAATTGGCAGAGAAACATGACAGCTGCACCAGCATTAGTGCTACATCCCGTTTTAATGCCACCAAATGAAGGTTCCCTGCATACGGGTGGCATCATATAATCATGTTAAAAGTCAGTTTACCAAGTTTACTGGACAATGAAAATAAGCAGGAAACCAAGCGATCAACCTGCACAAAAGTGACCAATTCCACAGGGAAACTGCAAAGTTCATCCAATAGATGTGTCATATAATATAAAAGAAAAAACAAGTAACCTTGTTAAGGAGGAGTTTGAGTGGCGGGTAACGTTGGCTGTGTATTTGTATGCAATGTAAATCCTTTATACTTGCAGATACTTTTCTTTTTGTTGTAACCCAGTAGCCTCGTGGTGCTGAGCATAGAGAGCGTATCTTGCACCTCGCAGTGTCCCCGTCACTGAACAACGGCGTCATGTGTGAACCGGTACCAGAGGAGCCTAAAACCTGTTGACTAATGAAACTGGCACAGTGACTGAGCCAGGGAGCCTGAGTGGTTTCAGAGAGAGAGGGATAATGGAAGAGAGAGAGAGAGGTGAGATTGTGACGAATAGCGAGAGGAATTTGGAGCGTTCAGTGAGAGGTCAGCTGAGGTAGGCGGTGGTGGAGACTGACGAAGGACATTTACTCAACTTTTCCACTTGATACGTACAAGTCTGAGGCACAGAACTACTTTACTTAAATATTACCAATCAATTCTTCTTCACTTACACTTCACTACGTTTCAGATATTGTACTTTCTACTCCACTACATTTATAGGCACCTATTTTTCATATTGAGAAATCTACATAATATTACTCATACCATTTCAAACTGAAACTGCACATTTATATGCACAGTGTAAATAAAAAATGTCGAAACTACAAGTATTTGTTAGTGATAAAACCAAACATCATTCACTATAATAATATAACGCTCTAAAAGCAGTTGAATAATAAGTACTTCTAATCTGTATTTTAGCGACATTTTGCTGATAATACTTCTCTATTTTTTTAATTGGTTAACATTTTGAAGGTAGAAAGGGGAGCTACATGTACGCTGGGAAAAAAAATGGACTTGTGTGTATATCTGTGTGTCAGTATATTTGGCTGCTGACGCCCGTGTGTGCATAAGGCAGCGGCGATTATTCCCTGAATAAATAACCCTCATCCCCAGCCAATTTGTCTCAGATAAGCGGTGCCTGCCATCTATAAACCTTCCGGAGAAAGTGCCAATTCAGCTGGATTTGACGCGTTTGGCATCGTTTTAAAGGCTCCGCGGCCACGGACAGTGTTGTGTCGACGAGACTGACGAGATAATTAATACCAGCAGGGATATGAAGAGGGATGGCAGGTGAAGGCGGGGTCACGGGGTTAAAGGAGATTGAGATACAGCAAAGGGGGGGAAAAACGCTCAGCGCCGCTCCGAGAAAGCGGGCTGATGACAGATAAGCGCACCTGAAGAAAAGGGTGAAAAGTGTACACGAGCGTTTAGGGTTTAAATAGAACAATCGAGGAGAGATTAGGAAAAACACGGCGAGACAGTGATGAATGAGAACAACCAGATGGCCGGGCAGGGGGAGGAGGGGCAGATCCGGAGCGGGAGCGTGATCACAAGGTTAGATCCAAACACGATCGTGAGCGGAATTTCTCACCGTAGCGATAACGTGCACCAGATAAAGACGGCCACTGGAGAGGTGCACGCTGACTTTCTCTTCTTTCTTTTGAAGTTTCTGCCGAATCACAGATAGGAGGAATGTTCTCGGTGGGTTTCACCACAGAAAGTGATTCTTCGATTTCATTTTCACTAATACTATATTATTTGCAGAAGGAGGGCATTTCAACGCAGCAAATCAAATTCCTAAGTGACACGTTGTGGTCACGAGTGCTAACATGTTGTTCTATTACAGGCAGATGGTCACAATGAGCCTGACAGCATCCTGCTACATGACACGTCCCACAACACCCACACCCTATCTGCTGAAGTCTCAGCCTATGCTCATACAAACACGACGATTCTTATTTTAATCGAATCAAACTACATGCCCACCTAAAGACACTTTTTGAATAGCATTTCTGCCAAGGATGTTTGGCTAGATGCTGGTAAATGACCCAATGTCTTACACACCCGCCTGTGTCTTTAAGATTTTTGAGAATAACAAAAACTTTTTTGAATATAAGTGAATAAAAATCCCATAAGTTTGAACTTCTACATGTTATTTTATCTCTGCAACCTGTCTATATTCATGAGGTTCCTTGTAAAGTGTGTGGTTTAAAATAACGTGCAATGGTGATAGAGGAATAATATGTGACATGCCACACCTTTCTGACCCTAAATTGTAGTGTTTGGTAGCTTCTTTTACACACAGGCCTATCTAATGCATTTCATTTCAGCTGAAAGGGTGAATGGTGTGGAATGTAAAAAAAGTTCCATGTTGGTAACATTACATCTGCCCAATATTGAATCGTGGATGAACTGTATATTTTACATTTTAAAGCCCGTCCTCCTCTCTTTTCCTTCAGAGTGATGTGATATAGTTTTAGAACAGAGAGCAGAGCCACTTGGGCGATATGTCATTGAAGCTGCAGGTATGTAAAATAATTCTAAAGTAATTGGGACTGCACCCTATGGTATTTAGGGAGGAAACATGACAAAAATACCAATAGTATGAGTAGTATATAATATTTTTTGCCTGTCGCGTCGTAGCGGCTGGCTAAAGGGGACCTGTAGGTGATGGGGGGTGAACCCTGCTCCACCAGGATCCAGCAGGCGGCATCTGCCTATCAGCCCTGCCCGACCGGCTGCAGTGTATTTTTGGAGTGATTCAGAGGTTCCTGTCTGTAATGATAATATCACGGCGGCTCCCGCATGATGCCAGACGCTCTCCTTTGAATGGAGCTGCAGATAAGGAGGGGGCGGGTTGGAGGGGGCAAGCTATAGGCCCGAAATATGAAATGAGAAAGGATTTAAAGGGCAGCGCCGCTAACTCTGACCAATATGTTTCCGTTTTATGTGCATTGAGTTGGACGTGGATCAGGATGATCTGATGAGATAATTACATCTCGCTGCATTGTTTTCACATACTGACATTTCTTTGACTCTGTTGTTACACCTAAAGGCTTAAAGGCTTTTTTATGGCAAGGCAACTGCTGAAATTCTATTCACTTAATAAATAATAGGCCCATTTTAATAATGAGAACCTTAAATGACAGTCCATATGGCAAAAAAGTATTTTTTTTTATTACTTTTACAGGCATAACATATGTAGAGATGTGATGTGTTTTCCCTTTAAACAGCCTTTTCAAAACCAAACCCTAAAACAGATTCTGCCTTTTATTATTAAAATTGAACCAAAGTAATCGTTGTCATTTGGCAACAGAGCGTTAATTATTTATCTCGTTAACACAACTGTGTGTAACGTTAAAGTACTATGTCAATGTGACGTTATTTGCTGCCGTGGTCTAAACTCTAATATGGAGACAAAAAAATCACGTAGATATCCCTGACTAGGCTGAATTTTTTTGCTTTAATTTATGTTTCACACTTTTGGACCGTTTCCACCAGATTACAGAATGTGATGACTTGAAATTAAATTTCCACAGAGTGAGAGGAATTTAAAAGAAAAAGTGCATCATGTATTTAGTTCAGTTAATACATCCAAGCACAGGCTTGAGAGGACAAAGACTGACTGACTTGGTATTTGGGTGTGTGAAATTCTGATCTAATCCCTTGTCCCGGTGCTTTAAATGCCTGGAGTATAAAAAGGGATAACAGCATTACGGTTATCCCTTTTATGCCTCGGCGCTGCATTATTTTGAGATAGCGGTCCCTAAGCTGGAGTTAAAACTGCTGACCCGTGTAGTGTTTCAATGATGAGCAGCATTAACGGTGAAATACAACATGGAGTAACAACCAAAAGTACTTGATGAGTTGCAACTTACTTAAAGCAGCAATAAAAAAAGGTTATTTCCGCGGTGCACAAAAATAACCGTGATATATTGGCTGGGCTTTATGATGTGGTTGATCGATGATGGCGACTCCACAGTAACTCAGGATTCCTGGCTTTCAATACTGGCTCATTCTGTGACATAACTCTGCTATTGACAGAGAATCGTGATTAAAACATCAAGAGACCGGAATCACGCCATATTTCATCGTCCACGGGATCCAAACCTGGGCTCTCAAGTAAATAAGACTGTCGATATTGTGTTATGGGGATGTTTAGGGCTGCGAATTGTACCGGTAGATTTTACAAATTTTAAAGTCTGTTTTTAACACTTATAAAAAACATATTTCAGACAACTTTGATTGTCTGTTAACATTATGTGAAAATGTTCAACGCCAAAAGAATAAAATAACTAACCATTATATTGATATATTATATTCTATATATTATATTGCTAGTTTCTCTGGTTTATATCACTGTTCTTTCACTGCATGCTCTCACCACTGCTTCCTTTTCTCCTCCATGGAGTCCCATGGTGCAGATTACATGTACATGACGCGCACACCTCATAATTAATATTGGTCTAAATGCGTCATTAATGACGGGTGGTATAGACTGGAGGCTCAGCATTGTGAGGATTTCTGGTTACCTTTATACAGGTGTTACAGGATGTCTGTCATGCATTGTCTGATTGCTGTAAGAATAATCCTACATACAGTACAACAGCCTCAGTTTGCAATCCTCACCCTCCCAGGTATTGGAGAAACCTAGTGCACTCTGGGGATTTAACACATCTATGCATCCCATATCAATTGAGATGTTGCATATGATTAAATTGAAATAGTCTTAATCTATTGACTTTTTACTACATCTTTTTTTTTCTTTTTATGGGGAATTCGATATTACCCAATCCACTGGCTTTTCCAGGGTGTCTTAAAAGACAGTGAAATCAATCAGAGTAAATTGTGCATTGGAACAAAGAGAACAGAGGGCTGATGGCTGATGGCTGCCTGTGAATCAGAATGCATGAACAGTATTGAGCAGGTTTATTATGTCCTTTGTCTCTTTTTTAGAATTTTTGCAAATTGTAAACCTGTCCAAACATCTCGCCTGTTTGTGCTTCAAACCATGTGTCCTTTTTTGTCTTTGTACTGTCACTTTTTCTCATTCTTTCAATACTTGTAATTGTTTGTAAAAAAGAAAAACAGACTAATTATGCAGTCTGTGCCCAATTTCACCTCCTCTCACCTCATGGGACAGTGCCTCACACTGGTTGGGGCATAACGTCGCATAAATGACTTACTAAAAATGGTTTCACCCCATGTAAGATGATCAGAACAATAGCTGAGCTCATCGTAGGACTGCAGGCCCATTGTGTTTTGTGATTAGTTTTCCTGGAGTAAGTCCCAGAGGCATCCATGAAACAAATTGGTTAGTGTGTCACTGGACGAATTAATCTAACGTTCATATCTATTTTACCGTCTCGTCTAGGCAATTCCCAGCTGGGAGCAACCATCGTGGACGCCTTAGACACCCTGTACATCATGGGTCTGCATGACGAGTTCAAGGACGGCCAGGAGTGGATCGAGCAGAACCTGGACTTCAGTGTGGTCTGTACCTACTTTTCTTTTACCCACATAGAACATGTTTGGAACAATGTTTATCACTATAATCAGGACAGATGGCACAGATTTTGGAAGAAGCTTCACATGTTAATGTCACTTTAAATGCCTTATAATATACCTATTGTTCATAATAACTATTAAAAGATCTCCTTCCAATGTGATTTCAATATGAGTTATGTAAGTAATTTAAGTTGAGCTGAAGCTTATGCAAGGCTTAAGTCAGAGTTAGTCATATAATGTGGATATCTGCCACATTTACATTGTTTTTAGTATCTTTGTGATTCCTCAGTGTTTTCCTGTTAAGTATAGTAACAAGAAGAGATAATCCGCAACTAAAAAGACTGTAACATTAAAATATATCTACTAGATTTGACTCGTTTGGATGGCTAAAGCTTCATATTAGGTTAGATTACATTTTTTGCACAGTAAGAATGTGGATTTTGTCCACATCACTTCCATTGTACATACATTGTACATTTAGGCTCCTGACTGTTGTTTAGGACAGACTTGAACAATTTAAGAATCAACATCTCTATTTTTTCAAGAAGAGTACACTGACTTCATACTATATATAGAGGGACAAATAACTATGTTGCATGGCACATTAAACAAGAGATAATTCACAGGTGTTTTTAAATAAAGGAGGTTTCCAACATCAGATTATGCATCTGTGGATTTGTGTCACAGCTCATTCAAAATGCAAAGAGAAGCTCAACACTCAGGAAATAAAAAATCACCCACATATTTGCCTGAAAATATTCAGTCTCTCACAGATACGCGTGTCTGTGTCTGTGGGTGTGTGCATGTGTTCATTAAAAGTCAGTATCATAACTGGCACAGTTTTTGCATTTAGAATACCTGCTTAACAGTCACGACTGTATTAAGTCAAATTAGGACTAAAAAGCTTTGAAAAAGCATTTGTGTTTTATAACATTCATCATCGCAATTATGTCTGGCAAAACAAATCATTCTGGGTTATTTCTTTATGCACCGCTCAGTGTCATCACCAACGTTCCTCGTGTTTCTTCTTGTTGTTTTCTATTTGTTTTCTGTATATTCCTGTCGTTGTCTCCCCTTCCATCCTCTGTTGACCATCTCATCTGCAGCTTTCCTCATTTATTCCTGTTTCAATCCTCTGTTCCATTACCAGTTTTCTTATATTCTCGTGTCGATCGCGTGTGTCCACTCTCTTTTTTACCCCCTGCTCTAATGCCCTGCCCTTCTTTGTCCTACTGTTTTTTATTCTCCATTTTCTCCATCCTATTTTTTCCTCAGTCAATCTGCAGTTTTATTTTTTTTAAACACCTTAGTAGTCTCTGGACTCAATCAGTTTATTGTGTTCCATTTCCCCTCTTCCATTTCATTTAAGTAAATCCTTATCTGTCTCACATTTCCTATTGTTTTGGCCTCTTCTATGACTATTTTTTCTCCCCTTTTTATTCAGTGATTGTTCATTCATACCTATCGATTCCTCCTCTCATTTATCTCTATCTACGAGTCACGCTGTGGACTCAGAGATCCATATTCTATCATTTTACCTCTTGTCCTCTCTTCCTGTTTTCCTCTCAGGGTCAAGTTGTCATCTCCCATTTCTTCCCCTTTGTTCTGATCCTTCTCCCCCAGTGTTTTTCTTTTTTTTTATAAATCATTATTCTACCCACGCGTGCCTTCCTTCCTTCCTTTTTGCCGCCTCTCCTCCCGTTCGTTACTCTCTACCTGCTCCGATGTCTCGATGCCAGAGCTTGTTAGTCTCCTGTTGAGGCAATCACAGGCTGGGCCAGCAGGAAGGCAGAGGGGGGTCCGCACTCCACGTGTGTGACACCCGGAGGGCTAATTAACCCTAGAATAACTGTGGTCATGGGAGCGTAAAAGAGGGGTATGGAGAGGGAGGAACCGAGGATGCAGAATGGAGAGGGGAGCGAGGGAGTGAGCGGAGAACGTGGAAGAAATTAGGACGAGCGGTGGCAGGAGAAACGGTTGGAAACATCAGTAACGAAGATAAAGACAATGGCGACATTTAAACACCTCAAATAAGCAAAAGTTTAGGTAAAGTGTTGATTTTTGGAGGGAGTGACTGCAACTATTCTCCTGAAACCTGCTGTGGAAATGAACATTACGTTATATGGTGCTGGTCGTGTTGGTGTTTCTCATCAACCCATATTCCTAACGCGCTCGCGTCGAGTGAAAAGAGATTAGTGGGAGGAGAGGGAGGCGAGCGGATGAGATGTTTAAGCTGCCGTTAACGAGCGGGAGGCAGAGGGAGGCGTGTCGCCACGCTTCCGTTAGCGGCCTCGCTTTGTCGCTCTTATACCTGCACGCATTGCATTACCCCAGCTTTTTGTTAAGGCCCCCCTCTTTTTTATTTTACAAAAACGGGTAATTCCCCGGCTCATAAGGAGCTATATATATATATATATTTTTTTTTTTTTTTTCTTTTTTGAGCCCGCAGTGGCCTGGCAGCGTAAATTGGCAGCCAAAGCGTTATTAAGCTTGGCCCCTCGTGAAAATCAAAGATTTGCTCAACCCGAAGGTGCCGCCGTGCCCGGCCCCCTCCGCTCACATCATCCAGGCAGGAATAAAGGCGAAGTCTGGGTTTTCCATTTAGGAGATTAAAGACATCACTCTCAGTCAGGTTTAATCGCTCGCCTGTGGCGTTTTTTCGGACCGGAGGAACTTTTTCATGATTCTAACAAACCCTTCTTTTAATTGTGTCAGCACTGCAGGAACTATTGTAGAATTAGAATTGTGTTTTAAGAGGCTTTTTTTTTAGTTCCTACTTTAGGGCAAGTACACTTAAAGCAAGAGAGGTACCTTGAAGGGTGCTGGGATTGGTCGATGTAGCACCAGCAGCGGCCATCTTTAGAAATCTGTGTAAAACATTAGTCTCAAGTGGCCAAATAAGTTGTAATTAATTGGAATGATACTTTAAACATGTTTGCAGTGACTGTGTAACTTGTGCAAAAAAAGGAACGCATTTATGCGTGCAGAAATGTGGTAAAGTTTGTGTAGTCTGCAGATAAACAGTTGTGTGTGTTTCATGCACATTTCTGTAGCGTATCCCTCCCCCGCTGCCCACCTGCCGCCGCGTCCACCAGCCCCACCACTAATCAATGATTAAATAGCTGCCATGTCAGATTGAGCCAGGCCGTGAGTCATCGCTGGACTCTCCTGGCGTCCCGCAGAGCGCCCGCCCCCCCCCCCCCCCCAAGGATGATGGATGTATCGGCGTGAAGCCCGCGTCCGGCTCGAAGATCCGCCAAATTAATGGTCTCCGTTCACCGGCGCTTAGACTACGCCGTTTAAAATCGAGGAGCTGATCAGAGTCCCCGCAGCAGAGATGGAGAGATACATCAGCGCTACCTGTCAGGGAGGCTGTTCCAGCCCCGGTTGATGAAGTGGATTTAATTACAACAGGAGCAAGACGAGCTTATTCAAATTCTGTTAATGCCGTTAACAAAGTGACAATGAGAGCCGATTTTTTTCTTTTTTACTGTGTTTCTGGTTAAAATTCAGTTCATTTTCCATGATTTTGGCAAGTTTTCATGCTGCACACAGTGGAGGCTGTCATGTTTGTCTTTGTAACCCCCCCCACCCCCTTTGACAGCTTTGACAGTACTTCCCCAGCTCTGTGTGCTCCCTCTTGTCACCTGGAGTGTCTTTGTGAATTTTTTTATTTTAGCCGATTCACCAGAATCCAATTGTTTCCCTTCAGACTTAGAGGAATATTATCATATTTTTTTTAAATTCTTCAGCTGTATTAGAACCTCCAAGTGCTGTATCCACACCATGACGATCGATTCTGTCTAGTATTTCCTCCCTAGTATATGACTGTTCACCATCAGACATTAAGCATTTTAGGTTATTTTAAGGTAGATATTTGAGATGGAATTCTCGTGTTCAAATAATTTTCTCTTTGACAGTATTAAAATGTATTGTCTGTTGACAAGTTGCTCCATGCAAACACTTAGAGATTTATAATGCAGCTTATACAAATGTTGAGATGTTGACTGATTGTTGCTGCTACATGCATCATTAGGAAAAACTGAGCCTGAATGTATTTCTGTTATCAATTACATATGGATATCATGTTTATTTTATTTAATATGGACGTCACACATTGGACCATCACATTGGACATGCTTGAGTGTGTACAGCACAAGCACTAATTCTCACTAGTCCACAGGAGGTCTAACATTAACAGGTTAACATGATTGTTTTGTTTTTTTCATTAAAGAGAATTAAACTCAAGATAAAGGAGCGCAGGTGGAGCTATGGAGACCAGAGCCATTCTGCTTCTCACTGGTCCAGCTCTCTGTGTAACTCACCAGCATCTCTACACACACACATACACACACGCACGCACACACACACACACACACATGATGTGAAGGTGGACCCAGCTGCAAGTCAAACTGGCACATTATCACAGATACTGACAGCGTGCAGAAAAAAAAACATTTTAACTCAAGGTCGATTGGAGGTGCCCCCCCCCCCCCCTACACTGTCGGCAGCTATTTCTGAAGCACTAGAACGGGAGAGGGAGGACGAGTGAGCGGTTTAGAGATGCAAGTAGATCAAGTGGAGGGAGATGGACCTGTTTAAATGCGAATGTGTGGACGTAATCAGGTATGAGATGCAATGTTGGGAGGAAGCTGCAGCTTCGGGACTCGATGCACATAGCTCTGATCTATAGGCGAAAAGCATTGTGATGGAAATGTGGCGCTCCATATCTGCTTGGATGGTTAGAGGAAGTTAGAGGTGAGTAGCTGGAAGTAGGCGCTAAGGCCTCCACCACTGACCTGAACCTAGAGGCTGCACATGTATGAATGTGCTCTTGACAACCTATTAAATGGCTTGACAGGTTAAAGATAAACTTAAAAAAACACAGATGCCTCTATTTCTCTCTCTCTCACAATCCCCCTCTGGACAGCCTTTCTGTAAATGGAGGTCATTCAGACCTTTAGAGATATCCAGGTGAAGTCCCCGCATCCGCGTATATTTTCATTCCTTCCGTGGAAAATATCAGGACATGGTAATAGGCGAGCAGCTGCCAGCGTTTGAATGCTCTGGGCTGCAAGGTGTCCCAGATAAATATTCTGTCATGGCGTCCATGAAGGTGTTATTCAGAGAGAATTTTACTTTGCTAGGATCGCCTTTTTGTGTTTAGGCATCACTGTGTAAGGACAGAGAGACCACTCCAGCAGCTGCAGGGGATATTCACTGGTCTGCATTAGAGTGATATAATGGAAGATTATTTGATATTAAGCTATTACTTCCTTTTACTTAAGCGTCCCACCTTTGTTACTAAACCTTGCAGACCCATATATAGGTGAATTTGATTTGTATTGTTGATCAATATTAGTGGATCAATGATTATTTACACTGGAGAGTTTTGGTTTAAAAGTTTTTCCATCTCAGAAATATGATGGAAATCTGCCTTCAGACGTGTATCTGACTCTTGTGCCATTCATAGACATCACCGGACTTGATTATTAGATGAGTCTGTTTTAATTTTTTTCTATGATTGCAAAGACATTATTTATATCAGTTGAGTTGGTTCCCTCCTCCTGTTGTTTGGCTAAAGATATCACAAGTTTTAGGAGGAAGTTTTGCATTACATGTTTCTGGAAGATCTTCTAGTTTCTACTTAATAAAAATTCAATTTAATGACTGAAGTCAATGCAGCCTGTAGGAAGTTGGGCTGTCCCTGTATAATAAGTTAGTGATCTACAGTTCTGAAGAATGCATTTTCTTTTCCTCTGGAGGGGTCAGGCCTGTGGATCCAGCTCCAGGAAGAATCAGGGACGCTGACTTTCTAGCTGCCTTCCTACAGGGTTCTGGTTCTGTGGTGTTTCTCGATACCTGGTTATGTTTTTCCTGGTCTATATGTATGGCTAGTTGTATTCAAATCGTTTATTGATGTACTATTTAACTTACTTTTAATTCTTGTGCAAAAGTTGTGTTTCTCTGTTTTGTATGTGCTTGATCTAGCCCTATAACCTTTGGGTGAATTACCCATGAAGCATCATGAAAGTGTAATGCAATTTTGTGCTACACCAATTCAATCCATTATTATGCATGTTTTTAATTTTTTTCCTGCAGGGAAAGAGTAGCAAACAAATGTTATGATGAGAGAGACTCCATAAGAAAAGCTTCAAAAATAAGAGATGAATAAAATTGTAAATGATTGACAGTGACAACAAATGAAGGCAAAACCTACAATGAAAGAGAATGATCGATCCATCTAATGTCCTAAAAACAGCTAAAGCAAATTTGTAAGAAGATATTGTTTTATTCTCCTATCTTTATATTTTTTTCCCTGTGCTTTCTTGTTTTCACAGAATGCTGAGGTGTCTGTGTTTGAGGTCAACATCCGTTTCATAGGAGGACTGCTGGCTGCCTACTACCTCTCTGGACAGGAGGTAAGCACCTGTGTGGGTGGGTGTGTGTGTGGGTGTGTGTGATTTTCTGAAGAGAAGATTGTTTTTGCAATTAACGGGAACTTGCTGGACTTCCAGTCATTTGCTCCGATCGCAGCAACGATAGTGAGGATGAAAAGTCTGGGTCAGAATGAGAGAGAGCAGATTGCAGATTGATGCTTTGTGTTTTCATTACCTGGTAAAGCTGGACGCTAGGAGATAGAGAGGAATCGACTCGCTCGCTTTCTCCTTGTCTTTGTCCCATGATTTCTCCGTTTCTCTTCTTTATTCCTCTTCACATCCGTCCTGTCGTCTGCTCACATTAAGGTCAGTCAGCGGGCAGATCTAAATTCCTGGTTTAGGCAGCCGGTGGAACTTGACTCTGGCCGAGCATCCCTCTTCTTTTCTGTTCTGTTTCCCCCGTCCATCACGTCCACTCCGGCTTTCACGCCCAGCCAAGCAGGGCCACCCTTCGTAATTGGACCAAATGCATCAAATATGTGCTCAGTGCAGTGGTCACATCCAGTGTGCTCTCTATTATATTTTTTGTGGTCGTTGCAAGTACTGGCAGCAGATTCCTGAGGAAACATATTCTGTGTAGTCATTGTAAAGGTTTTACTTAAAATACATCTGGGAATATTTTTTCTTCATTATCAAAGACATGTTATGAAGGAACTTTGTATAGATATTATGTATAGGAGTAAATCAACGAGATGTAATTTGACCTTGATTTAATAAGGAAACAACAGATACTCAGTATAAAATTGCTATAGAACATTTTTGAGTACAACATATATGAAGCATTATTGAGTGTTGCCTTGATTTCTGTCGTGCTTAGGCTTTGAATCTTAAAATGGCTATGGGTAATATTTGTGAAAGCAATTAACATATTAATCATAATCCTTTTTTGTGCAACTGGTTGTAAATTCACAAAAACACATGCACACAATAAAACACAACTGCAATAATGATTGGCCCATTGCACATGCACACACACAAAAACACTGTGAACACGTGAGCGATAGCAGGGGTGCACAGTGCAAAACAAAAAAAAGTTGTAGATGTTTTGTGTAATTATGAGAAGTACAAAGTGGGAAAACGCATCACTTGCAATGATCTCGCGCATCTGCAAGCATGTATGTACATGTATGTGCCTGAAAGCCTCTATCAACAATATTTCTGCAGGAGCTCCATGCAGCGTTTCTCACCTCAAATGCATTGAACTTGATGCACGACTTCAGTGATGCATCGAAGTAGAGAACTTCATATGTCCGCTGGTTAATAACTGCTCCAACCCACACAACGCGCGGTCAAACAGACCTGTTCTGGCTGTTTGAGGCTAATGAATACTGATTTTCATGACTCATTATGGTTAAGTCGAGAGTGCCCGGCGAGGGAAACTTAGTCACTCCCATTCAGCTGCCCCCTTGTTCGATTCGACCTCCCCCGCTAAAATCAAACTCGGCCATTCATCAGAACCCACTTGAGTGATAATAGAAACGGTGGGTGGTGGTGTTGGGGGGGGACACAGCGCTCGGGAGGAGAGACAGTGATGGAGGGAGAGGAGGAGAGGCTGGAAAAATGACGACGGAATGGCGAGGCTGCTCCGAGGGGGACGGTTCCAGATAGAATGGAAAGGGAACGCGGGTGATGAATGGAATAGCGGGATGAAGAGCAAGGACTCATTCTTCACGTGTCCTTGAGCAAGGCACTTAACCCCTCAGCTGCTCCAGTCAACTGGCGTCAAAATAATCGGTTGTTACGTGGAGGAAAAACGGAACGTGTACCTTTTGTGGTCATGTGGTGCATATAGAAAGGCTACCAGGAGAGAGAGAGAGAGAGACCTAGAGCTTGAGGGTGATGTTTTTCAGGATTTATCAGCATGTATTCCAGCCAGATGTTGGCACATCACCGGGGATCAGACAGTGTTTGTGGGAGTTGGAGGTTGAAGGAAGCTGAGTCATAAAGAGACGGTGAGAGATGGGTTGTGATCTTGTGTGAATGAAGATGCATTGACAAGCGCTGTGGTGGATGCCTGCGCCTGGTGTCTCCTCTGCACTCCGTCCCTGAGAAAACACTGTTAATTATGTTAGTTTCTTAACAGATAAGGCCTCTACTCTCCGCTCGGCTCTCCTTTCCTACCTTTTTCTTCCTCATAACAAAAAAAAATAAAGCAGCTGCAGAATGCATATAGGAGAAGCAGTGAAATGAATCCATGGCAAGAATAAAAAAAAATCCTCTTCAATATCTGCAGCTATCAACATGCTGCTTCCTCCAGAACCTGTGTAGCTGTACATTTTCTTTCAAAATTTTTTTATTATTATTACATTATTGCATTTTCTTCTGTTTTTCAGGTCTTTGCAAAGAAAGAGTTCATTGCTGCTAATCTGTGTGCATTTTGATTTATTTTTCATGCATTTGTATGAACTGAATTTTGGATCACGATGCATCTGCAAAGACACAGCATGTTGCTAATAAGCCTGCATAACAATACATAGATATAACACCATAATCAATGGAGCGGTCTACATTGGCTGAATAACTGCTTGCATTTTAAGTGTTGCATGTGTATTTTTACACTGCAAGTAATTTTCCGTCATTTAATTTACATAATTATTCTGATTGCGTGTTTCCCAAACCCACAGAATGTGGGTGACCTACAAATAAAGTGCTCAACAGGTGTGGATCTGATGCACAGATATTATCGCCACATCCATTAGATACTCGCATTCAGGCAAACAGGCACGGTGTAAAGAGAGGAAGAGGAGAAATAAGGAGAGGAAACTCAAGGACACAACCAGGTGGAGAGCAATGAAAAAAAGCAGATTTAGGAAGAAGCAACATAAAAATAGCGAAAAAAAAAAAAAAAAGCGAGCAGTGATTTAGAGAGAGGGTTTGAGCGGACTGGAGATCAGCATTCAGGAGGAGGAGGTGCTGGACCAGGAGAGCAGCCGTGATGGATTGTGTTTACTACTGTCACTCCCCAGCTCCGTTCCCCCAGCCTGCTTTTCTCTCTACATCTTTCTCGTGTCCTCTCCACATTCTCTTCTCTTTTACACTTTCTCTTCTGCACTCCCAGATATTTTTCCCCCTCATACCTTCATGCCACTAACTGAGGTTTATGATGGTATTTGTGTAAAGCTGAGCTGTGGTGATAGAAGTTTTCTAGCTTACAATGCTGTGTGTATATGCAGTGTAGCCTGCTTGGAGTCCAAGTCTCAATACTTTTGGCCTGTAGATTAATGAATAGATAGGAAACAGGATGTAAATTCTTGCTGGAGGACGTGTTGCTATGGTGGGATAACATTATGGAAACATCAGTTGGCTGCGGCAGTAAAATAAAATCATGTGGCTAATAAACTACTTTTATAGTTGTAAGATGTTATGTGGCATTAGCCTAAGGAATTATTCAGTGTGTAGGTCGTGTGCGGTGGGGAGAGAGCGAATATGTGATTAAGGTAGTCGTAATGTTAGCAGTGAACGCGGCGCAGTGTAACATTACAGTTTAGGCTGTTTTATTTGTAGGTGAATGAATACTACAACAAGTTGTAGCGGAGGAGGTTATTACAGAAGTCAGAGACAGCCCAGCATCACATAATAACGTGACCTTTAACCTTTAGCTGGCAGCTACTCTCGTTCTAGTGATGACCTGTAGAGACTGACCTCTGGTGGCGAGGGTGGTGCACTACAACAATTTAATAGTGTTAATAGAAGTTGACATAAATGACCAAAACAGCATCCTTCTAGAGGTTTAATGGGATGAGGATCACTTTTGACAGGATTAGAACTCCTAACCTCTAAATCTGCTGTATTACCAGGATACGGGCCGGCCCGCTCATCCTGCTGTGAATCCTCTGCTGTATTTCGCTGTCCCGTTTTTTTTTTCTCCTCCCTCCTTGTTTTTACTTCTCTGCTTTGCCCTCTACGCGCCTCCTCCCCAGTTTGTTCCTTTTGTCCTCTCCTCCCGTCCATCCTTTTCCCATCTGTGCTTATTTTCCCGTGTCTCGGCTCACCTCGCCTCATTACTCCTCTCTATCCTTCTTCTGTTTTTATGTTTGTATTTTTCCTATCTCTTTATCTGCTCTTTTGTCCTCCTCACATCTGTTGGTGTATTAAGCTACTGTTTTTATTTTATTTTTTTATACCCTTAGTCCATCATCTAAAATCACTACTTTTTCCTCTGTCCCCATTTGTTCTGTTGGCAACACCTGTTCTTTCTGTTCAAAACCATTAACACGATGTAAATGTGCACTGCATATAGAAAACTGTAAAGATGCAATATTGTATTAACTGGGACTGAAACTAGACATACATTACAAAATTGTATAACTATACAGAGTTCATTAAATCTTTATTCTTTAGAGTTCTAAATTAGTATCATGTCTTTTTTTCCTTCAAAATTAGAATAGATGCCAATTAAGTGTTTGTCAAACACCTAAAAGACTCAACGAATCATCTGTACTACAAGAAACCTGTTATTTCTCTTTGGGATTAATAACGTTTTCCAAATAAATTAGTATTTAGTGTTATTCATGGTGGGCGACACGGTGGAGCAGTGGGTAGCACTGTTGCCTCACAGCAAGAAGGTCGCAGGTTCAAGACCGCCTTGGGGCCTGGGTCTGGGACCTTTCTGTGTGGAGTTTGCATGTTCTCCCCGTGTCTGCGTGGGTTTTCCCCGGGTACTCCGGCTTCCTCCCACAATACAAAACATGCTCAGGTTAATTGGCAAATCTAAATTGCCCATAGGTGTGAGTGTGTGTGTGAATGGTGTGTGAATGGTGTGTGTGCCCCACGATTGGCTGGCGACCATCTGGGGTGTATCCCTGCCTCTCGCCATAAAATGCGCTGGGATAGGCTCCAGCAGACCCCTGCGACCCTGAAAAGGAATAAGCGGGATAGAAAATGGATGGATGGATGGATGGATGTTATTCATGGTATTGTAGCTTCACACAACGTATGGGTGAATGGTTTCAGTAATGGAGTCTCAATACATTATTCGTTCATATACAGTCTCTCTACAGTTTATATCCATTTCCTGTTTTTCTTCCTTTCACCCTTTTTTCTTTTGTGTTTTGTGTCCATCTGCATTTTTTGCCCCTCCACCCTTTAGCATTTTCACTGGTGTTCTACCTCCCTCATTCTTCCCTCTCTCCTCCGTCATCCCTCCCTCATCCCTCCCTCATTCCTCCCTCATTCCTCCCCTCTCTCCTCCCTCCTTCCTCCCTCATTCCTCACTCCCTCATTCCTCTCTCACCCCTCCCTCATCCCTCCTTCTCTCCTCCCCATTCCTACCTCCTCCCTCCCTCGTTCCTCCCTCATTCCTTCCTCATCCCTCCCTCGTTCCTCCCTCATATCTCCCTCATCCCTCCCCTCATATCTCCCTCATTCCTCCTTCTCTCCTCCCTCTCTCCTCCCTCATTCCTCCCTCTCTTCTCCCTCATCCCTCCCTCATCCCTCCCTCATCCCTCCCTCATTCCTCCCTCATTCCTCCCTCATTCCTCCCTCATCCCTCCCTCTCTCCTCCCTCTCCTCGTCCTTTAATCTCCCTGCTGCTGTCCATCTCTCCTCCGAGGAGCTCTCCCCGTGTGTCCTCTTCCCTTCTCTCCACTCGTCTGTATCCCATCTCTCGCCTTTTGTTTCCGTCCCTCCTCCTCCTGATAACATCTTTACCACGTTTCCTCATCACATGGTTTTTTGTTCTCTTCTCCACTAATGAGCAGCTTCTGTGATTAGGCAAATACTCTAGACGCATGTTGGACTAAAGCTTGTTGGACAATATCAAGAACTGAACCAAGCTAATGTATATTTAGAGGAGAATAAATTCAAAGCTTTCTGAGTTTTTCTGAGATAAAGTTTGAAGGAAATACTGATGTAGAGGACATGTGGAGGATAATTTATTCCTCCATTGTGTACAGTGATTGATGAAGCTACAGTCTAATCAGCCTCTTCCACATGCACAAACATGACTAGAAAGAAAGGAGAAGACACCTCCAGACAGAATCACAAACAGTGTTTTTTTGATTGTCCTACCGATACCTGCAGCTCATTAGAACAGTATTGTGTTTAAAGTCTCGAACAAAGCTGCTGAACTTACTGTGTATCCACATTGGCTGTGTACAGGCTCATTTTGTTGAAACGTAGCAGAGATTGTTTCTCTGTTATTTCCAACAAATATGCTGCATGTAGGCGTGCAATCCAGGAGCTGATCTCACAAATAAAAAGTGTCTGAGAGCTACTGGTGCCATATACTGGTCATAATGCATTGGTAGCTTTTCAAATAGTTTTTCTGTATCTGTTTTAATTCTGAGCTCTAAGTGTGAAACACTTGCATTGAATTTAGTATTAATTATGTCAAGAATAAAATGCATCACACAGACATGGAGTCAGTCCAGCAGTTCCCATGTCTCCTCTTCTAATATTCCAGGTCTAGTAAGTCTCTGAAATGTTGTGAATAGCTGTTTAAATTAGCTTGACATTAGCCTTATTGTTATTTTTTTTACATGAACTGGTCATTCAAAGAATTAGAAATTACGTGTGTTGCTTTTCCCCATGCAGACATACTAAGACGAGACATGGACAATAGGACATAGAGACATTAAAGTGACAACAGTAGACGTATATAAGAACTAAAATTAGGTGAGATTCTGACGTAGAAGTAAAGGCGTTGTGGCACAGTAATAAATCACAGTTAAAATCTGACCTCTGACATAGTGAGTAATAACGCTCTGAAATGCTGTTGTTTCCAGGTAAAGTTTCCAACTTTGGCTGCAAACAAAGCACTAGGTTGTTTGATGTATTGAGACTTGCTAATAACCTTTTGTCTGTCCTCGGCTGGTTTGTTCGGGGAAGAAGGACCCAGAGGCACTTGAAAGCCTTTTAGCACAGACGGGAGCGGAGCAGATGCTCCACAGCCAACCAGCCCTCGCCTCTTCAAGAACTAAAACCCTCCAAAAGCAACGTGCTGTAAGCTGCTACTGAGAAAGTGACAGCCTGACTAGTGGTGGGAGGTGGATCTTATTAGATGTGGACTTCAAGCAGACAGGAAGTACTTTTAAATAGACAATCAGGTTGCACATTTGGAGTTGTAGTGATCTAAAAATACATTTAATTTATAACAACAGTATAACAACAGTAGTTAAAGTACAGATACATGTTAAAATACAGTTAGAAACAATTTGAGTATGCTACTCAAGAACGTTATGGAAGTGCAGTAAACTTGTGAAATGCACCTTTAAATTGTCGTCCTCAGTTCGCCCACCGGCTCCAGACGTGTGGAGGAGCCAACATCTGTATGCAGAGTTCACAGCTGTTCGTCACCCCGCGAGTGTTGAGACTGAATTTGTTTTGTATTCGCCTCCATTTTTTACCCGCTTTTACTATTCTTTTATTCCCCCCTTTTTTCTGCCTGTATTACCTTCATGGCCCATTTCCCCACGTGTTTTTATCACTTTCCTTATAATTCTTATTTCCCATCCCTTTGCTGCCACGATGCAGCAGCGGGTTAAGTGAACATCAGGTGTAAAACGTCCATCTCTGGTTACCCGACACAGCATGGGTAGAAAAAATAAATCCCAGCGTATGTGTTATGGATTTGTCCCGGTGGGGTCAGACTCTGAGGTGTGCTCGGGTTCATCCTTCTGCCCAGAGAAAGAAAAGCAATTTCAGACTCAGCTTATAAGTAACAGACTCTGGGGTGAATTCACGAAGAATCCGCTGTAGCCGCTAATAGCTAAATAATTTGTGCACCGTCGGCACCAGCCGTTTGCTCCGTATTAGGATTGCACGAAAGATAGCGGCGTTAATGATGTAACGGCGCCAGTACACCCCTAAGGTTTAGCAGCGGAGTGCTATGTGCAGAGCAATTTCCACCTTTCCACGTACAGATCGTTCCATTATGAAAAAAACTGCTGAGCTTCACATCGTGACCGTCTTTAATTAGCAGACGTGCACACAGAACACCACCAACTAGCTTCTCTCCCTTCTCTAGGATTTCACACACACACATATATATATATACATATCACCATCTTCTGACAAATGTCAAAAAGTTACTATTAATGAGACTCAGGCAGATCTGAAAATGTCACATTAATGTCTGATTCTTACTCTGTTGTTCAGAAACTTTGTTCATCTGCCTGTGACACATTGGCTCAGATGTTAAGTGCATCTGGAAGTGAAGCTCTGGCACATCGGCCGTATTTAACTCTGGATCCTGCGCTGAACCTTCAGCGTTGTGCTCCACGTCGGCACAGATCAGCTGTTCCACACACTGGACGCACGGATTGTTGGTAATCACCATGAAACGATGGATAAACGGCGCCGTCAGGTTATTTTCACTTTTTAAAAGCCGAGCGTGGGATATATGGGATAAAACTTGATCTCTCTCCCGTCCCTCACCCCACGTCTGACTGGAGATTTGATATCATTCAATATTAATTTAATATCATTCAGTGCATCAGAAGCTTGTAGAGAGAGAGCTTGAGTTACCCACAACTCTCTGGAGATGTAATAATTTCATTCTGTGTGTGCGTGTGTGGTATTTTTCCCCCACATGTTACCTAACTTACATAGGGAAGTTTATTTTTGCAGCAGGAGCTTCATGAATAAGCTGAAGCTGCCTCAAAACCCCTAAAAAAAATCCTTGTTTTTCTTTTAAATAGTCTGATTGACGAAGATGGTATGATCTTGATTTCTCAGTCACACATTTTTCATGCACAAAAACTATTAATGACACATTTTTTTTTGTGTTTTTTGTATATTAAAAACTGATTTGATGCTTTCATATCAGCATTTTAGAGGAGAGACCCAATGATATTAATAGGACACACACACAAAACAACCTGTTCATTCCAGAGCTGTAGAGAGAAGCTTATATTATATATATTATAAAATGATATTTGCTTCTTAAAACCACTAATATATGTTGTTGGTGATATCACAACTTCAAACACATGGGAAGTGAACTTTAAAACCTTTAAGCTTTTCATGGTACAGTATGCAATTTATGCACTTTTAACACTGAGATCAGAACTTACAGTGAAGCTATTGTGTCCAACAGATATTGAATTAAAGGATACTTCAAATATTCAGAGATACAGGATTGTGTAATGGAGGAGGAGGAGGAGGTTTCCAGGTAAGTTAAAAAAAAAAACACCTTGCACATATATTATAACATGTAGAGGTGGTCTCATTTTGCTCGCTGCGGTTTGCACCAGGAAACATTTGTACTTTATGCATGTGTGGACTGGAGGAAAAAAAAAAACTGGTGGAGCTTTTCTCCTCGTTCTTTTAAAACAACAAAGAAATGTGACCAGAATGATGGAGACGGGTTGAGTGAGAACAGGAAGAGGAGGTCAGGGGAGCGAGACGAACCCCCGTAATGTAGGATAATGAGATGAGAGCTTCACAGACTCACAGAGCAGAAGATGCTGCAACACAACCACCGCGTGGAAGGAAGAGGGGGAACGCAGATAAAGAGAGAAGGGGAGAAATGACGGAGGGACAGATAATGATGTGTGGAAGAAGAAAGAGAAGGAAGGGTTCGTTTTTGGGGCTTTATGAGAGGGATGGGGAAGAGGAGAGACGCTGAATCAAACTAAAGGACAAAAGAGATGGAGGAGAAATCTCTGTGTGGAGGCAGAAACGAGATATAAAACAGAGGGGAAACAATAGAGCAGAGTAGACGCGGAAACGGGCTTTTATAAAAGACAATCGGCGAAAAACAGCAGGAAAATAACCCGCCTGATTACACCCGTTCCGTTTCTCAGTCTCTGGGAGGAGGATTTGAAGGCGTGCAGTGCTTTTCCTCTCGTCCCTTCTTCGTCTGCAGAGCTCGGCCGCCCGGTGTTGCCCAGGGGGTCGGTGGCTGCAGACTGCATCGCATCCACCCGCTGGCGGCTTCATCTCGCCACGGAGCGTTTGACGTTTTTTTTTGTCAAACGGTGAATCCGTCAAACGGGCGCGGGGCCTCGCTCTGTCTGACCCGTCCCAGCAGGAGAGGGTGAAGGAAAGTGAGATAAGATGGAGCTGTGATTACCATTCAGTGATCATGGTGTCACTCTGCTGGAGTATGGACAAAACTCTGTAAGAAGCTGAATGTGCCAACATCTCTAGCCCGCTTTTGGTCTTTGCATACGTTTTTTTTATTGCAAGATTTTGCAATACTTTGTGTTTTTACTTTTTTTTTCATTACCCGTAAGAAGTCCCAATCCTCAAAATTACACAGAAAAGAAAGGCTTG
The DNA here is from genome assembly GCA_036785175.1 of Eupleurogrammus muticus. Taxonomy (NCBI): domain Eukaryota; kingdom Metazoa; phylum Chordata; class Actinopteri; order Scombriformes; family Trichiuridae; genus Eupleurogrammus; species Eupleurogrammus muticus. The sequence continues at coordinate 3,532,894 of JAYKQN010000001.1, forward strand.
AAATATCTTACTCTATTTATTATTGAAAAGTGTTTCTCTGTTAGAGAAACTCATCCATATTCTTTGACTTTTTCCTTGTTAGAATTCTCTGGTTTAGTTTGTTGTAATAAGACCAGATCTCTCTGTATTTCACTGTTTTTTTTATCTTATCTCATTTCCTATCTGTAACATTTATTAGGCTGCCACTCAAAGTTATTACTGTCCTCTAAGCCTGCAGATTTCACCTGAATCCTGAGTTATGGTTGTTTTAGAACTTTAATTTCCCTAAAAAGTTTAACTTTCAATCTGAATCACAAAGGGACTTGAATGGATTGAAGTTTCAATGCTGAGATCAGATCCTATTTGGATACGTACGCAACCCTGTTACCAAAACCTCAAAAGAATTCAGACCCTCTATAGTTTAAAAAATGGGCCATTAATCGAGCTCGGTGTATTCCCAATGCAGACTTCTGTCAGGTTATCAGTACGTCCTATGTTTTATAATTCTCTTGTAATCTCTGTTAAAATCAGCTCAACCCTGCAACCTGTGCACACCTAATGTTTAATATATAAAAAGAGATGAAATGATGTTATCTCTCAAAGCAAACTGCTCAGCAGAAATGCCCAAATGAGCCTCAAGCCCTGAAACTATGTTTAATATCGTTATATGCTGCTGCATTAATAAAAATCTCCTCATTTTAACCAGAGCATTAAAACTTAATTAATTTATTCATCTACATACAGTGTGAAAAAAATGGTATATGGTCATATGCTATGAAAATGAATTAAGGTTTAGTTGCATGTTACATTCTACAAAGAAACAGGAGAGAAATAACAACCTGCAAAAAAAAGATGCAAGGATTTAATCTGATATATCATGAATGTTAAGGTACACAGTCATATGGGAATGGTAATCAGAAGTGAAAAACAAGTGAACAGGATGCAGAGGAAAGTGAAAAAAGTGAGTTTTTGTAGCGGTGGTGACAAGCTGAGAGATGTGGCTAAATGGAGCATGCACTGAACACAGGAAAATAGACGGGAGAGAGGCTAAGACGTTTAAGTTAATGAGGGAAAGAGGAGAACGGTGTAGTGTGGGAAATGAGGGAAAACCTGTCTGAATGAATAATTGAATACGCTAGGTATATTAACATCTATATAAAGTTCTGATTTTCACCAGCTGAAGATTAACTCAGCAATAATGATGTATATTATGTTATTACATAGATTGTAGCATGGTATTATTCTTATTCTAGGCATTGGGTTTTCATTGTTCTGGATGGATGCTGTAAATTTAAATAAAATGCCCCACAATTTAGCAAAAGTGATGATCACTAATATAAATTGTGAGGAGCATATTAATTCAGTTTCATGTGCTTTAAAAACAGGAATCAGGTCAAATTTATTCCTGGTTCAGGAAATCAGATATTAGAGGTAACGATTACTTTATATTCTTTATTAATGCATTGCAAGTGCACCATTTCCTGTCCTGCCCTATATAAAAAAACAATACGAACAGGGGGATTCGCTGGTGTGGAAGTGGCATCGCCTGTAAAAAAGTGACGTACAGTAACCACACAGACACAGCGGGTGAGTTAATCCTGTCGCTCCTGCTGGCCCTTGGGGGCCTTCTTAGCAAGCAGGCACATCCAGCACATTTCACAGTCTGCCCCTTAATCCCTTTAGGAGGCTCCATTACGCGTCAACACCGGCCCAGTCGCTGGCGTGTGTGTGTGTTATTTAATGCACTGTGAAATATGGAGATCTTCTTAAAGGAGCAAATGCTTCTGAGTTGACTCCACCCACTTAATCATTTGAAAAAACATCTCCCCCCCTCCAAAAAAAGTAAGCAACGTTCTGAGAAACAAAGATGAAGGTGTTTGCTTCCTCTGAGTTCTCCATTAATTTTCAGCAGCAGAGCTGAGCTGCACCAACGGAGAGATGGTACGAAGGCGTAGGTGGCGTGTGTGTGTGTGTGTGTGTGTGTGTGTGCGGGGGGGGGCTGTTGTGTGGGAGATGCCCTTTTGCAGCAGACAATGGTGCATAACGTGACACGAACATGATTTAACGTGTTAACTCCAAGTTTCTCTGGCTGAAAATTACAGGAACAGACGGTCACAGTGTTAAAGAGTTACGAGACAAAACTGCAGAGTGTGTGTGCGTGTGTGTGTGTGTGTGTGTGTCAGTCAGACAGACTTCATGATATAGAGACGAGATGCCCTTAGTGTAGAATACACTGAAATGTTGACTCCATCTCAGCCAAGTCCTGATTGGGCTTGAATTTTCAGAACCGATTTCCAACAGCAAATGAGGCCAATTCAACCCCTAAAGTGATTTTTTTTTCTTTTTTTTGTAATAATAAATTTGGTCAATGTCCATACTAGGGCTGACCCGACTACCATATTTTAAAAATCGATCATTCGAGGACAAACAAATCGATAGGCCGGCGGACACAGAGGGAAAGGGGGAGGTTCGGGGGGAGGGATTCAGCAATTCAGACCTCAAGTTGAGTCGCGATCAATCCACAGCAGTCGCTGTTTTAAACCAACACACGCCAGTAAGAAATAAATAAACCACACAACGCAGCAGGAGCAGTGCAGCAGCAGCAGCAGCAGACATCTAGTGAAAACCAAGCAGCTTCATCACATTATTTCACATAATCAGCGAACAGATAAATGATGGTTACCATGGCAACGGTTGATCGATTGGTCAGCCCTCATCAGCATCAACACCAGCGTTGATGTACAGTCATGCAATTTAGTTTACAACTCAAAAACACATGTTTAGGTGTTTAATTGACTTATCAATTAATTAATTTAGACCTCTGCTCTGTATTAAGTATTTTTAACATAGGTTCACAGTCATGTGGCTTTTCAGTCAGAATAAACTGGTTGAAATAAAAGATCAGAATATCGAATATACCTGGTGTAATCCAGCTGAGATGTAACATTTCCCAGTTGGTGGGTGCTTACATTTAAAACATCTGTATTGCATGTATTAGGGCTCAGTTAAAATCAAACCTGTCACTACTGAGAGTAGTGAAAATTCGAACGACTACCCTGCTGAATGGTGAACGAAGAGAGATGAGAGAGAAATGGCAGAAGAGCAGCAGGTGAAGGGAGAGAGCGTGTCTGACCTTGTCTCGTATCCCAATGTCACAAGTAATCACGAAAAGGGTTTTTAAGCATATGCGTGCGTGTATTTGTGTTCAGTACGCCCTCCATTGATCGATTCCTGAGCTGCGATCCCCGCGGGGAGAATGACAGAAACGAGTCGAGAAGCGGAATCCCACAGACAACAAACCGTCCGGGCTCGTCCCATCCCAGCCCCAGATATCCTAATCTCAACCTCCTGCTAGCGTACAGTAGGTGTCAACAAGACAGATGCAGGTATCAGATCATTCTGCTGCAGTGATTTGTCAATGATGGCGAGAACACAAACTGCACTTTATTCTGTCGACAGGTTAACAACAGCACATTAGTAGAATAAGACGGATGGAGTGGGACTATGATCCAGTATGAAGAATAGAAAAGAAGCAAGTATAATGTATGTGTTTGTAACTGCACAGTGCCAGAACGCTTCGGCTTTAGTTTCCATAGAACCTTTTTTGTTGTTGCTGCAGTGTTGGTGATGAATGATTTGCTATGATTCTTTAGGTCCCTTTCTTTCATAGAAGCCAAGTCCTGCTGTCTTTGGTGATCCCCTAGTCTCATGATAGATTAGATTAGATTAGATAGCTCCTTTATTGTCAGATACAGGTGATTGGAGATCTACCAGCATACCAATCATCTTAGCTTTTCTAAATGCAAGGTAGTTGCTGGAACTACATGGGGGGGTGGCTATTACCAAATTTATAAATGTTAAGTTTCCCAGTTCTATCAATGAAATCAGGAGGAAAGTCTTCCGTCTCTAGTAGCGTGAAGCGTTTAGAGACTGATTTTCAAGTACAACCATGAAGTTGGCACTACTGTTTTTAATTAAACATCTAGAGAACTATTGGATGGATTTCCATGACATTTGGTTTAGATCACATGTGTCAAACTCAGTTCCTGGAAGGCCATGTGGGTGCAGGTGTCTGTTCCAACCAGGAAGTAACACACCTGATTCTACTAATCAACCAATAGAGCTCCTGCTGAGGTCCTTCATTAGTAGAGTCAGGTGTGTTACTGCCTGGTTGGAACAAAAACCTGCAGCCACAGTGTCCTTCCTGCTGTCCTAGGACCTCCCTGGACTGTGATGTTGGTGCAGTGGTCACACTGGGTACTGCAGCCCAAGGAAAAACGAGCTGGAATCTAGGACATGTATGATCTCAGCCGGCTTTGTTTGTGCGCCCAAAATAAATCACGAGGAAGCTTTTCCAAAGAAAAATGTCCCGCAAACTTTTTGGCCCGGGAAGGCCTGTCCGCTGCTCCCTGAGGACAGCCTTGTCTTTCATCCTCCGCCTTTCGGAGGAAGATGATTATCATAAAGCGGAGTTTTATCAGCGGAGGCGGCCGCTCGTTGGGATCCTGTCCCTTTCCTGATGACATCAGCAGCAGGGTTGGCAATAAAACGCAACGGCGTGCGGCAGCCAGACAGGTCACCAATCAGCGGAGGGGGTTTATGATGAGTTGGCAACCATGAGTACACACACACACACGATATGACCCTTACACACACACACACACACGCTGTTTTACAAGCATGAAACATTAAAATGGTTGAAAACATGAATGGAACCATATTGCAAGCCTGATTTTTTAGGGAGTTTTACCTTGTACGATGTGCAGGTCTAATGACAGAGTTGCTTTTGCACAAACTGTAAATCCCATTGGAGCAAATCTGTGACTAGTGATTCTGGTCTATACAAATACAATGAAATTGAATACATAGACTCTAAGTAAATTATCAGTTGTCCGCTTTTCCAAACTTTCTCATTCTTAATGATACTTTTTCACAGTTGTCTTTGTTTTGATTCTGCTTTGAAATAGGATATTTTCGTTTACCGTTTTTGCAGCTAGATGATTTGTTACTGATACATGTATCTTCAGATATGGTGATATGGTGATATGGTGATATGGTGATATGGTGGTAGGTTTGGCTGTCTCCTGTAGATATTAGGACCATTGTTATCTCTCTGATCCTCCTACTTTACCTCCCCCTTCTTTCTAGCTCCTCCACTGGCTTATCTCTGAATCTGTTTGACTGCACTGTGTCTTTCTCAGGGTTTAACACATAATAACAGTCAGATCCCCAGCTCTTGTGTGAGTCTGTCCCACCGGCTCCTGAAGGCAGCACGGTGCCTTCCGATGGATAACGCGGTGCAGAGCGATATGCAGAACCTGCACTGTTGTCCTGCATCTGACTTTTTTTTTTTAACAAACCGCTGATTTGTTGTCAGCTTCCAGGAGGGACCGGCTTGTTGAATTGTGTGTCGCAGCTGCAGAAATCCATCCTCAGCCGCCGGGCCCCGCAGACAGAGCGTGCGCTGAAACTTTTTGTCACGTAACCGTTCATAAATGCCACTTGACAGCTCGGTGACTGGTGTTGCTGAATCCACTCTTTTTTTTTTTTTCTCTCTCTCGCTGGACAGAAAACATTTGCAACTTGCCTTTTGTCTTTTCCACAAACTTTTCCTCCTCTCGCTATCATCTCACTCACCTTCTGACTCTCTTCAGCCACCGCATCAGCTTCTTTTCTTTTGTCTGGAAGAGATTGTATTTTCTTTTTGCTTTCTTAAGCTGTGCGGCGTGTTCTTTCCTCTCATCTCCTCAGTGCTTCGCCTACTGCTCTGCATGTGTAGCTGAAATATGTTGCTTGAGGTGATATTACTCTTTGCAGACGAGACAGGTGGTGCTCCCTTATACTTGTCCCCCCTTGTTTTCCTGAAATCATCTGTAGCTTATTAAGCGTCCCTTCGTTTGGCCTTGATAGAAACCAACGTCTTGACCAAACAACGTTTGAAATCTTTGTTTCGTTTTTCCACTTGGTTTCACGGAGTCATTACGCGGCGTTCAGGCTCGACACAGACGTCCGATACCTGTTCCTTTGTCCTTGAAAAGCAGCAAACCAGATTTCGCTTTAACTTGGTATCAAGTGGCAAGCTACACAATACGTTTTTTGGGGCTGGTTGACAACCATAATATCTTCTTTTTTTTTTTTCAGTGCTGTGAGTACACTGCTTCGATTGTTCACTATCTCTTGGCAACAGATGTGTCAATTAAATCGCGTTAGGATTTTCTCCACCACACGCTTCATTAATGTCATATTTTCGTCCGTGTGGTTGCGCCGTGTGCTCGTCAGCCGTCAGACAGAATGCTGCGTGCGCCCGCGAGTAATTAGATTTCTCTCATTAGCTTTCATGTGTTGTTTTTAGACCTAAATGCACGGCGACGTTTTTTGTGGGATTATTATATTCTTTTGAAGTGACGCTAAAATAAAATTTCCAGCTTGAACACCTCAAATATTTTTATGTAATTGTTCCCTAATTAGGTATTTTAAAAAAAAGTATATGTTTCTGCTGTGTATGAATATGGTGTTAAAAATCGTGACAAGTTCACATCCTTTAATGAAAAAAAGATTTCCGATGCTAAATATTTACCCAAGACGTGAAGTCTGAACTTTTCCCTTGTGAGGCGACATGACATTTAAGAGCACGATTTAATCCTAACAAAGCAAATCATGTGCTGAATTGTTTGTCTTCAGAGCATGCTCATATGCAGCGAGTTCAACGCAGGAATAACCTATATTTGCTTAAATCTGTGTGTTTGCCTGACACGCCGAGAAAAGAATTCTTCTTTTTTTTCAGGGGCCTTCATCTGTCAGACGAGTATGAGACGTTCTATAAACTCAAAAGGAAGCCGTGTCTTCTATATTAATATGATGACAGTCTTGATAATAGAAACCCCGCTGACTTTGATGTCTCACTCGCCTCATCCGGTGTTGTCATGGTTGCTTTGAAAGCGTGTTCCATGGAGCCGAACCGCACTTTGAAGCAAGGTTTCCACATATATCCTTCAGCTCTGACACTGCAGCCCTTCGTTTATTCCCTTTTTCCTGCTCGGCCGTTTTGCTGCCACCCCCATCTTCCCACATTTACTCAAACATTACAATAAACAAAACCTAATGAATCCTCCAGCACATCCTCTGCCTCTCTTGTTTAATTAATGAAGATTAAAAACAGCAAACAGGTGAACAGAACAAAATTTATAATTGCATTTTTTATAAACATCCCTAGCTCATACATGTCACCTGTTTGATAAATCATCGTGCAGAGAACGTGGATGGACAAAGTCAAGTAGGGCGTTTTAACCAAAACCCACCGATCTTTATTTTAACTCTTTCCTCTCTTTTACTCTCTTTCTTCATTATTATAGGTATTCAAGCTGAAGGCCGTCCAGCTGGCCGAGAAGCTGCTGCCGGCCTTCAACACCCCCACAGGAATCCCCTGGGCCATGGTCAACCTTAAGAGGTTAGTTTCATTCACTTCATGTCGCAGCTACACGTCGGCTTCCGTTTGTCCAATCATGATGCCTCATAAATGGTTAGTTGAATTAAATATATTTATATCTTATTATATTGCAAATTACCCTGTAGCCAGCTCCATTTCTGACGTGGATTCTATTATATTTAAGCTGAGAGAACACAGAGTTAAATTCTTTCGTATCTCAGTAGCTCCCACATTCAGCCTTCACATTAGCTGGGATTACAGATCTGCAGGTACATGTACATTTAATCCTCCATTTTTTTATTATATGAGAGACGTTCCTTTAAGATTGTAGTTGAGTATTCTCAGATGTGCATCAGATATCTCACCATAGCACGGCACACGTTTTACACCCACACGTTTTCTCTTATTTAATCTGCTCTGGACTGCTTGTATTGTTGCTAAAGTAGCAGCACTCCAACCTGAAATATGGCAAAATTACTGAAAATCCCTTCATGTGACATTGAGTTTTTTGTTTTTTTTCCCATCCCCAGTTTCTGCTTGCTTGTAATTTTTTTTTCATCATGAGTCCACGTGAGAAGGGAATTAAATAAAATAGCTTCGTTAATCAGCGGGCTACTTTGTTGCTAAGCACCAGCCTAGTGTGGATGTGGGTACAGAGGGGGACTCCTCTAGACGCAGTTCTGGTTCATTTAGAGAGCTGACACACTGCGTTTTGTCTTCATCTCCCGTTGGACGAGCATCCAGCAACGCAGAAGGAAACTCAACACGTGTTCACACATATGAAGGCGCCCTCAGGAATAATCGTATGCATAGAAACGTAATCAGTTCCGCTTGATTGGATGGCCTCAGCTTCTCAGGGCAACAAACACACACACACACACACACACACACACACGCACACAGGCAAAAAAGCCTTAGCCTGTTCCAGGCGCCTCCTGTGTGACATAAGGTCATGTGTAAATATCCCTGTGACCCAGACACCTGTGTACAACCTGTTGCTGAAATCAATCCAAAATGTAATCTGAAATATTTAGATAAGGCGCATGTGTCTTTCATTGCCGGAAAAAAAAAATTCTCCTCGTGTTTTCCTATTGGAATGTTATTTAGATATTATTTTAATAATTACATTTCATTTTCATAAGAAAACAAACATTGTGACACAGTAAGTCATCAGACAAAATTACTATTAACCCCTTAACGCCTGAATTTATATAGCTCTACATAAAAAAAAATGTTTTATGTGTGTTTTTGCCTTTAAGTAGATGGTAAATAATGTTGAGATTATTCAATTTACTTTTGCACAAAAATAAATAGAAAATTTGGTATGTTGCAAATTTGCAACAACGGGCATAATGGTCAACAATAAGATAAAGATAAAAAAGTAATATAACAGTGAAAAAACAATGTTTTATTTATTCATCCTTTTTAAACTTATTTATATAAATCTGCAACAGCAGGTTTTCAGTAGCAGCAACAGCAGCATTGAGGGATGCAGACCCTGTCTCAGCTGCTTGATTGAGTCAAGCGGTTTGTTGCATATTTGCGACAGCAGGCGTTAAGGGGTTAAAACCTTCAGTTTTTTGATGTTTCATTAAGTTTAGACGAGCTACAGGCTAGAATAAAAGAGAATATATCAGTATTTGGAGTCATTATGAGCAAGGTAATATCTTTTGTTCTCCTTTAAGCTGCTGTTCCCTTTTTGTCCTCACCTCCATCCTCCTCTCCATCCTTCTCCTCTCCATCCTCCATCCTCTCCATTCTCCATCCTTCTCCTCTCCATCCTTCTCCTCTCCATCCTTCTCCTCTCCATCCTCCATCCTCAATCTTCTCCTCTCCATCCTTCTCCTCTCCATCCTTCTCCTCTCCATCCTCCATCCTCCATCCTCCATCCTCCTCTCCATCCTCCATCCTCCATCCTCAATCCTTCTCCTCTCCATCCTTCTCCTCTCCATCCTCCATCCTCCATCCTCCATCCTCCATCCTCCATCCTCCATCCTCCTCTCCATCATCCTCCTCTTCATCCTCCATCTTCCTCCTCTCCAGCGGTGTAGGTCGTAACTGGGGCTGGGCGTCCGCCGGCAGCAGCATCCTGGCGGAGTTCGGGACTCTGCACATGGAGTTTGTTCACGTCACCTACCTAACGGGGAACCCTGCCTACTACCAGAAGGTAGCAGCTGCCTGAAGGAATATCAGTCTTTGTGAGCTGTGTCACAGCAAGTCTGCGTGTCGTTTTTTTCCATGTTTTGTAATTACACAGTTTCTAAATAAGCTTGAATTGTAATGGAATGCACAACAAATCAAAAATAAAAAGTAAAGTTGTATACTAGGGTTCACTAATGTGGCAAAAATGGTGACACGTTACGTTATGTGCAACAGAGGCTTGATGTTCATTACATGTTTTTTTTTACCTTCACTAACTTTCTTAATTGATATAACAGCCTGTGAACTGAATCAATGACTTAGGTTGAACAATAAGAAAATGTTGAAAAAAATCCAACACGTACAGAATACGTTTTTTTTCCAGAAGTGGGATTTTCTATATTTGGATTGAACGTCCTATTTGTCGTGTTCGCCACAGGTGATGCACATCCGGAAGCTGCTAGCCAAAATGGACCGCCCCAACGGGCTCTACCCCAACTACCTGAACCCCCGTACAGGCCGCTGGGGGCAACGTAAGTACACAACGTCACCAGGTGTCCGTACCCCACAATATATTAGTGATGATTCACGAGTGCTGAGTTATATACAGACGGTGTTTAACTCACTACTTCCAACTTACAATAGGTTCCGAGAGGCTGTTAAATGAGGTGAGGTGTTTGTAAGTTTTTATATATTAAGTTTCAATTAATCTATAATTGCTATTCAAGGTCATTTAAATGCCATTTGTTTAAATGGAGATTGCCTGGTGTTTCTTACCACTATCACCGCTTGCCTTACGCTTATTGCCACTACCACTAGCCATGACGAATAAGCTTAACTTATTCAGAAACTAAACTGAGATGCTCACAGAGACACAAACAAGGCTGAGATAAGAGAGATGAGTGTTGGAGATGCACGTATGGAGAGTGCAGCAGAAAGAGGAACTATTCAGATATGGCACATGGTGCGAAATATGAACTTGCAAACAAAATGCAGCATTTTATGAACATTTATGGAAACCAGTCAGCAGTCGTTCGTGTCTATGAATGAATGAATTCATATGTTGGATGTCCTATCTTGGCTATAGCACCATTTTTATGCCATTTTGTGGAGATTGTTTGCTATGAGGAGAAACAGGAGCATCTAATATTAAGTCCAGGTAAGAGGAGGAGTGGAATGGATTCTCTTTAATTAGAACAAATAGACGGGAGTAGCAGAAGAAGGCGGAGAGGATGCGCAGTATTCCCAGTGCATTGATCACATTCTGGCGGCCGGCCCGAAGGAAATTAACTGCTCAGAGAGCGAATACAGACGTGCAGCGGCACACTCTTCCTGCTCCGAAAGCTGTCATTTCTTGTTAGTGGATTTTGACAAATATATAATTAAAGCTGGCGAGGTACCACATGTTCGGTCTTTCACTCTGCTCGGCACACGGTGACGGACAAACACTCTGATTGTCTAAATGCCAACAGTACGACGATGTAGAGGGGCTGGTGTACACCACATTATTATTTCCAATACTATTAAGGAATTATTTAAAACATCACCCAAGTTTATTTTTGTATTTTGCATTTGGTTTGTCTTCTTTTCAACTGATTGCTGTAGTTTTGCACATCAATCACATATGTCTGTCAGCTCTGGGTTTTCTCTTATTTTTGGAAAAGGGGAATTCGAAAGACTAAAACTCTTTAAATTGAATATATCGTTAGTTTTTAGGTGGATTTTTTTTGAGGTGGATGAGTTTATTTAACTAAATGTGAAATAGGTAATGCCAAGAACAGACGAAAAAAAAGGTGAATGCAAATTTGTAAACGGCTACTGTTGTCCAGCAAGAGGAAATCTGTTCTATTTATTTTACCTGTCGACAAAAACAAATGGATGTGCACTCATGGACGGACGGATGGACGGAGGGGCTGGATAATGGATGGATCGGTAGCTTGGCAGTCGGACGGATGTGCTTGTAAGTGCACAGACTTTGGGCCAACTTCAGGGTAAATAAATGGATGGGAAACGCAGGAGGGCGCATTGATTGATGGGAGGTTGACTCCATCAACAGACAGATAGTACGCTGGCAGCCCGCATGACTGGCCAGCTGATGTTTTGTGTTTGTTTCTGGGTGTAGGTGCATCTGTGCTTCTTTTTTATATATATGTAGTATATTCTGCACCTGTCTTTATTTGCGCACACACACACACCTCTCGTACATGTATTGATCTCCTTGCGTGATGCTGTGTGTATGCTGCACTGTCACAATAATTAGCTGCCACTTCACCCTGTTGCCTTGACCAGCTCTGTTGATTAAATCATAGCTGCACCGGTTTAATTAAAGCTCATAGCTGCACTAAGTAGTGTCCTGCTAGTATCAAGGGGCACGAAGAGACTGTGTGATGCTCTTAATAGGAAGGGAAGGAGTTACAGTAAGTGCGAGAAGTGTAATTAATGTGAAACCCATATGGCTCAGGGCAAAAACGCCCTTGAATATTGATAAATCCTTGCAAAATGATAAATTAATAGGCAAAGGCTCCCTTGGTGATTGGGTAAAAAAAAACACATTTTACCCTCACATTTCTGTTTTTAGTGAGCAATGCAATAAATTAATTATGTCTCTTCATGGGCCTCTGAACATGATAGCTGGCCGAGTCTTTGCAGCGCATTCTGGCAAAGAAACGTGTTTTTTGGTCAAACAGCAGCTTGCAAGAGGGGATACACTTGGCCCTGTTATACCAGCAGGAAAATAAAGCAGAGTCAGAGTGTAAGAAGTGCTGAGAGTTTCTCAAACTGAAAACATGAGCTGGACTTTACCATAGACAGCTGGTGTGTTCAAACCTCCCCCATACAAAAAAATTAATTATTATTATGAAAGAGATTAAACCACACAACAGCAATAAAGTATTTAAAAAACAAGATTTACTTTGACTTAAAGCCTCCAACAAGTATATATAGTTTTTAAAGGTCAAAGGTCAAACGCAGAGTGCAGATATGAGGATGAAACCAAGATGGCATGTTCCATTTAAACATGCAATATCAGATGCAGATACTTTCTGACATCTGAGCATGCTGAGCCACAGTTTGCCTGACAAATGTTTGCACAAATAGTTTAGTTTCTAAGTTTTCACAGATGGGCTCCCAAGCTGTTCTCTAGTACAGCACCAATGATTTAAAACAGAAAATAATCTAATGTCTACTGGCTCCAAATATCTGAGTTTGTGATGCTCTCAACGTAGCTCAATGAATAAATAATTATTTATAATAATGATATAATAGATAAATTCATAATAGGGTTTCATCTGTTATGTCACCCAGGTATTTGTCACTAATTGTCACCAGAGGCAGCAGGCAAAGAATAATTTACTCTGTTTTGTGAGTATTGATAATAGGAGCCTTTTCCTCATCCTATTTAATTAGTGAGTCAACATTATACTAATACAGTCTGTCACTCAGGCAGCAGAGATATTCAGAATGGAATCGGCTTTAATACGCTTTTAAAGGGCATTTTCCAGGTGTTGATGTTTCTTTTGATAGCACATAACGTACAACTTGTTTAAAACTGTGTCTCTGTGGAATAACCGGCTGCACACAAACATTAATGTAGTCACTAGTTACAGTGGTGGTTTCATCTGGGGAGCCGTTATTAAGCGTTTCAGCACAATCAGCTGCAGCGCAGGTATGTAGACGGCGGTTCAGTCACACTAATGAGGAACGAGACCGGGTTCCTTGTTCCTAATGACATCCTGCTGTGACTGACAGCCTCATTACCACGCACTTTTCTGTCTGACTGTAACACCGTGCAGCAGTGACTGTAAAACACCCCTCAGTGGAAATCACTGGATTTCCATTTGGTTAAATTCTGTATTACTCAAATATAAATCTGTATGTTTCAACTGTGTTAACCTGATGATTACCATTTCCATTTTATCCATTTATCTTCATTAGACTGACATTGTATTCATGGTAACTTTTTGAGGGGCTTTTATTTTTAGAAATTCCAATCCAGTCCTGCTTCACTTTTATCTCAAATACAACTTGAAGATAACATTCCTATTCTTAAACCAACAACATCCTGATTAATAAAAAAAAAAATGTTTCCATGTGGCAGGAATCCATTGTTAATCAGAAATTTTGATTTGTATTTTGTGAATGATTTTATTTTATACACACACTTTCATTTTATGTGCAGAACAAGTAGATTTTGGATGGAGGAAGTACAGATACAGATATGAAAGTGTGCTGTTGCACATGAGCTTCACAAGGCTTTAAACACAGTGTTTTATAGCACAGGTCAGGCTGCAGAGCTAATCTGTTTTTTTAATGCGTGACAGTATAATTTCATATCTGTATAGTACCTGTGTTACCTTTACTCGCCACATACCTTACTTAATCCTGCACTGCTCTCCAGAAAACACACAGATGTAAAACAGCACGACTCCTGCAGCAGCCAGTGCCCTTGACCGGTGCTTTAAAACAGCACGTGTTCAAAGCTGTGGTGGAAACATCCCTCGTGTACCTGCGTCTTTGTGTCTGCAGGATAGTGGATAGTGGAAAAATGATAATAAGGGGCGTTAGTTGGGTATTTTTGGGCAGGTGCTAATTTAAAAGTGTGTAGAAGGAGGTCGTAAAATAAAGGAAGGTTGAAAGATGAGGAAAAGATCAGACTTGGAAAAAGCCTTTTTTATCCTAATCTGCATCACCTTGCAATTTCCCTTCTTGCATTCAGGAACTGCTGCCTCTGAGACATCAGGATTAATTTTTGGCTTTCAGGCACCATCACATGTCAGTCAAAGGAATTTGGCAAATATAACATTGTCAACACATTTTATCTGTGAAATCATGCAGATTTTATTATTTAAAACAGAAGTCTTACAGTTTTCATTAGTGGGTTTTCCCGATCGTTTCCGACATGAACCATAAGGAGAACAAAAAATACTCTGATCCCACAGCACGCTGTTGTATGTGCTAGTTTTCACTTCCTTTTTATTCACTATGCATAGGTTGTCATGTATGCATCTGCAGAACTTTGTAGTGTGCATTGTGTTTTACACCAGTTAGAATTTATTCTTTGCCAACAACAGTCACACACTAGACAACAGTGATGAAAAGTGATACTTATATTTCCACAATAGTGCATGTATTAATAGGAATAGGACAACAATGCTGGGTGGGAGACACAGTATACTTGGCAGGTGCCTGTGCTCTCAGTGCTTTTTTGGTTTATTTTATTTTCACTCCGACATAAACCATAAGGAGAACAAATAATACTCTGATCCTACTGACTTTGTGGCTGTCCTGCCATGCAGTCAGTGGTCAGTAGGCCTGGTTTCTATTTGTAACACGAGCCCAACATCCATCTAGTTAATTTAATCGAAAGATAAAGTGACTACTCCATGGGTGCAGTGCCTGCTGTTTGGTGATGTGGCTCCGTTTGTAGGGAGCACCATCACCAGAGAGGAGTGAGGTGAAAATATTACAGCATTGGTGATTTAAAAACAGCATCTACAAACCTGGTAACATGTTGGGGTCTTCATATTAGATGGTCCTTGGAAGTGAAGTTATGTTTAGTGAAAGCAGCAGGTGGATTTTTGCATTGATCAGCTCTGTCCTATTTAAGAAAATGTGTTTGCTTTTTTATACTTGACCTCAATGCAGTTGTCATTCTGCAAGTGGATTTTCAAGGTCTTTGTGAGTTATTGGGGTAAAAAGCCTGGAGTGTAGTTAGAGTGAAATAATCTGTACCATAATGTTAGGGATGCAGATTCTGTGTCTCTCCACTACTCATGAATTATTCTGTGTGTTACAGGAAGTGTTGTGTCCCCTGATGGGTGTAGGGGACGAAAGGGGGGCAACGAGGAATGTAATTGGGGGAAAAGGAAGAATGGAAAACCAGTTATTTTATCAAAGATAAAATGGTTTGTGTACATAAACACTAAACAAACATAAAATCAACATAACTCTAACTTAAGGCGGACTCCTCTGTTAATATTAAACAGCCAAGTCAAAGCCAAACGCCACTACAAGCCTGCAGCACCCTCCCTTCAATGGAGAATTAAACCTTTCCGGTCACTGCGAAACCACACACACACACACACACACACACACACGCACACACACACACTCACTCATCCTGCCAAAACGGCCCACTGGCCACATCTGTAGCTGTCCACAGCCTCGTGTACTCCAGGCCCCAATTAACACTAATCACGAGTGCAGGGATGAGAGAAAACACATGAAGACACACACACACACACACACACACACACACACACACAGAGGAAGACTCCATCATTCCCATAGGGGATTCAGATTCCTTACATTAATGCCAAGGATTTAGAGGAAAATGATGTATGCTTGTAAACCAGTGTGATTTTATTTAATTTCACCACCAGCCAAAGGCTGATGTACACGTTCTATATGTCAGCTGCACAGTTTATCATCCACTCTCCTACTGTACGTTGCATCTCAGCTGTTTTGAACTACTTCTAATGCAAACAGAAGACAATACTTCACATTTGAAATCGATGGATTCTGCTGTGAAGCGGCCCTGGGAAAAGGCGATGTGTTAATCACCCCTGGTTGTTTCTATGAAACAGGATCGCAGCCTCTTTTGTTTTTTTTTTGTGCCTTTTTTCGGCAGCAGACGAGTTCCAAATATTACAGGTAGTAATGGAACAAGAAGTTGCAGCACAGCGAGCTGTTAAATGAGGAGCTGCAGGCTGCACACCTCCATAACCAGCCCCTCGCTGCCCCGCCACCGCCACCGCTGTGTGTGTGACAAAAACTATTTGCAGCGCCTGCTTCTTGAAAATCAGATCACGATTTAACGTTATTTCGCCTATCTTCATTATTAATGGAACGTGGGTTTGTGCGGCTTTATTGTAAATGCGTACGCCAGCTGCTCTCTGGGTTGTGTTTCCGACACAATATCTGCTCAAAGAGTGCTTGCTTCACTATTAAAACCCAACAGTCACCGCAGGTGTCATCAAATCAGTGTGAGGAATCTCACGGATTACAACTTAAACCTGAGTAGAAACATCGTTGTTTGTGACGACATCATCATCCTCCCTTAGCCGTCGTCCTTCCCAAGGATCAGTGGTAATACAGCGAGCCTTTTTCTGATGTTTGAGCTCTTCGAGCCCCTGAACACTCTGTAAAAAAAATATAATTTCAGACAAGTCACTCTATAGATGTGAGGGCAGAGTGATTGTTTAGAATCTGGCATAAGCTGTACATAAAGAAAGTTAGAGACTAGGGCTGTGAATCTATGGGGGTCTTATGATTTAAAACAATATCAATACAAAAAATCTACAGAAAGGCGTATATCCCTCGTTCAAGTTCAGTTTCATGTTTTTATTATTTTACTATTAGTTGTTTCTTATCTTAATTCTTGTGTGAATTCCTGTCAGCCACTAAAGGTGAGCAAGGTGCAATGCTGTAATGATTGTGGTATATTAAATTAATAGTTTCCAGCTGCCATGTTCTAAAATGCCCACATGCCACTCTCGGTTTACAAATTGTGGCGCGGCAGAGATCCACCAGAGGAGCGCTGGTGACCTGCCAGAGACTCCAGAGGAATACACACTATAGCAGAATGGATCCAGGTCTGGTCTTTATTTCCCACCCTGGAGGGAGTAAGGGAACCAATGATAATGTAATACTAAAGATCACCATTTCTTTTTAAATTGACAAATAAAGGCCTGCATTAACACCAACTGATTCATTGCATAGATGGATTTGATGAATCACATGCAGAGTACGATGTCTGTTAAAGTGAAATTACAGAGACAACATCCTCTCAGTAGCATATAATATTATTTGTTTTCTATTCCTATACGCGAGTGCATCTGTAACAGTGAGTGACGAGCTGACCGCTCCAGACGTTTTCTGAGTAACTGCGGGATCTCAGCCGCTCATCATGTGCGTTCAGGCGTGATCGAGACTAATGTCTCCCAGGTTTGTTTGTGAGGTTCCTGCTTTTCTCTTTGAGAACAGATGAATAATTTATAGCCTCATTTTTTATTTTATTTTTTCATTTTGTTCTCCGTCTTCGTGTATCCTGCCGTTCACTTAAAGGCATGTTATTCAAATACAGGTTTCGAATACGGAATATTCTGGTTTTTCCAAGCTAGACCTCGTCTAAGAGCTCCTCCCTAACCTTTATTTTAAGATGATCATATCACGAGAGGAGCCATAAGGATATATAGGAAATATCTTATTTTGCCTTTTATTTTTATGTGGAGATTCATTATCCATCATCAGTGTTTTTACCCATTTAAGAAAATGAGTTTGGCGAATGTGTTAATGATAATATTATAGTATAATGATGATTATAAAATTATTATGATTAATAAATATTCCTTTATAAAGCCAGAACATTACATAGGTTTTCTGAAAATTGTTAAATTAAAGTATCTTGGGTTTTAACAGTTGTGGTAGTATACTATGACAGATTTTATCAGCGTGGTCGTCTTTTTTTTTCCTTTTAGTATCAATAATTAAAATGGAACTGGACTTGACCCTGTAAAGTGTAGTTAAATCTATATTAAATGTGCTCTAAGCGTCCTCTGGGGTTTATTATGGCAACATGTGAAAACGGTGTAAACGTCCGTGAGAACGATGAGCTGATGGGCGAATTAAGGCAGAGAATAAGCGGAAATATGCTGCCCATGTATAGTGGAAACTCCAGAGAAGGATAAAAAAAACAACATCCAGCCAGTTGATGGATGCTTTTGATGTCGTGCGTTGCCCTCCGTCAAATACTTTGCGGTAAAACGGGAAAAGAAAAATGAATAATTCAGCTTCGTCCGTCTCTTGCCGTCAGTTTTTCCTCTCGCTCTGTATCCTTCCCTCTTCCTCCACTCCCGCTCTTTTACCTCTCTCTTCTTCCTGGCCTCCTCTCTACAGATCATACCTCGGTCGGAGGGCTGGGGGACAGCTTCTACGAGTACCTGCTGAAGGCCTGGCTCATGTCCGACAAGACTGATACAGAAGCCCGGAAGACGTACGACGACGCCATCGAGGTGACGTGAGATCACATCCTCATCAACAATCTGATTATGATCTAGTGATATACATATTCTTTTTAGAAATGTCAGTTACTAAACACAATCCATGCACTGATTTCCTCCTAAAAAGGAATCTCCAGCTATTTAATCCTGAGCTCTATAATAACGTGGTGTCAGATAAACCATCACAGCAAACACAAACTCATACTTTTACCTGTCTGACACATGAAACCACAGCAGGGCAGTGTTTTTATTCATAGCGCCATGTAGGTTAATGGTAACTACACATGTACAAATTGATTTTTTTTTTATTTTTTATAAGAACAAAAAAAATAAAGAAGTAAAACTATATACAAGCTAAAGCGTGAAAGAGAACCTGTTGCCATTATTTGATTTGTCTATTCTTGGCTGCTGTAGAAACATGGCAGGAGAGCCACCCCCCATGTAGACAAAAAAATCTCTGTCTTAGCTAATACAAATATTATTTTAAAAAATCAGATTATATACTAAATAAAACCTACCTATGAATATTATATTCCATTTCTGCCAAGTCTGGTCCACTAAATGCTGCTAAAACTTGACCTTTAACCTACAAACAACCAGAGCGTTGCTTTAGATCTGTAGTTCAGTCCACACTGACCCAGCACTCTGCTCCATCTGCAGGCATGTTAGTGTTATAACTGCACTTTTATTCTTTGCTGTGATTCAGCGAGTATGGTAATAGGATCCTTGTGGCACTGTGGAAGGCAATGGATGCAGGAAATGTAAACAATTTTAATTACCTAACATCCTAAGAACTGATACGGCTGCAGAAATATCCGCTTTTTTTTTTTTTTTTCCCCAAACCGCATGAAATTGAGATTCTGCAGGAAGCAGATGTTAGTGGCCTGTAACTGATGAAGATGTCCGTCGTTATTCCGCGAGGCGAGCGTATGCTGCCGGGTGAAGGCCGGGGAAACGTGGCTGTGTTTCAAATCCAGCTTTCTGTTTTCTCCTGTTTGACCCTTCCTGCCCACCTACACGTGCGCTCAATGTCGATGCCCCGTTCATCTTATTACGCCGCTCACACGCGTTTTCGCTCCGTATTCCGAGCACAACGCGCCGCACGACGCATCCGTTTCACACGTTTGACCGTTTCGATTTTCCCCTGCAATCACAAACACGCGTTTAATATTCCATCGGTAACCTCCCGCTATAATAAACACTGTCATTCCTCTTCTTGGGACTCTTATCTCTTCATAAACATCCACCTACGCATGCATTTAATAAATCCTCACTCACTTCCTAACCTACTACCCTCTCCCTCCCTCCCTCCCTCCCTCCAGGCCATCGAGCGCCACCTGATCCGCAAATCCAACGGCGGCCTGACGTTCATCGGCGAGTGGAAGAACGGCCACCTGGAGAGGAAGATGGGCCACCTGGCCTGCTTCGCCGGGGGCATGTTCGCCCTGGGCGCCGACGGCTCGCCCGACGACAAGGCCGGACACTACCTGCAGCTGGGGGCCGAGATCGCACACACCTGCCATGAGTCGTACGACCGCACAGGTGAGAGGATGGAGGGGGGGGGCACTAACACACATGTTCTTATAGTATGAATACGTTTCTTAAAGGAGAAGAGTGTTTTTTTGTCAGATTGGGCCCTTAATTCTACATCAAAACCTATGTTCTACTCACCCAGTGGTTCTCAAATTTTTTTTAATGTCCTAGAATAAAGTGCAATTGCACCTCCACTACATTAGGGGGCAGTGGCGCTCTCATTGGCAGAGTGTTCGCAGGGAGCATACAGCACAGAGTATGAGTGTGTAGACACCAAGTGTAGCAGACCCTCAAGTGACACCATGAAAACATATTTAAGAGGGATGAGAAGACAAAAGACAAACGGAAGTCTCCCAAAGCTAAGATGAGGAAATATGACGAATCGTCTGTAGCGCTTGGTTCACTGTGAAAGACCAGTGTGTTACTGAGTCTGAAATGTTGGAGACAAATAAATTAAAGACATTACACCACAATCACTGATAAGATGATTTTATGTAGTTTTATTTTTCAGTATCCTATGGTTTGACATGGTCAGTCAAACAATGTTTGTAGTTTAATTAAGGATTTAATTTTATTTTTGAATTTCAGATGCACTTCAAGTCTTTTCTGTTACAGTTAATAAAGCTATTCTTTGTTGGTCCATATTTCTTTCTTTTTTATTCTCTTATACGTTAATAAGGACATAGTGTTATGCAGAGGTACTTATAGCAATTTTATAGACAAATATACCATTATTGTATTTACTATTTCATAGACAGGATACTATTTATAGTCATGGGGGGGGCGACCCAAGGTGTTTTTTTCACATCTGGAGATCTGATGAAGATTTTGGGTCTGAGGATATCATGAAACAGCTTCATATAGGAAAAGTGATGCAGAACAAAACGTACGATACGATATGGCAACAAACCCATTTTTTTTTTACAGACGTGATTTTTTACACTTCCAGCGTCAGAAATACATCATCTATTCCGAACAGACCTTTTCAAATCAGTAGCCCGGATCCTCCCCAGGTGGTGATCAATAGTTGTCAGCAAACAAAAAGCCAGCGTGTGATCTTGATTCGTTCTCGACATGGCGATTGCGCGTGCACGCGTGAGGACGAGCGGAGATGGAGATGGAGCAGAAGGACGGCTGAGGGAGAGGGAGAGGGCTGGGTTGGGTGGCGGGGAGCTTGATCGCAGCGTCCTGTCGGTTCTTAATGAGCTGTCACTCACCGTGGCAGCGCGTTTAAAGCCCCTTCAGAAACACTGCTGTCACGGCCTCGTCAGCTTCTCGGTAATTTTCCGCGTTTAGACTCCTGATGTCTGTCAAACCTAATTGGCAGAGAACGCTAGTGTAAAAACATGGAAATCAAAATAAAAAAAAAAAAAACAATGTAGTCGGGAGCTCTTTGTTGGTGTGATTCACACACACACACACACACACACACACACACACACACACACACAGAGCACATGTTTCTTAAGCGTTCTTTACCTCCCTCCCTATCTGAATATTCACCCTCCATCTCTCTCTCTCTCTCCTCCCAAGTGTTGAAGCTCGGCCCGGAGGCCTTCAAGTTCGACAGCGGCCTGGAGGCGGTGGCCGTGCGGCAGAATGAGAAGTACTACATCCTGCGGCCGGAGGTCATCGAGACCTACTGGTACATGTGGAGGTTCACCCATGATCCCAAATACCGGCAGTGGGGCTGGGAAGCGGCACAGGTACGGTAATTCTGTCACTTATATCCATTAATTCCCATTGCGTGGCGCTAGGATGGAGTCCTGCTCCAACTGGGAGGGGGACTGCTGTGAGACAATTCAGAATTTGCTTTGCCTTAAACGAGTGTACGGCAATGCGTTTCAGGAGAGATGTGAAGCCACCGACTCCGGGGGGTAAATGAGGCAGTTTTTATTATTTAATTAAAGCCGAGGGTAATGAGCAGCAGAGAACAGCCTTCTACCTGCAGGCAGCCGTTCTCATCGTTCTCATCATTTAACACGGCCGAGGCAGATATTTATTGGAGTTTTTTTGGATGCATTTTTAAAAGAAGCAGCGAGGTCCAACGTGGATGACTTCTGTGATTTTCTGAGTGATCCAGTTAACAAACGAGCATCAGCTTTGAGGTGATTACGCCGTTGAACTTCAACACAAGAACATAAATATGAATTGTGCTGTTTGCTAATGCATTTGAAGCACACTTGTGCAATCATAGATCATCAGAAATTAATAATAATAATAATACCTTCATACTCTGCAAACCTTTAATTATTCTGATTGTGTTGCTGAAGATTACACATTAATTTCTCTTTGCTATAAAACTTGTGTTATAAAGGGAGTGGTTGTCAGCATGAGAAATATAGAACCTTTTTCTGTTTCCTTATGCTTTTACAACCCCATGACAGGGAGTTACTTTGAACTCTGTGTAAATCAATGGATAATAATATATTCTGAGTTTATCACACCAAAGAAAATGTGTTGTTAAGCATGCAGTCACAATTCAATGATTAAAATAAAATATTATGCTTCGTTAAACGGCCACGTATAGATTTTTGTTTGCGAAAATCACGTTAATGATCATCTGTCAACTTGCAGGCGCCATAGAAACCCGTCTGTGCCTGTGTCTGTGTCTGTATGCATGTATTTGAAACATGTAGGTGGATGTGAGAACTGATTTTTTTAAAGGGGCTATTAGTTATTTATTCCTTTTTTAAATGTTAATATGAAAGCAGAAGAGAAATGAAAGCCCTCGCCATTGTTTCCCACTGCTCCTGACAGAGGATTAAAGAGCTTGTCTTCTGTACAGCCTGTGTTCTCGTTCTGAATCTCAACTGGCCGTCTCAGCCTTTTTTTTCCCTTTTTTTTTATTCATACTTTCTTTTCTTTTCCTCATTTTCCCACCAATCGTGTTATTTTATGACTCTATAAGAGAATTTGAGCTGAACAACCAAAAGTTGCCTCACCTGCTTCATTTAATATCACTTATACACATACATGCTAATGCATATGACACTTCCTGTACACTGTGCTAACCCCTTTTAACTATGCTTGTATAATTAATTCTATAATTTAGAAATAAATCTTCATTTTGTCATGCACGCACCTGTTTTACACATTTTCTCCGGTATGAAGTCACTTTCCCACAGCAAATACAAACACAGTAAACGTGTATTAAAGTATGTTACCAGTATGTACAGACGCAAGCAAGTGGTTTAATAGTCATTAAGTAATTATTAATTATTAACAAGAAATGTGAACAATATGCAAATTGTAGTGCTGCTGTTGTTGATTCTAATGGCTGCAGGAAGGAGCTGTGATAGCGTTCTTCCACACCCTGGGTGCAGCAGTCTGCAGCTGAAGGAGCTCTCCAGTTGCAACCATACTGCTCTGGCCTTTTTGCATAGTGTGGTTGTGTACCCAGGTACTGGTAAGATGTCACTCTCTCCATAGCCGGTCCCTGAATGCGCACCGGTGCCGGAGGGCGGTGTCCGTCTTTGTGAATCCACCGCCGCTTCTTTGATTTTCTTTTGATCTGGAGGCAGTTCCTCGTGTCAGTTCCCCGTCGAGGCAGACGATCGCAGAGTTGTCATAGAATGTCTGCAGGTGACAGGTATGGGTGTTGTATGAGAAGGCTGCAGTGTAGAGTGTGTGACGAGGAGCGGAGGCCGCACGGTTCCCTGGGGGGGGGTCCCATGCTGCACCACTGTGTCAGACACCCGGTCCCTGATCCTCACAGACTGTGGAGGGTTGGCGACAGAGTCCACAATCCAGTGTGCTTGTGGACGGCTCCACAAGTGCGGGCTGTGTTGTACAAGTGAATCATATAAAGTCTGCAAAAGCTCTGTGTAGTCTAGACCCAAAATCTGGTGCAATGGATTTTAAGTATGTCATTTTAATAAAAATTGCACCTAATATTTGTGTTGTACAAACAAATAAATCTCCAAAGTGCTGGTTATGTCCATGTCTGATGGTAACTAGGCAACCTACAAATACATTTTTTTCTCTACATATTTCCATCTCTTCATTTTTTTTCCCTGTTCTCCTGTGTATTGTCTACATCACTTTATTTTTCTTCCTTTTCCCGCATACAGACTCGCGCTCGTTCCTCACACAACACCTCAAGGTTCCGCGTTCACATGAATCTCAACATCCTACTGTCTTCCTTTTTGTTTTTCCCACACTTCTGCATTCACTCACGTCTTACTAACACCTGCAGCCCCCCCCACCCCCCGTCTGGCTCCTCTCTGACACACTCACTCCCAGCCTATATTCCCCAGCTGCCTCCATCTGGTACACCAAACCTGTTTGTCATGCTTCATCTTGTGTGTGTGTGTGTGTGTGTGTGTGTGTGTGTGTGTGTGTGTGTGTGTGTGTGTGTGTGTCTGAGTGTGTGTAGGTAGAGCACATCTGCTTTAATGAGAAATATGTCCTCACTTAGCAGCTGCAGACACACACACACACACACACACACACACACACACACACACTGCTCCTCTTCCTACAGGTAGACTTTTTATAAGATCATTTATACATCACAGATGGTCGTGTGTGTGTGTGTGTGTGTGTGTGTGTGTGTGCGTGCACAAATACATTTGTCTACAGTTACAAATTTGCCTCATATATCCCAGTATCCACATGAAAATATTCCACACTGTTGTACGTTATTCGACTGCAGATGTGTGTGTGAATATTTCTTTTCAGCAGCCAGACGTGATGTAGGATACAATCCGTTTGATATGTGTATGCGTATGAGAGTGTGAGTGTGTGTGTGTGTGTGTGTGTGTGTGTATGGATCCAGAAGGGCAAACGTACATTTGGTGCAGCCGCCCATGAATAACACAAATTATGGTCCGAACACCTCACGACAGAAGTCTGCTGACAGCATAATGGATGTGAGAGGGACAAGGACGGGATAATGCGCTCAATTACATGCGTTAATAGCCGGTGAGCTATAAGCAGGAGTGTAATGCGTTCAGATATTTTAAAAACAGCAGCATCGGTTCCACTGTAACGAGTCTTTATTGCAAATCAATAGAGCACACAGGTAATGGCGCCCTGTTGGTGTCACCAGCTGGATGATGGCTGCATTTTAATGAGGTAATGACATCTTGTTTGTGTGTGTGTGTCACAAGGTGGAGGCATCTAAATAAATATTTTTAGTTCCAGTGGTGTGATCTGTTTATGTATATTACCTGGTTTGATGTAGAAATCAACCGTATGACGAATTGTACAACCAAACAGCAGCAGGTAAAATGATTCATTGCTGCTCTTTGTGTTGAGGGTGGAATCTGCATCTAAACTAAGGTATCTAAGGGTAAAAGATGGAATAAATGAAATCCTTCAATTCTTTTAGAAGCTGCTGAGTTGATGCGACACAAGCAAGTTTGTTTTTTTGTTTTTTTTTTAGAACTAGTTATTTCGTCTATATTTATTGCTACCACTTAACCATCATTTTGTTGTGTGTTTAGTTATGCGGCAATTCATCCACCTACAAACACGCCTTTAAACGTTGCATGGAAAGAAATCAAATCGAAGGTCCGCACAAACGACACGCTGCCGTTCTATAACCTGACAAACTGATCCACGGCGCCCTCTGACGACCCCGGGGGGAGCGCCACAGGCTCCGCCCCTTGAAAGGAAATCAGCAAACGACTGTGTTCCCTAATTATGACGTTTCCTTTTTTTCTCCCTACTCTTAGGATTTGCTGTAATCTGTCACGAGCAAATAAAATAATTCCAGCGTGCTTCTCTCCTCTCCCATCTGCCCCTTTCGTCCTTCCTCGCCCTCCTCTTCCTCCCTGTGTCCTCTAGGCCATTGATAAGTACTGCAGGGTGAGCGGGGGCTTCTCGGGGGTCAAGGACGTGTACTCGTCCAACCCGACCTACGACGACGTGCAGCAGAGCTTCTTCCTGGCCGAGACGCTCAAGTAAGTGATATGTCGATAAATCGGCCGAGCATCGTCAGCGGGCTGCTCGATTATTTATTCACCTTTGTGATGAATGCCTGATTGAAAGGTCCTGTCAGAGAAAAGTGATAAAGCAATTTTTCTTAGTCTGAAATCTAACATTGGGAAATATATTGAGTCTTGCTGTGGTTATTCCTCCTGTTCCCACTGACCATTAGAAGATTTTTCTCCAAATGCACTTAAAATGTAAGTGAGAGATGGAGATAGAGTCTCTTTGTGCAGAATAATATTTAAGGGTTCTGAAGTATCTAAAGATAAAAGGAGGCGTCACCTCTCTGAGTTAGTTTAATAAAGGTACGTCTTATCTCATCGCCTTCCAGGAGGTAGAGTCTTTTTACTGTGTAACTCAGACATATTGGCTTCAGATAAACCTTTTAAATGAAAATAATGCTCAAACCGAGGACTGGATAGTGGCGGAAGCTGCATTCAGCAGCATGTGAAGTGGATCTTAAAGGCCAGTATAAACAGAGGAAGAATTACTGACAGCAAAACATTTTAAAGTTGTATTTGGGTTCCTAAAAGCTCCTATGAATCAGAGTTAAACTTCAGTATAGTGTTTACCTGCTGTGCTGTAGCAGAGGAATCCACTGTAATCTGGATTGATGTGTTAGTAGCAGACACACAGTCCCACATCGAGTCATGAAGTATTACTCCTACTGACTACTTCGTTTTCTGCAGCCGGTTTCTTACGTTTTTCGTTGCGGTTACATCAGCCGTCAGTCACCTGACCACGCAACCTCCTCCATCATCATCACTAGAGGATGAAGGCAGGGGAGGCTTGGATACAGGCTGAGAAACGTGAGCTAATACGGCTCTCTGATTCCTCCTGCTGGCAGCTCTGTGAACACAGTAGTGTATCGTCCTGTTACAGCAGGGTTATACTGACCTGAGTCAGTACAGCGCGTTCTGCAGAAAGACGAGTTAAAGTCCAAGAAATCAACACCAAATGTGCAGAGAAAATGATTTTTGGTGGTGAAAGTATCTGTCTCTGCAGTGAGATAATTTTGCCTGACAAGGAATCAGCAGCTTTTTAAACAGGATAATTAATTTTAATTTCCAAATTTAAGATTTAGTATTTTACAATCACCGATCAAGTCATCTAAATCATTTGTCGCAGTTGCAGTCGCATTAAATGCACAAGATGATTTTGCACCAACTGTAAAACCCATTGGGGAAAATCTATGATTGGTGATTCTGGACAAATAAACACAAATACGAATAAAATAGATTTCACTTGATATAAATAGGTAATCTTTTAGTCAAGATATGCATTAAGGCGACTTTATTGTCAATTTCCCTTACATGAACTGGTCATACAAAGTATGTGAAATTACATGACTTGCTTTTTCATGTATACTAAGGATATAGACACAACATATAGACATTAAAGTGCAAGACATATATAAGATTATATGTCTATTTTATAAATGAAGTGAGATGCTGACATAGAAGTAGTGGCATTAAACAATGTGGAGGAGAGGGGAGGCCCCAGCAGCAGGTGGAGATGTTAATCTGAACTAAACTCACCCTCTCTCCTTTCCCTGTTAACCACGCTACCCCCCCCCCCCCCTTCCCCCCCCCTCAGGTACCTGTACCTGCTGTTCTCCAGCGACGACCTGATGCCGTTGGAGAGCTGGGTTTTCAACACGGAGGCCCACCCCCTCCCCGTCCTCCACCTGGGCAACATCACCCTGCCGGGCAGCGAGCCAGCCCAGCGGTAGAGGCCCTCCCCCCCCCCCCACTACCACCACCACAGCACCGGGAGGCCCCCCGCCTGTCTGCCAGCCCAAAAACACCCACCCACCAACACTGGACGAACCTACATTCAGCTCTACAGACTCTGCTGCTTTTGGACTGCAGACGTGAACCAGAGGAGACACAGAGACACAGAGAGACAGAGACAGAGCCTGTTGCACATACAGACCACTGCAGAGCGGAGGAGGACTCAGAAAACCACGGCTGAACCTCCCTCTCTTCTACTTCTTCTTCTTCGTTTTACTCTTTTCGACTCTCTCTGTCTTCTCCGCCTGCACCAGGACGGCGAGCGCGCTGCTCCCATCCGCTCTTTGCTCTGAAGGACCGAGCTCCACGCCAGGATGCTTGATACAGTTTTTTTGTTATTATTTTTAGTGTTTATTTGAGATTTGACCAAACGCCCCCCCCCCACAATACAGACCTGAGCCTAGGCACTGAGAGTGCATACGGGGCCTCTTTGAAGGATCATGCAGTCAGACAGTGTGATGGATTCTTTTTTTCAGCCAGACAGAACTTGAGGACATTACAGGGTCTGTTGATGACGAGGTGTGTGTGTTTTCTCTTGAATGGGGACACAGGGTCGAATCAAAGCCCTCTGCTTCTCCCCGACCCGATCCCCGCTCTCCCCCTGCCCGTTTAATCTTCATCAGATGACCTTTGACCTGGACCTCTTTAGCAGCTTGTCGCGTCTAATTCTCCATCCTCAGAACAGCGGACACTCGTAAGCGGAACAGTAATTACACAGAAACAGCGGCACAGCTCCATTTTATTTCTCACTTTCTGCCCAGTTAAGAGACGCCACATGTTCCCAAACCATTCTGCTGCTAATCAGTCGGATGCTGCTCTTTTAAAAAAAAAAAAAAAAATTCTCTCTTCACCTTTTTTTATTTTTTTAATCACACAGCTTTTGTCCTTTTATCCTCTCCTCTATTTTTGGAACTCATTTTCCAGATAATTATTTTTCGGGCCTCACACTACCAGGTATGAGCATGCAGTGGTTGGTGAGGAGGAAGAAGAAAAACACGCTGCTGTAGAATCCTGTTGTTTGTGCACTTTGTATGGGAAGAGGAGGAGAGCTGTAGAGTTGTAGCACTGAACGCTGATTAAATGAAGACCCCCCCCCCCCGTGTAGCTCCCATGCTGCATCTTCTCTGTACAACCTCGTAGCATCACTAAATGTTATTTTCATGAACGTCAGCGTGGTGTTAAAATTCCACATCATTTCCTTCCACCGCTCATTTCATTTCTCCCGCTTTTTGTCTCCATTTACGACGCCTTCACGTTAAGCTCTACCTCTCCTGTCCACCGTACAGAGTCTGAACACTCGGAGGCTTTTTTTTTTTGCCACACACCTCTGAAAAGTCAAAGTGTGAAATTCTAATTTGAAAATCCTTGATATCTCCGTTTTTCAGAACACGCAAAACAACTTCAGATACACATTTGGCTGTTGGATTTCTATTATAGAGCCATCATTTTCACCTTGTTCATCTCATTGTCCACCGACTAAACACCAACATCATGTCATCAGACATCAAAATCCTCAAATCTGCTCATAAACTTTGCTTTAGGAATTCTGAAATGAAACAAATCTCCAATCTCTTAAATATTTCTCCCCTCTCTCCAATGTTTTTTTTATGGGCCTGAACATTCAACTCTGGAGGACGCTCCTCCCCGTGTATGTGGCGACTTCTCTGTTTTCCAGCAGAGTTTCACCTCCTGACCCCAGTCAGAGACACACGTGATTGTTCAGGTTGTTCTGGTTATTATAGTAAAAACAGCCAAAACACATCAGCTGGCTAAAGAGGTCACACTCATCAAATATACAAACGCAAACAGAAACTTCGGCACATTCACTCAACTGGCTGGAATCAGACCTGCTCCTATTTATACAGAGATTTAAGCTGCTTAAGTTGACTTAAGTTCATGTCGCATGAAGACAAATTCTCCATTAACAGAAGCAGGCAGCACAGAGATGAGGTAAAGACAAACTGCTGGAATCAGACTGACCACAGATTGTTGTTCTGAAGACAGTGTTTCCATATAAAGTCATAAACTACACCATTAACCATCAGTGAAATGCATTTCTGTCTTAACATGACCTACAAACCCTGAAATCTGTCCTGTCCACCGCCTTTCATTCAAGGAAAACGTCAGTATTTTATAAAAATACAGACGTTTCCCTCAATGCTGGGGTCAGACCCTGGTCAACGACTGCGTTTCTGTGTGTGTGTGAGTGTGTGTGTTTAATGTCGGGGCATTTTCTGAGCGTGTGTGAGAGCTCATTAATAAGCCTGTTGTACGAGGTGAATCGTGTCCAAGCTGCGTATCCACTCACTGGTTTAGGCCGAGGAGGAAACTGGAGCAGGGTTTGACTACTAAAGATCGTTTTTTTATGCAGGCGCCGAAGCTGAAGTAGGATTTGCACTAAACCAGGAAGATATTTTTTTATGTGTCTATATTTTTCTTTTTCTTTTTCAAGCCTTATTGTCGAATGCGACGTCGTGGCCAACATTGGTGCTCTTTTAGTTTGTAATATATATGACATGGATTCATGCTCAGTGTTTTTTTTTTTTTTTTGTTTGTTTTGCATAATCATTGTCTGTATGACGTGCAGAACTGTGATGGTGTAAAAACCGAAGTTCGCGTGGGATTTGGGGTTCAGATCCGAGCACCCGCTGCCCACACACACATCCCACAGGTTCCTTCAACGTGTGTCAGACTTAACTTCATGTCATTGTTGTCTAAATTAAAAAAATGTTCCCTTGTCGGGTAGAAACTCATCTGTTGTCTTTCAGTGCAGCCACGCCGTGTGTGAACAGGTTAGCGTGTGACGCGGTGCTGCTAACAGAGTTTTAACAGCAGGAACACATCAGATATTAGCAGGAGATGCAGATTCTAACACTAATGGTTGATAGTCAAGAAGGTCATTTTACTGTTTGGTATTGGTTAACAAACGGTTTATAAGCAGCCTATAAACATCGCTTGGAGGGCTATTATAAAGGTGCAACTGATTATTATTCTAATACCCTGTTGAATGCTTGAATTCTTTGTAAAATATCTATAAATATTAGATTATTAGTAGTTTGGCAATGATGAATGATAGTAGATCGCTTGATAACTATCTATTAATATTATCTGGATGTTAATAGATAGTGTTAATATTGTAAACTGTTGGTTACACTATGATTAATAAATTCTGTGTAGTGCCTCACTTCATATATAATCTTGTGTGTATATATATATATATATATATATATATATATATGTATATGTGTATATGTATATGTGTATATATATGTATATATATGTATATATGTGTGTTTTAGATGCTTTATAAAGTATTTATTAAGCATTCAACAAAGTATTAGAATCATCAGTTACAACTTTATAATAGCTGACAATATGTTTTTATAGATGGTTTATGAACTAGTTATTAACCATTAACAGACAGTAATACACTGAATGGTTTAATTAAAGGTTAATGGATGATGGTTGGACTTTCCTGTGTAATCCCTCCAGCTTCAGCCAGGGGGCGACGTGCAGGAAGAAGTGCAAATAAATCTCTACAAATTTCGACTGTATAACATGAAGGCGGGGATGCAAAAATTAACATTCAGAAGATATTTAGCTCCTGTTTCATAGTGACACGTCACAAACCACGTCTGAGTTGGTCTTAGGTTCATGTTAGCATCAAACCTCCGTTCAACACGCCTGGTGTTCCCTTCACGCCTCTTCCCGCCATTCTTCCATCCTTCCATCCCTCCATCGTCATCTCCCTCGCCCTCTTTTGTCTGAGCGTCTCCTCACCTCGACCATCGCCGCTGTGTCCGACCAGAAGGAGCCCGGGAACAGGACTGAACCGTCTGGGCCGCCGCCGAGTCGCTGGGAGCGACGTGGATTTTGAAAAATTGAGTGTTCTGTATTTGTATTTTTACTGAACTTAAAAAAAAGAAAAAGAAATTAAAGTATCTGTAAATATGTTTAAAACTGAGACACAAATTCAATAAAGATGCTATGAAAAGTGACCAGAAAAGTACGATTTGGTTTGTTGTTTTAAATACCATTCCTTATATCGAAGTTTTTTTTGCTTGGATGGATTTCCATGAAATTTCTTACAGACATTTGCTCAGGATAAAACTCATTCATTCATGATATTTTAAGATATAATAATAAAAACACTGTACATCCATTCAGGTGTTTAAATTCACCTGTGGAATCCACGGCACATATTGGGGGTTAATTTATGAGGGAAAACAGCACATTTTCAGTTTTTTCGGGAGGAAAATGTAATTTCTTTTACAGTGATTCACCATATTTAGAGTGATTCATAATTTAGTCTGTTTTGCATTTAAATCAATGTAATAAGATTATTTATTTTATATTGTTTCAACTGATAAAAAACAAGCTGGAGCTTTTATTGAATAAAATAAATAAATATATATACTTACAGACATAGAAAATTATAGCTCTCATGTTTATTTAAATTAAATATCCACATCCGTCTTAAATTTATTTCCGTTTTTTTCCATGACTGCACCAGCCCAGGCAGGACCAGGGTTCACTCGTGTTAAAAACAAAAATAAAAAAAGCACCTCAGGATAAAAGTGACCTGGTTTTTACAGCAGTCACTTGTTCCACCGCTCACTTTGGTCCAGACTGAAATATCTCATCATTACTGGAAGGGCTCCTTCAGAATGCACTCTGGGTAATTTGGAGATCCCCTGACCTTCCTTCCACGCCATCAGCAGGTTGATGTTCCAGCGTTGGTAACTTTAATAACCAACAATTTCCTTCACTCAAAAATCTGGATTTTCTTCTTATTCCTTTATTTGGATGAATAATATATGTTTGATGCTTTTACATTTGTCTGCTGAAAACCCAAATTTCTCTGAGCTCAGTAAAAACCTTGTTTTAAAGGGGACGGGCCTACGGACGTAATTTGTGACATCATACCTAGTTTGGAAGCCAAACCTATGAGATAACATTATGTATATTTGCATTATAGATTTATTCAATTTTATATTTTTCCTTTTTAATTTTGTAATTGTACTGACAATCCATATCAGACATGCATTGTTTCAACCTGAGCATGACTGACTGGACGGATCCTTATAATTATCCAGGTCTGAAGTATGTTTTACTGCACAGTGTCCATAAACAAATGGAAATAGTAGATGTCTGATGCTGCAAGTATTTGGCTTGACAGGTTGTTCTTGGTGTGTGTGTGTGTGTGTGTGTGTGTGTGTGTGTGTGTAACTGGAAGGTGTTATTTCATATTCACCAGAGGAATAAGCTTAGCGTTTCCACGGCCGCCCTCTGGTTATTTATTTCCCCTCCCAACCACGCTACGCTAAATATGAAGCGAAAAAGGAGCAAGTGACGTGTTGTTGTTGCCCTCCAGCCGCACGGAGAACACCTGACCTCTGACACATTCAGCATCTCTGCATGACAAATGTCACATTTCAAGTCTATCATTTCATTAGATGTTTCAGCAGTTTATTCCCTCAATATTTGCTGTGATTCATTCCCCCTTTTTAACGTCATCATGCCCTGTTGCAAGAATTGGCAAGTGTCAAGTGAGAGAAAACAAATGAATTAGCAAATGTGGAAATGGTTTGTTGCTTGTGAAGCTCCATCACTGCTGTTCTCGACACTGAATGACCTCCTGCGTGACGCGCTGATGATTAGTTTGCCATCGTTTTGACGCTGGTCTGTGTAGTGGTTGTTTTTCCAGCTTATCTCCTGACTTTATTTAAACCTGGCGTCTATGTTTTTGCTTGTACACCCACCTGCTCCGACCGTTTGGACTGTTTGAGGGAGTGACATTTGACCTTGTGCTACAGACACGTATTCGCCATATAAACCTTTAACATCAGTGTTTCTGCTGTTTTTTATGAGTTGATGCTGCAGACTGGATGTGTGAGCAGATGTCAGCAGGTGGCAGACTGCAGTGTTCCATCAGCAGGATACACTTCCTGTGTGTTCCATGTACTACTCTGTGTTACAGTAGTACTGCACACGGTTGGAACACATGGGAATAGATGTGGACTCACCCCTCATAGATGATCAGTCAATTTATTGATCAGTTTGGTCTTATCCGACTGAGTATTATTAGGATTATTTAGCATTTTTCACATTTGAATGACTTGTCAAGTAGTTGCACAAAATTAAATTAAATTTAGTTAAATCTAGATATATATATTTTCATGTTGCTTGTACTATGTAATATCTTTTTTCAGTACTTGTAGGATAATTATTTCAAATAGAGATTTCTACTCAAATACATCAGGTGTTACTTATACTTCTTTTTTTTGCTTTACTAAAATGAATTATGGAATGTCAAATTTGGAAACTTTCAGCTATTTCCTTTAATTTTCCTTGAGCTATAGTTTTATTCTAAGAATATATCCCGAGATGAGTCCTTCCTGTAGATTATTCACCACATTAGCATTATTTCAGAACCAATGCAAACAGGGAGCTGAGCATAAATGACAGTTGTTCTCAATAAGAAGAATAAGAAGCTTCTTTCCATTTTTTCCCCTAAATGTGACTGTGGCGTGTCAGTGAACGTCTCATTCTTCTGTAATACTCTCCATGCGAATGTTTGCCGTGTTACAGAAGTGAAGCTGGTTCCTTTCAGACGTTTTAACTCGCTGACATGGAGCTGTTCAGTTTGTGAAATGACTGAAGAAAGGGAAGCAGAGGTCTCACCATGTTCCAGGAGTAGTTGAGCTTTATACATGACCAAAGGACTAATCAGGCCTGAAAGTGGATTGAGAGTGATGCCAAAAATCAGGCGTAATCGGCCATATTTTAGTATTTCTTTGTTTCTGTATTAACTTGAGGCCCATGCCATTTCTCATGGCGTCACTTGAGGGGATTTGTGTTAAAACGACCACTTTAAACACGGCAACTGGACAAAAGTGCAGCACAAATGTAGAAAAATCTGTCGTGAGCTACCTCTCCCTCTGACTGGTAGGAGCACTAATTACCTGCTGATTACTCTCACCTGTCTCTGCTGCCACTCCCTCGTTAACCAGCCAGCTGCTCCTCATTTCCTGCTAACCATGCCTTGTATAAAGAGTCCTGTTTCCCAGCACACATCGTCAGATCGTCTGCTAAGCCCGCGCCTGTCCTGCCTGTTACCTGCTACTATTCTGACTCCTACCTGCGATCCCGGACCTGCCCGACCACCCTCTGCTCTACAATCCCGGTAACTTGACCTGCCTTCTGCCCTTTTGACCACGATACTGCCTTGCCCTTGTCGGTACTTTTGCCCTGCCACTCCTCTCCTGCTGTGTGTGTGTGTTCCCCCAGGACTTCCAGCCCCTTTGGCGAGAGAGCCTGGACCCTCAACCCCCGTCTACACTCTACGCCTCTCAGCCGCTGGGACACACACACACGAAGACTCCCGCCCATTCCCCAACCCCTTTCAATAAACTGTTCAAACGTATTGCTCCTGTGGTCCTCGTCTGTCCAGATCCCTGACAAAATCACATCTCGAAATCCACAAAACGGGCTTAAAGTAAAGGAAAATCTAAAACAACGGCGTTATGAACTGTGGAGATCGGAGATCAGGGATTGGCCAGACCCTGTCTGATGGGCGGGGCTTAGCAGAGGGGTCAATTAAACGGAAAAAAAGGAGTAATGAGCAGGGAGGACGTGAGGCGGTCAATGAGATTGTGCTTTAGATGTGCACGCGTCATTAGATTAGATTAGATTAGATAGCTCCTTTATTGTCCCACAGTGGGGAAATTTACAGTGCTACAGCAGCAGTTAGAAAAGTTACAAAAATGTTTTTTTTTAATTTAAAAAGGAAAGAAAAATTTAAAAAATTAAATTAAAAAATCATGTTTTTAATATGAGCACATCAAGCAGAGGAGAGTAAAAATAATAAATGTGCATCATCTTAAATTGGGGATGGAGAGTAACAAAGTGCATGTTTAAAATATGAGTTTGTCTTTCTGACTTTAATTGTCTTCTTCATGTTTTTAACACGTGAAAATATCTTGTTTTTGGGTAAGTTTGATTATTATTAAGTTAAATTATCTTCCAGTGAAATGAGATAATTCTTCTCAATATTGGACTAACTGTACCAAAACAAGATATCTTCACATATTGTCAGTTTTATGCGTTAATATTTGTAAATGTGCATGTTGAAAGCTTCACTCGTCCAGGCTGAAGAGTCCAGACTTAAATCTGCGACTTGGGTTTCAGTCTTGATTTTTTTCTGCTTTATTTTTTGTCACACATTGATTAGGCTGAGTGTGATACACGCGATGAGCTCCACACATTCACATGGTACAAAACACGTGAAGACAACTATTAAATTCATTATTGGCCAGCTGCAATAAATCTTTTCTGTGTAAAAAAAAAAAAACTGCATTTTATCAATGCACCTGATCAAAAAGAACAAACGTAAGGAATAAAACATGAGGAAAAGTCTTATTTCAATCGTCTGTCTGCAGTTTCTCATACGCTGCTGCTGTTTCACACGAGTTAAGTCGCTGTAAATTGTGAAGTGACATGAAGCAGCAGCTCTGAGTTCTTCTTTCTGTCCAATTTTACTCACATGGTTAATTAGTTCCCATGGAAACACTGTGTTAATGAATCTGAGTTTATACAGTGACTTGACTTTTTCTATATGTCTGTAATTCACATTTCCCTCACAATTGTGTGCATCCTTTTTGTCATTTTTTTTCTCTTATCATTAGGAGTTAAAATCCCATAGACTTCCATATCACAGTGTTATCCTGCAGCAGCACTTTTCATCACAAGTAAAGCTCCATATTACGTTCCCCCCACTTTTCATTTTCATCCCAGAACTTTTGTTTCAATTCAAATCTCCATTGTCCTGGGTTTTTTTTCCTGCTCCCAACATAATGAAACTATACAGAACAGTGCAAAGTAGGAGATTCATCATAAGTCTGTCATAGGTTTTACATGAACTGACACTTTTCTGTAGGAACACAAACTTCCTATGAGCACTCTACTAGTTTTATATCAAAAATATAAATACATTATAATATTCTTTCTAAATGTATTCATATTTAAACGATATGTTTGTAAAAAACAATTATTTGGCTCCTATTGTCACCCCCACGTCCTGTCTCTCTCTCTCCACCCTAAACTAGTCCACAAAAATAAAAAAAGGATTTTTACTGTTCCTACTGATTGGTATTTATTGATTATTTATTATCTCACGCTGCAACAATGTCAATACACAGACTATGTTTCTTAGCTCAGATTTTAAACTGTTGTATTTATTATCTTACACTGCACATTAATATATGTTCTAATACATGTCTACGCTAATGTCTGTATGTTTTACTGTCTATAGTATGTCTGCAGGGGATAAGCAAGAAACGTAATTTCAATAGTTATATTATTATTATTATTATTATATTGTTTGTGTCCCCTGCTTCATATACTCTGCCCAGAACACACCACTTCCTGTGCAACGCGTGATGATTCCCAGGACAAGAGTTCACAGCAGGAACCAAATGAAATCACCGTCGTCGTACATGATGTTTGCTGTTTTCGGCCCCTGGTTTTCTCTCTTGGCCTCGTGTCCGTTACGTCTCATCTGTCACTGCCCGTAAAAAAAGAAAAGAAAAGCTAGTGACACATGTTTTAAATATTCAGACGCTGCAGATGATATGATGACGTCAGGCTTTCTATGTTTCCATTGTCTTCTTGATGTTTGGAAAAAAGAAAAAAAAACGATATGGGAAGGAAATGGATTAAGTCCAGATCCCTCTCTGCCTCTTTATCATCCAGACAGATGGGAAGAGTTTTTTTTGGCAGGAGCGATCGTTTTGCAGATTCCAAAGTAAAGAAAAGCGTGCCGACGTAAAGGCAGAGTTCTATAAATCCCGGTAACAAGGCGTTTGGACCAGAGTTCTCCTTCTCACGTGTCATGTCATCCATTCCCCCTCTGGTCTGGTCTTTAA
The DNA here is from genome assembly GCA_036785175.1 of Eupleurogrammus muticus. Lineage (NCBI taxonomy): Eukaryota > Metazoa > Chordata > Actinopteri > Scombriformes > Trichiuridae > Eupleurogrammus > Eupleurogrammus muticus. The sequence goes on from JAYKQN010000001.1 coordinate 3,570,626, forward strand.
CCAGTGATGTGTAACCGCTCTGCCCTATGAGAAAACTGCTCCTAAACATTAAATAGGCGCACGTACAAATCACTTTTACAATGTGTGTGTGTGTATATATTGAAGTTTCCGGTGCTCCTGCTAACACACAAACTGAAATAAGACCACCTACTCATTCTGATGTGGAGGGACGCGTCTTCCATCTGGAGAACATTCTGTCCTTTTTTTACCGAGAGGAAGAAAACTGTGTAATGTCCACTGCCATAAAACTTGTATTTTTATTATTCACTTAAACATAATAAACAATTTTGAAGGGTGAGCTGGTAGATGCTGGAGGCCGGCGCGACCTAAGAGCACAACATGTCATTTATGGGGATTCAAATGTCTAAATATGGCTGAACTAATGCAACACATTTTAATGAGTTTATATATATATATATATATATATATATATATATATATATATATATATATATGGGCGACACGGTGGTGCGGTGGGTAGCACTGTTGCCTCACAGCAAGAAGGTCGCAGGTTCAAGACCCGCCTTGGGCCTGGGTCTGGGACCTTTCTGTGTGGAGTTTGCATGTTCTCCCCGTGTCTGCGTGGGTTTTCCCCGGGTACTCCGGTTTCCTCCCACAATACAAAAAACATGCTCAGGTTAATTGGTAAACTCTAAATTGCCCATAGGTGTGAGTGTGTGTGTGAATGGTGTGTGTGCCCCACGATTGGCTGGCGACCATCTGGGGTGTATCCCTGCCTCTCGCCTTAACGCGCTGGGATAGGCTCCAGCAGACCCCTGCGACCCCGAAAGGGAATAAGCGGGATAGACAATGGATGGATGGATGGATATATATATATGTTAAATTATCAGAGCAACTTTTGTGTGTTTAATTTTTTTTTATTATTATTAGTTTTAGTATTAGAATGTTTTTTTTATCTACAGGTTAGATTATAGTACAAATGCAGCAGCATCCAGCTGCTTCATGAGGCAGGACTTGACCTTCAGAAGGTTCCATCATGTCACACTAATGGTTAAAAGGGGAAGTCGGCCGCTAATGTTTCCTGTGATAAGCAGGAACGTCTAAGTGATGTCACAAGTGCGGCGCTTTTAACCATCCGATGAGTCACTGTGGAAGGACCAGCGCATGCTTTCCTCAGCAGGCGTGGAGGAACCTTTAATGGCACTCTGCTGTGTGTGTGTGTGTGTGTGCGCGCGTGTGTTTGCTCACACCGAGTTCATCCGAGTACACGCGGTTCTGTTTGTGCGTCCCGGTGTGTGTGTTTAATGCGTTAATGGCCGCGGCCTGCTTACCCATCCGTGGCCCGGACGCGCTGGAACGGCTTCTCATGTGGCACGGTGCCCGAGGGAAGCAGGTGGCAGCAGGATCAACACACACACACACACACACACACACATGCATGGCTCAGGTAGGCCGAGTCGTGTAGTCCGCCACAGGAATCACACACCTCACACGCCTGCTGTAATTCACCCATTAACCAAAGCATCTAAGGTTCATTATATGTTCCAGAATGTAGATCAGCACAAACCTAAAAAAGAACTTTTACACGATTATTTCATAAAAAAATGGCCGTAGTTACTTCACTCGTACTTGACATACAAAGGAATCGAAATTGTGTTTGTCACTATCCTCTGTCTACATGTACAACCTTAAAGTGCAGGTGCACAAGACGAGACAGTGTTTAGACATTTGATATGTCAGACTCACATGTTTGTATTAAATTCATGTTAATTGTTAATTAATTGATCAACAGGAATCTAGCACTTCTTTATACAATAGAATGTTTTATTGAATGAAATAAATAAAATCTGGACACTTTCAGACTTTATTCATACCTTTGGACATGGGTTTAAACACCAACATCACTGAAATAGTTCTAGAAACAAAATTTATAGATAGAATATGAAACCTCTGAAAACCTGAATTACTGCAGGACCCCCTAATGAGGAATAATCATGTTTAGAAAATGACTGAGTGATTGTAATGATTGCTTATCATCATCATCATCATCCATCTCTCTGTTCCTGCATTTCCCGCCTGGATCACTACTACCATCAAAAAAAGAAAATGAATCTTCCGAACTGAACCACCTTTTTCATATTAAAATCCAGTGAGTCATTCCGTCTTTTATTCTTCTCAGCCCAGCTATGATACTCCGCCGTACCGAGTCCACAGAGCAGGTACTCGCTGCTGAGTGCAGCTCAGCCCCCAGACAGAAGTCTTTCCCAGCCGTTTCTCAACAAACACATAATGAAGTGTCTGTAACTCCCCACGCTGTAATTTGGGTGTAGGTGCTACTTCCTGTCAACGGTGACTAACCACGCGGCCCACCGGTCCTCAGTGTGTTCGACTGCATCCATCCCCCGTCAGCAATCACACTTTTCTTGTTTTACTTAAAGGAGAATTTGAGGATTTTTCAAGCTGAACCCAGGTTTCCTAATGTTAAGTGTCTATTGAAGTGATCTAAACAGAAATTTCTAAATATGGTCCCTATTGGATGAGAACCAGCAGCCCATTTCTGTAATGGAGGTGGTCAGGCGGACGCCATTTTTGCCTTTTTTCTGGCTCAGATTGTTATCATTGTGTTATGTTCACACCAAAAGACGCATTTATTTATCACCAGGAGCATCTGCCTGGTTTGTGTGACTCCTGTTGAATGCAGATAAATCATTGTTTTAATCCCGAAAGTTACAAAAATAAACTCCTTCAGAGTTGAACTCCTGTGAGAAATGGCTCCTTCTTATCAGCTATGACTGGCCACTTTATTTTGGGCTAGAGAAGGTGTGTTCTAGGTTTTTTTTTTTTTTTAAGACATCCACAACAAATTTTCAGGGTCCACATACTGTACTCTTTACCATGCAGCACTAACAATTTTTTTTCTGATAAAAACAGACTGCAATAATAAAAAAAATTTAAAAAGTGGAGCTACAGCCATGGTCCTTGTCTCTTAGAATCGTGCAGACGGAGACTCATTTATGTGCAAAGAGTTCACTGGCAGCACTTATAATGATCAGATTGTTCCATAACCCCTACAAACCATCTTTACTTGGCACGGAGCAAAGAATTAGGTAAAGAAATATAATCGGGGCGTATGGAACGGAGGTTTGATTTTTGCTTTATAAACTGTAATTGCTCAGGTTTTTATACAAATATTTGAAAATGATTCATCAGGATATTCCCCAGAAAAAAAGACATATTTAAACTCGTCCATGTTCAGTTCAATGTTGGAAGAAGAGTTTTCACTGGTTTTCTGTCAATGTTTGAAAAGGTTACGGCAAAAAGGTTTATGTTGGGAACTGGGAATCTGTTTGTTTGCATGCTTTCAAAATCTGGATGAACAGACTTCCTCACTAATCTGATGATAAAAAAGAAAAAAAATCAACTTTGTCATGACAGCACTGGCTCAGAGAAAACGTTAAGGAAGATTTTAAGAACATTTGATGTGGCCTCTTTCCTTCATCTCACCACATTTTGTTCGATTGTGAATATGAAATAATTCAGATGTTCTTGAGGCATAAGTTGCTGTGTTCAAGCAGATTTTACTTGACTTTATCTTTAAGCTAAACTAAGACGACAGGCTTCTTCCTGTGGCCTGAAAAGATATGAGGGAAATTGTAATTCTTCTTTCCAGTACAGGAATGTCGTAATTTCCAAGTTCAAGAGGTTTTTAGATGGTTTTTCCCAACCTCGGAAAGTTGGAGCTTCTCTTCAAACCCAGGTTCTAAATCCAAGATGGCTGCTCTGTGCATAAAGAGTATGAACGCTGCAGTCATATATTGTTTTATCAGCACTTGTGTCTTATTTGTGTTGCAGTAAATCACACAGTCAAACACACTGCCGCTTCTATCTGTGGACACGTGTTGTCTGTGTCCACATACTGCGTAATGTGCTGTTATGAATTGGTATTGATAATAGGGGCTTTGCTGGCTAGGGTTGTTGTTTTGTCAACTTGGTTGTTTTTAGCTCAGATTACAGAATCAGATCCTGTGCAATGTGTTCCATGTCCATCAAGGGGGGGGTGTTAGACCTCGGGGAAGATGTTTTTTTTTTATGTCTTAGAATAAAGTGCAATTGCACCTCCACTACATTAGGGGGCAGTGGCGCTCTCATTGCAGAGTGTGTGCAGGGAGCATACAGCACAGAGTATGAGTATGAAGTACAGACACGAAGTGTAGCTGACCCTCAAGTGATACCATGAAAAATAGTAGGTGTTTTCATCTGCCATAGGGGGGCATGACAGAAAGTAATTGAGAAGCACTGCTTTAAAGCAAGGAGTGTCTGTGTGTCTGTGGCTCTCGTATCTCTCTGAACATTTGTCAGATCAAACTCAGCTTTTGAATTTAGCTTAAACATTGCATGAAGGTGTGCATCCTTTTCTTTAGTGGATTTTGTTTTAGTAGATGACAGATAGATTTCAAAACATCAATATTATCATTAAAATCCCATAGGCTTACATCACGTTGCTGTCATCACAGTGTAAAGCTTGTTGCCTTCCAGCAATCTCCTTACAAATAAAATCTACGTTATCCCATTTCTTTCCTGCACTGATCATGCCAGGTCTGGTTTTAATAGGCTTGTCAACGCGATTTAAAACCTGCTATCTTGATTGAGATCTGCACTTTCAACATAAATCGTAGCCTGGCTGCATGGATGTGGAAGCCTGGACATCCTTCATGTTACAGTACGTAGTATTAGTATTATCATCAGTAAGTAGTATTTATCTACTTTCACCATGCTGTTCTGCTCTGTATTTAGGTGTCAGCACTTCTGTAAATGCATAGGAAAACAGCCTTCAACGAGTTCAGAAAAAAAATTCCAGAATGCTGTTTCATCCCTTCAAATTTGTAGATTTGCAGTTTTGGGGGTTTTGAACTCGCAAGTACATTGATGATGCCATTTTTTCTTTTACAATGTATTAAATGAATGAATCATATCTATCAAGGAGCGTTAGAATTTCTCACATCCTTTGCAAGCATTATTTTTTACATCAGTGTCCTTTGGTGGCAGCTGCTCTTCTTACTTTTAAAGTGAAGTAATACCAGTTTCCAGGGGCAGTATGATGCACACATACGCACAGAGAGACAGAGGAAACCCCCTCCCTGCTCTATAGTTTCCTTTCAGCGATGCTGACTAACCGTCAATGACTTTATGTATAACACACACTGGGTGCCCCCCCCCCACACACACACATGCAGCTGAAACTGTTCACGCCGCTGATCAGTGGGTTTTTCAAAAAAAAGGAAAAGGGAAACATTCTTGTGCAGCATCGGTTCACTGTAACCTCAAATATCCTATTTGCTGACTCTGTGTGTGTGTGTGTGTGTGTGTGTGTGTGTGTGTGTGTGTGTGATTGAGAGAGACAGATCATCTAATCATTCCTGTTTTTCCATCCAGCTGAACGCGCCCTTCAAGGTTGTTGAACCATTAATGTGGCTTCAGATGAGACGACAGACGTGACATCTTTAACAAAACTTAACAAAACGATTTAAAGAAAAAAGAAAAGCCTGAGGTGATGTCTTTATAATTTTGACACCATATTTAATTCAGGTTAGACACATTTTATGTGAAATGAAAGCATAATTGCACACAGGGATTTCATTTGGAATTCTAAACCACCTCCACTCATTGCCATATTAGAGAGAAATCTGAAGCTTATATAGCTTTTTTTATCTGGTTGAAACACAAACATACAGTAAGTCATTACTTTTTGTTGTTTCACTCCAGAATTTCCCTCTAGAATCATATATTTGTCCCTCAGTCTCTCAGTATCTCTATGGTCTATTTTCCATGTTGTTTAACTAAAGCATTTTTGATCATATACTTTGATCATATATCCTATAATATCCCATCGATTTCTAAATCACCATTGAAAAATTATGTTTCAAGAAATGAATGTGAACATGTTGATTTACACTTTGTGAGCTAAAGTTTGATGGAGTTGTGAAAATAACCTGTGACATTTACACATGCAGGATGTCCTGTTTGAACGGTCAGGAGACGGCCTTAAGATCTGACCAAAATCATGAATGTAAGCTACAAAAAAAACAGTAATATAATCATGACATGATTTAAATAGAAGAAAACCCAAAGCTACAGTTGTGTAATCAAGGTAATTCCAAGAGTGGAAGTCTGTCTTTGTTTTGCTGGTTTCATAGTAAGTGTGTTTTCTCCCAGTGATGTTAGTTCTCAGTTTTGTTTTTTGGTTGTTTTCTCTTTCCTCGCAGGTTGAGGAGGTGTGTGTGTGTGTGGCTGTGTGTGTGTGTGTGCATGTGTGTGAGTGTGTGTTGTACCTTGCACACTGCATCAAACTGCTCTACCCACAAAAAAGCCTCTTTTAAAGATGATGAACATGAAAGTCTGCAAACACTTTGCTGAAGATAAGCAGACCATTACTGGGACCATGCCCCGTGGTCTGATGAGACCAAGATAAACTTATTTGGATCAGATGGTGTCAAGAGTGTGTGTGTGTGTGTGTGTGTTTGTGTGTTGGGGGGAAACCCGGGTGAGGAGCACAAAGAGGAGTGTGTCCTGCCTCCAACCCGGTGGTGGAGTGTCATGGGGCGTTCAGTGTCATGGTGCGTTCAGTGTCATGGTGCGTTCAGTGTTATGGTGTGTTCAGTGTCATGGTGCGTTCAGTGTCACGGTGCGTTCAGTGTTATGGTGTGTTTAATGTCATGGTGCGTTCAGTGTCATGGTGCGTTCAGTGTCACGGTGCGTTCAGTGTTATGGTGCCTTCAGTGTCACGGTGCGTTCAGTGTTATGGTGTGTTCAGTGTCAAGGTGCGTTCAGTGTCACGGTGCGTTCAGTGTTATGGTGTGTTCAGTGTCATGGTGCGTTCCGTGTCACGGTGTGTTCAGTGTCATGGTGCGTTCAGTGTCACGGTGCGTTCAGTGTAACGATGTGTTCAGCGTTACGGTGTGTTCAGTGTCATGGTGTGTCCAGTGTCACGGTGCGTTCAGTGTCACGGTGCGGTCAGTGTCATGGTGCGTTCAGTGTCACGGTGCGTTCAGTGTTACGTTGTGTTCAGTGTTACGGTGTGTTCAGTGTCATGGTGCGTTCAGTGTCACGGTGTGTTCAGTGTTATGGTGCGGTCAGTGTCATGGTGCATTCAATGTCACGGTGCGGTCAGTGTCATGGTGCGTTCAGTGTCATGGTGGGTTCAGTGTCACGGTGCGTTCAGTGTCATGGTGCATTCAGTGTCACGGTGTGTTCACTGTCACGGTGCGTTCAGTGTCATGGTGCATTCAGTGTCACGGTGCGTTCAGTGTCACGGTGCGTTCAGTTTGCTGACGGCACTATGAACATGTGCTGTGAGATACTGCAGCAGAGCAGGAGCCCCTCCCTCCTGAAAGTGGGCTGCAGGGCAACATTCCAACATGATAATGAACCCAAACACACCTCCCAGATGACCACAGAAAAAAAAAATGAGACCTTTTAACAAAAGTGTACATGCCAAAATAAAGTGGATCGATCACATTTGGCTCTTAGATTGTTTATTTTCTGTGGCTTCAGTTGGGATCATTTGAGTAAGTATATTTGCTCAAAAGATGTGTGCTTATGAGCTATACTGGTTTTCACTGCCGTGGGAAATGTGTTGGTTGGCTATTGCACGCATCATTAGAGCATGATATGCAAATACCTTCTTCGAAATTACTGTTACCATCCTTTCGTACAGTTTTGATTTAACCCGTGGAGGCCGTCGGCCTTGTGTCTGCGCTCATGTAGACTGTTTGGTCTGGACCTCAAATACAAACGCTATCTATCCAGAGATAAACGCATTTAAATAAAGCGTCAAAACAGGCCCAAGGAACTTTGTTATGTTCATAGTTTGGTCCTAGATATTAAAGAGAGAAGCACTATCCTCTCATCACACCCTTTAGTTGCAGTTACAGTTCATATATAAGATATCAGACAATTAATGAATGATATAACATATTCAAACATGATCAAGCATAAATAATAAATAAATGACATTTTATTGACGCTTATAACTATTGATGCCACTGACATCAATAGTAGCAGACTGAACACATGTTAACAGATAGTTAACAGACTGTGGTAAAAGATGAACAATTACATTACTGTAGTTTGCTTTCAGAGTGGATTCCCAGGAACCAGCATTACCGACAAATATGTACTGGTTTCTCACAAATTTTACAATGATATGACATCTGCTGCAGTAGGGAGAGCGACTCCCTTCCAGAGAATGTCACAGGGGCCTCCCACAGAACAGCGGTTCTAAAGAAATCATGTCGAATGGGGACTCATGATCTGTTCTACAGAATAAACCTGATGAAAAAATAGTACTTCAAAAAATAATTCAAAATAAATAATAACATTTAAAAACTCATCCTAAGCCCCCAACATCATGTAAATTAAAAATAAATGTTGAGTGCCCTTATCCATATTATCTTATATAGATAATTGTTCTTCCAGAGTCTGGAGAGGGGGGTGTTCTGTTTCTCCAGAATACAACATGTTTTAAATCATATGTTCTGGTGAAATTACTGGACGAAATTAGCATTTCCCATTTCCATTTCACATGTGTGTGAAAACAGAAACAGATTCGGTGAGGTATGTTATTTGTTCTAGTAAAATAACTGGATGAAACTGTCTTCAATGGACATTTGGCGGATGCTCCCCCAGTGGCATTCAACCAGAGCACATCTGCCTCGAAGGCTTCCTGTGTTGTAGAGAAAAAGCCTCGTCAGGACGTCTTCCCCCTTCTGCCGTGAAGCAATCGTCTGGTTATTGTTTGTATTTACACATGCAACATGCACAACAATATGATGTTGTAGAAAATTATAAAATTATAAAAATTACCCAAAAATTATAACTTCATAAGTGTCTTTAAAAAAAATTTAAAGGTGTATATTAAAAAAAAAATTGGAGTGTCTTTAGCCATTTTTTGTTTTTATGTTTTTTTCCCAAAATGCAGCATGTTTTAAAACAGAGACCGATCTGGTAAGGAATTCATATGTTCTACTGACATTACTGGGTGAAATTCACTGTCTTTCCATTTCTGTGTCAAGAGCACACCACCACTTTCCCTACAGCTCTAACCCATCGCGGTGAACTCCACACTAAACAACCTACTATGTACAAAGTACAAGGTTTGTTTAAGGACAACTCACACAGGATGTTCAGATAACTTGAATAAAACCAAACCTATAATGTTTATAGCTGTGACATGTCGGCGTGACCCGATGACCTGCGACATACTATTTTGCACTTCATAAACAGAAACACACTGCGATGTAGAGTTATTTTCTGAATATTTATTAAAAACAAAATACCTGATAGCAATATATCATGTGACCTCATTGTGGGACTACCACTGTACTGTAATTTAAGTCACTTGAATTAGACTAATGGAAAACTACATGGCTGCCTGGATGCCGTGAGTCAGAGGATGTTGCATTGATGTTATAGAACAGCCTGAACTCTACAAGTAACTATAGCAGGGGTTGGTGTCGCAGTGGAAGTGGGAGGAAAAGCCCGAGTTCGTTCATTCTTTTTTTTTTTTACCTCAGTTTGTGAGTTTATGACATCACACTGACCCGGGATCGATGATATAATAGAGGTTACATAGAAGTTACGTAAAAGAATTGGGCGTCCAGGTGGTTGTGGTTAAAGGTCAGTGTGTGAAAGTAAATCATTACATACGTTGCCTCTGTGATATGATCCATCACATGAATGAACTACTACAGGGCCTACACACACACACACACACACACACACACACACACAATTAGTTTTTGTTTAAGGTTTCATTGAAATTGAATCCAGTATCAGCGGAGTTTTTTGAGCATTGATTTTTAAACAAACAAAAGTAACCACACATTTCACAGATGAGGAAGGTACAGTATCGCACACACAGCGCTGTGACTCATTCATGTGTTTTTAATATCAACAACAAAAGTCAACAGCCCAGAGGAATAAGAATAGTCAAACTTCAGATACACAGATAAACAGTGGATGAAGACAAGTCCGCCTGGTTATGAGATAATGTGAGAGGATTGAAGAACAAAAAAAAGATACAAAAATCTGTTTTCACTTTTAGTTTTTCCTTTTTCTAATTTTTGAGTATTATGTATTTTATTGCATTCAGTGTCACTTCAGTGTTTATTTTATTCTCATAATATTACAGATTTATTCTTGTAATATTATAACCTTATTTTCATATTTATAAAAGATTTTAATTGTAATATTATATTATTATAATACCTAAATAAATACATAAATAAATGGAACAGTGCCAAAACTGTCATGTGGTGTAACCCTAAAAATTTACCAAATAGTTTAATAACACAAGATATCTACTATTTTCTTATGTTTGAGGATTTAAAATCATTCTTTTTTGGTTACACTATTTACGGCCTTTTGTTTCTACAAATCACACAAATTTATGATTTTTGTAAAATAAATATAGAAAATATATATTTAAAAAAAAAGTATATTAAGAAATAAATTATTAAAAAAAAAGACTTTTAAATGAGAAGAAACCCACATGATTACAAAATGTACATTGCAAAGAATGCTTCTTTAAACTGTGTTTTGAGTTGTTTTTGACCATCTTGCCAACCATGACTGACCAAAATACATTTAAAAATTAAATTAATTAATAAAATAAATGTGATGGTAAATAAAAAAGGGACATATATATGAATATATATATATAATTACAATATTAAATAAATATGGGCACAAATATGGGATTTTTTATTATATCTTTTTTGGGGGAGGGGGTATTTTTTAAAATTTTGGCAGCTTATGTCTTCCATACACGTACAAATACTCCATATGTGTCAGTCACAATAAAGCGTGAAAAGGAAGCGCCTCCGGACCTAGAGACGCAGAATGCCGACTACCTGGAGACGCTCTCCGTTACCTGGCAATGCCAAAACTTCATTGACCAATCAGACGCTTCGACCGGCGCATTGGTACAAGCCAAACTCGACGATTTGCAGCGGAGCCGTGTGATGTGTTTAAGATCAACGCCACGATTTAAAGTAAATATATAAAGGTAATGTATTTACTTTTTTTGTGATAACTAGTCGTCTGTTGTTTTTTTTTTGTTATTTGTTTTTTGTCATAAAGACAAAACCCACCTCCGGAGAGGGACTGTGTCGTGCTATGGCGGTGCATCAGTTCCAGCGGGGCGTTCTTCGGCTGTATAAATTAGGCGTGTCTTCTGAGCGGAGAGTAGTTCAAAGGCTGATTTAAAAGCGGTGCAGTGTGTCTCTGTCAGGCAGTGGATTATGTTGGTGGCGTTCGCACGAATGCTAAGTTAACATCTTCTCTTTTTTTTCCTCCTCCTCCCCTGGACGTTGAATGCTTTCGGAGTTTACGCTTTTTTTTTTGGAAACGTATGTACCGCTTTTACATCTCATTCATTTCTGTCACGTGTTTTAAGTCGGTAGTTGTGTAACGTTAGATTAAAGCGTGTCCACCGGTAGCCATGATTTAAAAAAAAAAAACGTGGGACTTTAAGGAAAAAAAACGTAGTTTAAAAAAAAATATATATTATTTTTTAAAAAATGTATAACGTACGAACCGTTGTCGGCAGCTCAGCTAAAATGAACAGTCACGTTAACGTGTTGTATTAGTTTGAAATATATAAATAGATTTTTTTTTAAAAAAGCAGCAAAAACTCATATTGCCTCGTCACCGGCAGCTGAATTGATAAGTCAGCTGCTTCAATGCTTGTGATGTTTCCACAAAACATTAATGGTAATTTACTTTAAAAAAAAAAAAATATATATATATATATATTTTTTTTTTTTAAACGTCATTATGGACATGGTTATGTTTGGGAAAGCTCGGGGTTTAGTTCACTTAAAGCGAGCTTGGTGTTTGTCGCTCAGGGGTTCTGGAATAAAAAAAAAAAAAAAAAAAAAGCGACGCATGGTGAAGCTGTTCTAGAAACCTCATAGGCTCTGTCCTTTGGTGTGTGTGTGTGTGTGTGTGGACTCGTGCTCACATTCTGCTCTGCTCGTGTTGAATGGGGCCATGCTGCTGCTACTGTTCCCATCTCTTTAAAAGCTGACAAGCCAATTGTTCTAATTGCGTTTATTTGTGATGTATATTGACCTTAGTTTTGTCTGACAACCTACAGCACAATTGCACTATCATAGCTGTCATATACTTCTATCTAACAAAATACAGTTCATATATTCACTTTTCAAATATTCAATCCCAAACCATTAAAGCTGTACTTATGTAAAATATCTTGCATAAAAATGACTTTGGTTGAAGTTGGAGAACTTCCAGAATATTGAGTAAAAGTCACAAGATACTGATATTTATTGTACTTGGGTATTTGAAAGTTAATGTACCAATAAATGAAGCGGTAAGAATTTTAAGAATTCTCTAGTTTATTCCCAGTGTTTGTGCATCACTGCAGGCTTCAGGTTTCCACATCACACGTGTTTAAACTGAATGTTGAACCACAGCTGGCTTCCTAGCTATTTTTGGAGTCAAAAATCTTGTTGGCTCGTCTCCACCAAGTTTTAATTTTATTTTGTTGTCGTAAAATTTCTCAGAGGAAATGTAGTGGGGTGAGCATTTATTGAAATATAAACAATAAGCAGTTTCATTACACCACAGGGCTGAACAGTAAGTCAGTATGTGTCTGCACAATGTTTAATGACAATAGGAATTGAATAGAACATTTTTTTTTTTTTTTTTTTTAATTCATGATTTGTTTGGTTTGTGTCAGTCGGGAGCCACGATCTAATATTTTCTCTCTCTCCTGGCCTCTCAGTTGATCTGAACTTTGTGAGGAGATGGATAACAAGGAAGCCAAGGGTTGTGCCAACAGTGTCCTGTCCTGGGAGCAGGTGAGCCGCTTAAACGAAGTCCTGACAGAGGTTGTGCCGGTTCACGGCCGGGGGAACTTCCCTACCCTCGAGGTGCGGCTGAAGGACATCGTGGCGTGGGTGCGCTCCCGCCTGGAGCTGAGCGGCATCAGGGTAAAGGACGTACGGCTCAACGGCTCGACGGCCAGCCACGTGCTGGTGCAGGACATCGGTTGGAGCTACAAGGATCTGGACGTTATCTTCAGGGTGGATCTGCCACACGAGGCCGAGTTCAGGCTCATCAAGGACGTGGTGCTGGGCACCCTGCTGGACTTCCTGCCCGAGGGCGTGAACAAAGAGAAAATCACACACATGACTCTTAAGGAGGCCTATGTCCAGAAGCTGGTCAAGGTCAACACGGAGCAGGACCGCTGGAGCCTCATCTCTCTCTCCAACAACAACGGCCGCAACGTGGAGCTGAAGTTCGTGGACTCGATACGCCGGCAGTTTGAGTTCAGCGTGGACTCCTTTCAGATCGTCCTGGACTCGATGCTCGCCTACTACGAGCTGGCGGAGACGCCAATGTCCCAGGCCTTCCACCCCACGGTGAGCGGCGAGAGCATGTACGGGGACTTCGGCATGGCGCTGGGCCACCTGCGGGACAAGCTCATCGCCACCAAGCGGCCCGAGGAGATCCGCGGCGGCGGCCTGCTCAAGTACTGCAACCTGCTGGTGCGGGACTTCCGGCCCGCCAGCGAGGCGGAGTTCAAGGGCCTGGAGCGCTACATGTGCTCACGCTTCTTCATCGACTTCCCCGACATCGGCGAGCAGCAGCGCAAGGTGGAGGCCTACCTCCAGAGCCACTTCGTCGGCGAGGAGAAGAGCAAGTACGACTACCTCATGATCCTGCGGCGGGTGGTCAACGAGAGCACGGTGTGCCTCATGGGCCACGAGCGGAGGCAGACCCTCCACCTCATCTCGCTGATGGCCTTCCGGGTGCTGGCAGAGCAGAACGCCATCCCCGACGCGTCCTGCGTCACCTGCTACTATCAGCCGGCGCCCTACGTCCGAGACCACAACTTCAGCAACTACTATGTGGCCAACCAGAACATTCCAACATGGCTGCCATGTAACTGACGAAAAACGAACCAGTGGAAGGACAGACAGGAGGACGCCACCGCCACCGCTGCTGCTGCTTTTAAGCAGAGAGAAGGAATAAAATAAAATATAAAAACTCCCAAAAAATTGAATATTGAGGCAATAAATGCTTTGTTCCTCTCAAGGCACAAATGATTATATTTAAGTGGACAAGTGTTTTGCTTTGTTTTTTGGAATCCTTTCTCATTCCTTATCTACAGAGGTGTCTTGGTCATTGAATAGAAAGTAATATTTTTAAGTGTTATTTAGATTTTTTTTCTTCTCATATTTGTTTCCTTGTTTATCAGCCTTTACTCTTAATGAAGTTGTGTTTTGTGCCTTAACCTCCAGGTTTACCCCCCCTCCTCATAAGTTCTAAGTAATAGGCTATTTTGAAGAAGGGGAAGAAGAGAATGTTATAGCCTTAAATTTGGTTTTCTCCTGTGATTCAAAAATGTGAAAAGTAAGAAAAAAAAAAAAGCATAAAATATGTAAAAAATGGTATTATTGGGGAAGAGGTAATGTAAATGGGTGATGGCCAAAAAAAAAAAAAGCAGAGCACCGGTGTTTAATAGTTAAGTTCGCTGAGCAGGGAAGGATGGTGGTACACTAATAACTTTGGTCACATCAGCAATGACGGAGAATGAGAAGAGTCAATTTGTTTTAATTCATTTTGACATGTAAATATCTCTCACAGGCAGTTGTGTTCTTCATAATATGCCGGCAGTGCCTGTGATTTGCACACAATGCAAGAGAAAATGTGTGTATTTTTTTATTTCATTTTCCACTGTGAATTTCAGTGTAGGACGAGCCCCCCCTCCCTCCTCCTTCCCTTTCTCCCTCTTTATATCCAGTTAGCCCCGTCACGTACTGGTCAGCCGAGATCCATTTCGATTGAGAATCTGCAGTGAGGCAGTTTAGGCTTCAGATAGACTGCCCCCTGTGTCTGAGGAGTTTACTTTCCCCCTCTTTATTTTTTTTTTTTCTTTAATTGTAAATCCCTTTCCGAACCCCCCCCCCCCCCTCCAATGACCACCAGATGCCACGGTCTTCTGGTCATTGCGGAACAACAGATTGAGAGAATGTGGCTAGCCTCACTGCTCAGAGAGAGAGAGCTGGCTGGGAGTCGTGGCTGACTGGACCGGCTGTCCGTCCATTCCTTAAAAGGAACAGCACATGGCGGGTCCGCAGGGTTCCCCCCCCACCCCCAACCCCCCCCCACGGCCATGGTAGGCTCGGCAGCAGCCCTGAAACGGGATCCTCCTCTGACACAGCTCGTCGTTTCTGTCTCTCCACCGCAGGCCGTCTAAAATTATCCGTTTCCTTTTTTCCCTGGGGGAGGTGCTGTCAGCGCAGGGAGCTGGGGATGGTGTGCGAGCGGTGGTGGCGGCAGCTGAGCTACCACCTTACATGTGTGGGGAGACGATTCACTTCCCGTAACACCCCCCCCCCCCCCCCTCCCCCCAAAGACGCCACACGGCATTTGAAACGCCATTTGTGGTCATGACAGCATAGACGCGCAGGCATGTTAAGAGACACTCCAGCATGTCTGCTAGAGAGCCACCACTCCCCCTGGGATTTGGATTCAGGTCTTTTGCAGAAGCTACAAATGGAACCCCCCCCCCCTCATCGAAGAGTTCTCCCCAGAACTAGGAATTTCTACTTTTAGTCAGGACTATTATTAGCTGTTAATTTTGAGTGTAGCGTTACTTGCAGCTGTGATTTAGACTGGTCATCCCATCTTTCTGACATCATTGCATCAATGTTTGAGAGGTGTTGCTCTGAAACTTATGTAAGTGGCAGCTGCTGCTGTGTGTCCCCCCACCTCCCCCTGTGTTTCTCAGAAGCCTTCGCCCTTTTCTTGCTCGCTGCGTTGCTGCTGCTCCTCGTCCCGCTGCGGCTCGTGTTTATAGCAGATAACCAGAAACGTCTCTTATCTGGCTGGCTCACAGCTCCTGGTTAGAGAATCGTGAGAGGAAGGTCAGCTCGGCCTCTTTTACCCTGTGGTCAGGTCATGTTGTGCTGGCTCAGCGGCTGAGCTTTGGTATTGGAACTGCTTTAGTGTTTTTAACAACTGAGGTGCTACACACTCTCTCTCTGGACCAAAGTATGCTATAAAACCAGCAACTGAAGCACTGAAGTGCCTTTCACTTTTTTGGAGCGCGAGTTAGCTTTTTAAACTTTCTTTTCCTTTTTTTTTTTTTTTTTTTTTTCTTCTTCTTTTAAATTGTGATCGGGGGGAAAAGAGTTGGCCTAATTCTTTTCAGCCCTTTAAAAAGCCGTGAAAGTTACTTGATACGAGACTGTATTGGGATTATTTGGATTTATGGGAGACTTCATTGTTTTTGGTGCAAGAGCAAAATACTTTTGGTTTGAATTCAAAATGAGTCAATTTAATTTCATTTATTACATTTTTTTTTTCCTTTTTTGTCTCAGTCCCAAACAATACTTTTCCTTGAAACCCATCCGTCTAGTCATTCCTGTAACTGTCTGTCATTTCTTTATACTCCCTCCCTGTCTTTTCCTACCTCTCGGTATTGGCCGTGTCGTTCTGTTGACTTCAGTCTCCCCTCTACGCCTTTTTTATAAAAAATCCCCCGACTTCTCAACAGACTAGGATTGTAGCTCTCTCTGCTCCAAAGCTGAATCTGCTGTGCTGACACTTCTGTCCCCATCCGAACCCAAATACTACCTGAAGTGCACTGACGAGCCGTTCTGAGGCACAGTAGATGGAGGTCGCCCAGTGTAGACCCCATAATAACAGAAGCACTTTAAAGAGGCCTTGTCTTACTCCAAACCCAGCCACCTGAGAGGAATGTAAATAAGCTAATGTGGTCAATTGCTGAATGGAGTTGAGCTGGTTCTCAGGGATATGTGTTTTTGAGGGCTTTGTTTTTCCCCCCTTTTTTCTCTTTTTTTTTTTTTTTTTTTGTTAAGGTGAAAAACTGCCCTTGACACAGACACCTCCTCCCGATGGTTGCCTTAATTTAGTCTTTTCTTCACTCGACATCGCAACTGACTCCTTCTCAGCCGTACGACGTGTTCTTATGAGATCATGCTTCGGGTTGAAGGGTTGCCGCAGACTTTGCTCTTTCATTTTTAAATCTGTGCATCCATTTTGCTCTGAGACTTTTCTCATCACTCAGTAGATAGCCCCCTCCTCGTGTAGCATTAACAGCTGGATTTGTCTCCATACACCTTCTATAAGATGATATTTGCCATGTTTATTCAAACATTGTCCTAATGCTTTTTTTTGCAAGAATGGCAGCCTCAGACCTCTCAATCATTCCCCAGTTTGTTCATGTTCTCTGAGTGATGATGACTTTGTTTCTGGAGCGTTGGAGGCACGTTCGAAGCCAGCAACAGTTGCAGAGTGAAGTCTGCCGACCACGGTGAGGACGTGTCTCTTCATGGGCTTTTTTTCTTTTTCCCCACTTTCTTCTTCTCCCCCCCCTCCTCCCTCTCTTTTTATTGACCTTGCGAGGAGTTGCAAGGTCAAAGAGAACGCAACAAACGGAACGTTGCGTTCTCTCGACCGTAGATGGTGAACGTAGCCTAGAGTGTAAACCCGCTGCGTGTTGTGCGTCCGCTCACCTTCACCCTTCCTTCATGTGTTTACGGTTATTGTGGCTTTCTTTTTTTTTTTGTGATGACTGAAAACGTGTGCCTGTTTATGAAAGCTTTACCGTCCCCTGATGACAGTGGGGTACAGCAGAGCTCCTGCTATCACTTTCTTTGTCAGGGTCTACGTATGTATGAGATGTCTGAACTTTTTTTCCGTGAAGAACAATGTGGAGGGGAAAAAAGTGAGGATGAAGTGTATTTTGCTTTTTTTTTTTCCTCTGGCCCCCACTTTTTTCTGCTGTAAACTTGTCATTTATAGTCCCTTCGCTTCTCTCACTCACCTCGCCTTTGGTCGTCCCATTTGTTTGGGCCTTTATTAGTACATGGTGTTTTTTTTTTGTTTTTGTTTTTTTTTTCTTCTTTTTTTTTATTCATGACACCTGTAGATGTTTTTTGCTTGAGGGGGTGCAGAGAAAGGAGGATTAGTTATTTAGTGGTTAAACTTGTCGAAAGTACAAGTCTTACATCATGGGAATGTGATGGAGGCTGACTGGAATCTTTCCTGCAGTTTCTATAAGAAGAATTGTGATTTTTTTTTTTCTTTTTTTGCAGCAGATTTGTGTTAAATGCGTGGGGGTGTGTGTGCTCGTTTGCATGTGTGTATGAGGGGATGCCTCTGCAAGTTTAAAAAGTTGGGGGGGGAATATAAAACCTTTGTCGCACTATACATTATTTTTTTGAAATGGTTAATAAAGGGCTTTTTTGTCAGCTTTGTGATTGTGACAATGAATTTGATGGTTACAACCATTATACTATTTCATTTTTCAGCACTTTTACCTCACTTGAGTTTTTCCTTTTGAATGGAAATGTACATGTACATCAGGAAAATGTGTTTGAAGAGGAAATAATGAATAAAGATAATGAATGCAATATCCGCTTCGGCTTTTTTGTTACGTTTTTATGGCGAGTTCTGTCTTAACTGATTTATCCCAAACGGGATGAAACGCTTAATGTGTGAGACGGAACAGGTTAAATTATGTGTGGTTTGTGAAGCTGCGTTTCCTGTTAAAACTCAAACGAGTGGGTGTTTGTTCTGTTCTTTGGCAACAATCTGGTTATTGGAAGATCCACAAAGCAGGATTGAGTTTAATGAATCATGGTGGTGTTAAAAACTGCAAAACAAGATTTTTACGATTTGGCCTCAGGATTATAATTGATGCCAAGTAGGATTTCTTTTTTTTATTTATTTTTTTTGTGTGTGTAAAAATTCATACACATACCTGTCACAGGAGAGACCAGCAGGTGCTACTTACCTTCTAGAATGAAATTCTTCTGCAGGACTGCGTTAAAACAACAACCGAACCATAGCATAGATTACATCAGTGTAAAAGTACAAAGCAGTGCAGTAATAAACCATCATACAGAGCAGTAAAACTGAACCTATCCTAATAAAACACAGGCTTGGAATGTACACACTGAACTGCATGGAGCAGCAGCAGGAATTGAGGGGCCATCGTTTGCAAAAGCCGACCAGGAAGTGTAAATTAAAATCCAAACTAGACTTTTACGTAACGTAGCCACACGGGTCATGAGGCCTGTGGGCTCACAGGGACCCTGAAGGCAGAGCTCCTGTGAACATGTCTTGTTTGAGGATGAAAGGGTTCAGTCAGCAGCCCTGCTGTGTGTGTGTGTGTGTGTGTGTGTGTGTGTGTGTGTGGGCAGGGGCAATGTCAGATGTAGATGACGGTGTTTGGAGTATTGAGCAGTTTTGGCTGCAGTTGGACATGTTGAAGGCTGATAACAGCAAAAGTTCTAAAACCGAGTCATGTTTAATATTCCACTAATGCCACTCATTTGATCTTCAACTTTTAAATGTTTGCTTTTTGCACCTGGATCCTGAAATGTTGAATCTCAGATGTAACATAAAACATACTGGGATGTGACATACTAACACTTATTTCTCCATATTGTTATTTTTAATTCTTATTAAGTTACATCATGGCAGAATCTTGCATTGTATGTTAAACGATAGCTTCATGTTTTTTCTTTACAGGATTGCTGTATCTTTTGAGTGATTTTGATGCATGACAGAGTACAAAGTCCATGTTATGTGTAAATGTGCTGTTGGAATTTCAAGTCTTTAGCAGACGGAGCCAAACAAATCAAGGGATCTTCTAAATTTAATCTCTTATTAGTGAGGAAATCTTTAAAAGTTTCCCACTTCAGTTTAATTTTTGCACTAAACGAGGGCTTGAGTCTCTCCTCACTTAAGATCTTTGTTGTTTTACAACATAGTTGTAAGATTGGCGTAAAAAATATGAACATAACCTTTAATAAAAATAACCCTCAGGCTTTGACTGCATTGTGCTCACTGACATTTTGCATCCGCTGGTACGTTAATCTCGTTGGATCGTAGTTAAAACAACTATGAAAAGTCTGATTTGTACTTGTCAGACTCTGGTAACAACACAGTTGGCTTTAGTTTCCAGCCTTTGCAACTTTGCATTCTTTTCTTTGGTCTTGTGGTGATTTTTCACCAGAGAAGTTTTCCATCTCCATCACTGGGGAAGTGGTTAGCTTTTTTTTTTTTTTTCTTGAAGTCCTGTTCTTGCTGATCTGGAAACCTCTCTCCCTATGCCAGAGTTTTCATCAGGTAATAAGTGCCTGGATGTTGCTTTTCTGAACGTGATGCTTTGAGGATATTCAGAAGTATTTCAACCTTCAGTGTCAACACGTCGCTGCCGTTCATAAACACCTGGTCTGATCTGCAGAGCCTGTTGCCGGGTAGATTTGGGTGATGCAGCAGTCTGCCTCCACCGGCCTGTTTTTCCATTCCCCTCTGTCCGCGCTGGTGTTGCTTCACAAACCGTGTTAACCTTTGGATTTTTTCATCCCAGACTCACCCTCCGTCTCCTCCTCTCCCTCCACTTTGTCTCTGCTGTGGTCTCTGTGGTTCCACGTGAATAAAGAGGCAAAAATGACACCGATTCAGATCTTCCATCCTCTTTAGAGGTGCTGTGCTGTTGTGAAACACTGTTAGTTAGTCAGATCGTTGTTTTATGACTCTCCTGTTTAAGTTTACAAGGCTGGATTTCATTACGTGTAAACTGCTCAAATTCACTGATCTTAGTCATATTTAAAGAAAACCAAAAACTTTAACTACTCATGAGGAGAAACGTTAACTTGAAATACAGTATCAACAGGTTTTTGCATTTATGGAGATAAACTGTGGAATAGTTTTAAACTGTACAAACATAAAAAAAGAAAATATTGATCTTGTTTAAAACAAAACCTAATGACCCAAATCAGGATGAAAAATATTGAAATAAGATAAATTATCTGCCAGTAGAATGAGATAATTCTACTCAATATTGGACTAAAACACCAAAAACAAAGATATGCTCCTCTGTTAAAATGTTAAGGTTTTGCAGTGAAAAAATGGTTTATTGAGGTAAAAATGTGAAGATTAAGTTAAAAGATCAGCAGCTGCATGTGTATTTTATTTATTTCACACTGTTACTGTTTAAAAAAGGTGAAACTAAAAATAATTCATTTTCAAACAGGCTAATTTTCTTGTGTGTTTAGTCAACTTGTGGTCAAATACGCACCTTTATTTGTCTCACTTTTGTTCAACCATTTTTTTAATATAAATCCTTTGGCATGTTCTAAATAAACAGTGAACTAGGTGAGTCAGATTCCTTAAAGCTTTGCACTGAGCATCCTCCGAGGCCTCTCTATCAGCAGCAGCTGCACTTCTCACCTGAAACCAACCAGAGGTTAATGTTCCAACTTGCAAAGCAGCACCTGGACCCTGATCGCTGGTGTCGCTGAGCCTCCATCTGAAGTGTGTTTGCTATGAAACTAACATCTAAAGGCACGATAAGCAACTCACTAGTTTATCTGATGCACACACACACACACACACACACACTCTGCAGTTGCTCAGTTATGGAACCAGACTGATGGTTTTGGATGTTTTAGCCAGTTTAGTGCAGAAAAAGAATTCACTTTTCATTATGGTCGCTGATCTGAGAAAGTAGATAAACTTTCTAATTTAAGAGATAAAACGTTGTTTTATCAGGTAGGAATCCCTGTAGTTAGGCTGCTCTGTCCATGATTTATTGTTTATGACGTAGAGGCTTGTTGATTGTGATTTGTTGTATTGGTTGGTGATCTACCACAAAGACAACATTAAGTCAACATCTTGTCACTAATCCATTGTCTTCCTATAAAATGAAAATTTTACCTCTTTCCACAGTGAATAACAGCAGTCCTGCAGCGTGAAACCAGAAGTCTGGTAAGACGTTTACCTCTTTTATATAATCACACAATTCACTTGCTTTACAACCTAAATTAATCCCTTTGAGTGACAAACATGCTTCAAGCTTTATTCATCCATTATTCCTGACATTCTTTCTCCTCTGCACAACTCATCAGACCTGCTCAGGGCATTTTATAACTCGTTGAATTTCATAATGTAAATTTCCCGACACATTGCTGCCCCGTTTGAGTACAACCACCATCAAAGCGCAAATACGGAGGCAGAATAGTAACTCAATGTGACATCAAATACCCGTTTGATCAGTGCCTGAAGAGCCGCAGCGGTCAGGGGAGGGATGAACAGCTTCTGGCACATCTGGAATCACAGCTGGCCCAGACGCTCTGTTCGGCAACACACACTCACATGTGCATGGTGCCACTGTTGGAAACCACAAGTGTAAGAGGCTGCACCGATATATAACATATAGGAGCAGCATTAATGTCACAGGCCAATCACAACAACTCAGAAATGGAACATTTAACATTTCTCAGGTTTTATGAGCTTGACAAGACTGAACGGCTCTTTTTATTGGTATAAATGCGAAAAAACCAACCACACACAGCAGGTCACAGTACGTCTTCATACACAGTTTTACCCACAATTCATTTCCTTTTCCTTTCATTGGTTTGTTACAGTTTCTTATTTACATTGACGTGTTTCGTTTCCTGAGTTTCAC
The DNA here is from genome assembly GCA_036785175.1 of Eupleurogrammus muticus. Taxonomy (NCBI): domain Eukaryota; kingdom Metazoa; phylum Chordata; class Actinopteri; order Scombriformes; family Trichiuridae; genus Eupleurogrammus; species Eupleurogrammus muticus. The sequence goes on from JAYKQN010000001.1 coordinate 3,593,124, forward strand.
GGGCAGAGACACAGAGCGTGATGACACCAGGGAGTTTCAGGGCCACAACAAAACCACACAAGCCTCTACTCCTGCATACACACACACACACACACACACACACACACACTATGGTCAAACAATGCACGATTTCTGGAAAAATGCTCATAGCAGTATGTGGGGAGGGAGAGACAATGGGCAGCCAGCACAGAGCGAGGATTCCGCCACCTGCCTCTGGTCTCTAGCAGCTGCTGAAACGGCTCTTCTTTTATGAGATTTTATTGTTTCACTATGTGGCCATTTTTTTTTTCATATTTTACTACTTGTTTTATGTCTTCGGTGTTGAATCTTAAATCTTTTTTCTTCCAGCAGGAGTGGAGGTGAAATGAGGATAAGTTGTTCCACACACTGTAACTGAGGATGAGGCAACTTTGATCAATTGTTTAATTAAAGGCCGATCAGATTGGTCAAAGTCTGTCCTGTCAGAGCAAATCCTGCAGTTTTAGGAAAAAAATATTGATATCAACCCGAGCTAAAGCCAAACAATAAATATCTGCTTAGATTTTACATATCTTGATGTAATGATGTTGTGCATAAAGTGTCTTTTCTAGGTTGTATTTCATGAATATTGTGATGCAGTGATGTAGATCACAGTGTGACCCTCAGTTTCTTCAATTGTGCATAAAACATATAATGATTAATTACTAAAAAAAAAAAACAGCAATACCAAAAGTATATAATCTGATGTTCAAGACTTTCTGATGTCTTTGTTTTTTGTTTTTTTATTAGGGCAGATGTAATTTGAATCCAAGTGTTCAGCACAAGTATATATTGAATTCTTTCTTTTTCATTATTTCTTTTTTCCTTTTTGTGTTTATACATTCTTAAAGTGCTCACCTACATCATGACTCCCATTATCTGCTCGTGCATCAGCAACATTCACTGATTTTTTATGATTTTTTTTTCATTCCCGCTTCACAGCTCCCAGCGTTTGGAGTCTGCTCCAGCAAGAAGAAAGTCATTATCAGAATTGATGGCGTAATGGAATAATAATAATAATATCGCAACGCCGCTATGAGCCAAAGTATTCTAAACGTTGTGAGAAGCAGAAACACAAGAGAGTATTTCATCAGAGCGTTGCATTTTTGAAACACTCTAACAAGCACTAAATGTTTTGCAGCTGCTGAGTGTGTGATCGTACACACACACACACACACACACGTTCATGCTGCTGTGTTTTACTCCACACTAGTGGTTCTAGTGGTTCCATTAACAACTGCGCTCTTTGCTGTTTCACGGCTCATCTCTACTTCCTTGACTTCATGATGTCGCGCGGTAGCTCCCGCCCTCACACACACTTCTCTGTCTTCTCCGTGAAAACCAGAATCAGATCATGAATATTCATGAGACACGACTGATAAAAGCGGCGTTCAGCTACACTGAGCTGCATTTATGTAGTATTATTTTTTGATATGGCAACTATTTCATGTTAGAAGCATCCAAACCCCAGAAAAAAATGCCTGATACGGGACCTTTAAACGGAAAAACATTTCTGCTGTAATTAATGCCGGAAAACGCTTTCAGATCCCGACTGCTTCCTGTTTGCGGTCTGCGCGGGGTCCTCGGGTCAAGGTAGATTAATGAGCGGCGTGCTGGACTCGGGCTGACGTACAGTCGGTCCCCGAGGAGCCTCATCAGCAGCCAAGCACGCGATCCAACATTAATACACTGATTGCGTCCGTTTTCTGGGGAGGACAGTTGCTGATTATGTGCTGTTGTTGCGCGTGTGTTCGGTTCATTCACGCATGTGTGTGTGTGTGTGTGACCAGGTGAATTCTGGCCTAGGTAGGTGGGGGGGCCCTAAACCTGCTGAAACACTCGATAGATCAGCTTCATTCATTATTATTATTGTCTTTCATGATAAGATGAGACTTTATTGATCCCACGGGGAAATTTGTCTGTTACTGCAGCGTACATAGTAAAGACAAGAAAATAAAAACTAAAGAAGATAAAAGCTATAAAAATACACAACACTGTGTACAAAATTCGTAGAATTTGTTGATGATCCGCATACACAGTATGCATTATGGACATAGAATGGAGAAAAAAAAAATACTGATAAGTTGCAAAAGAAAAAAAAGTATGCATAAGCAAGCATATACACATAGATACATGCACGTACATACCTACATACATATACACATATTTGCATATATATATAGATATATATATAGGCACATACATACCCACGCACATACACACATGTACACATACATAGCTAATGCATACTTAAGGTGCAGGATGTGTGTGTAGAGTAAAGTCAGTTTACACGCGTGTGACGTGTTTGCACCAGAACAGCACAGAAGATGAGAAGGTTTTAAGATTTCAAGTTTCGTTCAAGTGCACATTAGCGCGGTGATCTGACCATGTCTGTCCAGAATGTGTCCTACAGATATCCAGCTCAGGGCAACATCTGGTGATTGTGAGAAAGAACAAACGTATCATTTCCATACCGTGATGTTTTTTTGTTTCTGCTAACATTTCTCTGCTTATTTATCCAGGTTTTTCCTCCATTTTTTCCTCCTCTCCAGCGTATTTGTATCCGTCTCTGTATGATTGGATCGCATTTTTTTGTGTGATTGAACCGTGCAGCCACAAAATAAATAAGAAGGAGCCAGCAGTTTAGTTTCAGTAAGTACGAGTAATGTAACGATAATAATGATAATAATAATAATACACCAGATTTATACAGCGCTCAAAGACACTTTGCAAGAGATTATTATAGTATCAAATAGATAGTATGTTCTTATATCCAGAAAATGTAGTTTATCCAGAACTATTTTTTTGTTAACTAACATTTATTTCACATTGCTGCTGCTTATTTAGCCCCTGGTTTTTTATTACAGTCTCCTGATGATTTTAGTGATTAGGCCGTTTAATGCTGTCATGTGTTTATATTAATGGATATGTTCGGACGGATGCAGTGAGTTCAAGGCAATCGACTCAAGTTGCCGCTTTGTGTAACATGTGTTCAACACACTCATTTTTGAATTTGGATGCGTATACGCCGCGAACTGCCAGAATGTCGGGCTCTCCTTCTCCTCTCTGAGTATATTCACCTTCAGCTGTTCAACTTTCACTATACTGTAGTGTGCTGTTCTTATGTAAACCCCCTTGACTGGTAGTTAGTGTTAGTGTGCGTAATGCCCCTTTAAGGTTGCACTGATCACAATTTCACAATGTGAAATCTCTACGGACTGAAACTCCCTGCGTTCAGTGATTCATGCAATATGATCCTGATTAATTAAAATGTGCACCAAAAGAATGCTCACCAGTCGGACTGTAAGACATTTCATTCTAAAACGCTCTACTGGGAAGTTTTCCAGCAAGCAAACAAACCTGGCTATAACAGTTTAATAAGAAACATAAATATATACCACCTCGGATTGAAAACGTTAAAATATGTGTTACATTACACAAAAACCAGTAAAAGGCCTAAGACAGAAAGGTCCTGAAGGTCCATCAGACCCATTAAACCTCCTCCTCCTCCTCGCGTTCCTGGACTTTGATCTGCGAGGAAAACAAACGTGAGAAATCGAGCAGCTTGTGTAATCTGTCCGCCCGCGGTCAGGAATCCTGCAAGCTGCATAAACATGGCGGGCCACTTCCCCCCCTGCGGACGCGGCGCGCCGAGGTCCCGAGAAACAGGTGGAGGGCGAGCGACCTGTGGCTGAAACAGAGAAAGGAGAGAAAAAGAAAAAAAAAAAGTACAGTCAGCATGTTCTCGTGTACCTTTTTCCACGCGCCAGTGGTTCGTTTCCCAGAACACACACATTTACTTGTCAACCTATGTAATTCTGTAGTCACAGCTTCACAGATCTGTCCCTGATTGCTGTATTTAGGATGAGCGTGCCATGCCTGCATCTCCTGAGGATTTATGTACAGTATATCTCCTACCACCAGACTCGTATGACACAGCACATGTGAGCCCGCTGTCAAACACATTTCCAGCGAAGTGGGGCCAGCGCTGCACGTGTTTGGCTGCAAACGGCGAGCAGCCGCAGCATCTGTCTGCGTCCATGTCCTCTAAACCTCAACGGTTGTTAGCTCGGAGCTCGCCGCTGTACTTCTAATGTATTCTGACATGCTGTTCCTATTATATCCCCTTTCAGATAAAGCCCTGTTTTTTGTTTTTTTTTTGTCCGGGGTGTGTGATCCTCTTCCAGGCAAAATTAAGAAACTGCACTGTCAGACAGCCCATTCCTCACACTGGGCCTGGACTGCAGAGCAAGGTTGGGGAACATTACATCACGACCAGATAGAGGACGTTGCTTTTTAACCCCGTCGGTTCAACATGTGAATTCTTTTTGTAAATAAATTTACACAAAAATCAACTCGTAAAGATTAGAATACCGTACAGTTGCATGATTTGTAATGATGTGATGATAAGCGTCTCAGGCAACCTGAGCATCCGACCATGTGCATCCTCTAGACTACACACATACCTCACGCTCCAGAGTTTGAGCTGCTCCTCTCAGGGTTGTTCACCTTCCCAAGGGCCAACCGGAACATATACAAGGAGTCTGTTCTTCCTTCTGCCGTACAGATGTGGTTACAAGTCTGTTTTTCCTCAAGCCGACCGTCCACATGTGTTTAAGGCGCTTAAGGTGGTGCACTCCGTATTAGAAGCAATTTGCGTTTCAATTCAAGTCGCTATCGCCCCTTAATAGAAGTTACACAGGGCCTAACAGGCACTGCGCGAGCCAGAAACAACACTTGAATGTTTTAGCAACTGCACGTCAGCCTGATGAAAATCATCCATCTCTCTCACGCACACACACACACACACACACTCACACTGCAGTGTGTGTGTGTGACAGCAGCTGGTGACGAGCTGATGTTATTTTCTCAACAACAGCGAAAAAAATTGTATCATTAATAGTTACAATAATCTGAAAAAAAAAATATTTTTATTGCAATCATTCTTTCCAGAGGCTTTTCTTACAGCGGATTGAGTCACTCCAGTTCCTGTGTGTGTGTGTGTGTGTGTGTGTGTGTGTGTGTGTGTGTGTGTGTGTGTGTGCACGCATCCCTGTTTCATGTGTTCTTATCCTTTAAGTTCGTAGTTAAAATAAAGAGGTTTTGTGCCCTTTCCTGATTATTTAGAGTAAAGCTACACCTGGTAGGGAGGGAGTATATTATCACCCAATAAAATAATGGCCTAAGTCAATCTGAGAAACTTTCATGATGGCTTCAAGAATCTAAGGTGCACTTTAATCAGTCAGGATTCTTAAAGTCTATTTCTGTTGGTGCGTAATAAAGGCTAAAGGCTATAATGTTTTATAGTGATTTAGTATAAATTTCACAAGTTATACTTTAATAATAATCCCATATAAAGTGCTGTGCATATTGATAAATTAATAAATACATAGCCAAATATAAAAAAAGTGGATCTTCAGTCCATCGATCATGTTGTGCCCATTGAGCGTTATCATTTTATTGAAATTATGCCACATGTCAGGTTTAAAACTTTATGTTGGAAATTAGTTGCTTTCAATAAAAAAAAACAAAGAAGCTAGGAAAGTGAACATAAAGGAAACTGACGTGTTTAATTTTACTCCATATGAAGTTGCTTAATTTACACTTGGCCCAAGTCACTTTATTATTTAATGTCACACAATCGTTCTATATATTGTATCTCTATAGTCATCCACTGTTCAGGCCTTTTTGATTGAAATGATTAATCAATATAATATTCTCTGCATTCAAGAATGTTTTTTTCCCCAAAAAATAGTATTTTGTTTGAAATCACAGATGTGTGATGTTTTACATTATTCGTGTATTTACCACAAAATTCACAGCGTACGGATAGAACTGAATATTGTTGTGTTGAATGTCCCAGTAACTCATATCAACAAACCACATATGTCGTACTGAAGCTTCTTATTATCAGAACTGCTGCTTATCTGCAGTAGTGACACTGCGTGCTGCACAAATATGTCTGAGTATCCTGATGAATGCAGGCCTGCACGTGGGCACTGGCAGTGTTCTAGTATTCACTCAGTATCAAGACGATACGTTAAAATAGCTCTTGTCAAAATTATCTACAGAGTATATAACATTAAATCAAGAGAAATATATACAAATCAGCAGTGGACGGACCAGGTCTCGTCCCCCTAGTGGCCAGCGCTGCTCCCTGCCCCCTGACCCCCCGCTGCCCCTTTACCATCAGGCAGCCTTCAGAGCTGCAGACGCGAAGCACGCTCACGTTTTAATCAGGCGAGCACATGCTCGGTTTGAACGGCTGCCACGTCGCTGGGCTGTGATATAAGACAGACGGGACGGCTCGGTTCGACCACGCCACATCTACACACACACACACACACACACACACACACACACACAGATACAAACACACACACACATGCCAGCAGAGAGCTTGTTCTGCTCATGTGTTCCACTTTGTATTTTTGTGATACAGTATTGCCTCAAGCTTAAAAACAATTGATTTTGCTTATTTTTTCCAGGAGTAATCTATATTTAATGGCGTGATGAGGTCGTCTTCAGGCTATTTTGGGGGCATTTTTTTTATCTATCTTACGATCTCCACGATAGAGCGACGGTTTTCAACCGTTTACCAACTCACGGCCCATTTAAAAATATAAAAGCTTTTCTCAGCCAGCATCCAATGCCATACACAATGGAGAGGCCTAATAATGTGTTCTCAATGTTTTCATTATTTTAATGTTGACGATAGGATATTCAGAACTAAACATACAGAGAATAACAGGCCTGAAAGTCAGTTTGTGGCGTTACGACTTCTTAATGTGCAATATATTAATATACTTGCTTTAAAACACATATGTAAAATATAATATATATAAAATGTAATAATTACATTTTTCCATGGCTCACAGTTCAGGAACCACTGTTCTAGAACGTATAATATTACGAACGTATTTATTAAAAGGTTTATCCTGGTTTTAAATGAGCTTTACATTCAAAATTCTTATCAATGGATCTGGTTTTATCCATTTTATCACAACATCTAATCTAATCCATATCAGTAAATCGGTGGATTAACAGAGAAAATAAGAAATAAGAAATTAACAACAAAAAAAGTCTGTTTTTGATTAATTTCAAATGATTGAACAATTAAAATGTTGAGAAAATGGCTGACAATTGTTAGTTGTTGTCCGAGTTCAAATTTGACCCCTGAATTTGTTGCTTTTATCTTGCTAATAAACATTTAATATTATTTCTAACATGATACTCTTTGCTGAAAAAGCAGATTGTGTCTGACAGAATTCCTACTTTCTCGTGTCCCCTCAGTGAGCGATGCATCACTTTTTCCTCTGTTTTTTCTGCTATTTGCTTCCACAGACACTTGAGTTTGGTCTGACTCTGCGTGTATTCCCCTTCCCTTTGATTATATAAAGGGCTGAATGGCTCCGTCCGACCCAGGCTGCTTTGGGGTTCACAAATGCTTTGAGTGTGGTTACCAGTGGTTGAAAGAGACAAACGACCACATTGGTCGCCTGACAGCGAATAAAACGCACATCCAAAGAAAATGAGTCACTCCTCTGCAGCTGTATCTGTATTTAAATCAGAGTAGAAAGCAGGAGGGAAAACATATCAGCGGGGGAGAACTTAATCACTCTGGAAACAAACGCAACTACTCAATGTTTCCCGGAGGTCCTGTTCATGCACCCACATGTTTTTACAGGAACATTTATGTTCTCGGCCCTTCACACGTAAGACAGGTCACATTTTCGTCCAATTCTACAAACTGCACCTTCGCTCCATATTCTCTTTCTGTTGTGTTACTTATATTGGCAGTTTTTATTTATTCATCATCTGGCAATCTGGATCTCAGGTCTAGGCTCGTTGATCAACATAACACTCATTGCAGAGCTGACAGAAAGCAGTGCTAATTGCCGGAGAGAGCAGATGTTGGTCATGAAAGCTCTGATTGCATCTAAACATGGTGCTGACTGCATATCTAGAAGATGTTTTGCCGTTTATTATTTTGAACTTTATTGCAGTATTGAAGTCTACATCTGATTTGAAGCTGATTGGGTCGTTAGTCATTAATACGATCACCTTCTATTTCAATATGTGCAAATGTGTGAACCAGCTGTGGAGTCTGCACTGAATCATTCTGTTTCGCCGCCTTTGTCTTCCTGATGCTCACGTTTTCCTTCACGGGAAACTATGCGGAAGTGCTGTAGTAGAACGCAGACGACTCCGGGGGTCAGATTAGTAATCGGGTTCTTGGAGATCAAAATTGCTCCATTGGTCAGCAAGTCAGTCCCAAAGTTTCCGATTGGCTTTGTCTTTAAAAAAAATATTTGACATTGTTCCTTCATGCGCTAATGGAGTCACCAGCAGACATGTTGAGAGCATCTCTGAGGGATAAACTGTAGATCTCTCACTAATCAAGGTTTTTCTGTTCTGTTAAGTCCACTCTGTATATTCCAGAGTGTCTATACCTGGTCAAATCTTTATATGGCCCAGACGACTCGTCACTTTTTGCTGGTCAGTCACCTTGAGACAGTACAACATGTGACTCTCAGCCTCTCACATAGGCTGCAGGACCTTTTGACCCCTTTGGCCATCATCACACCCCCAGCTTTGTTCTCATTTGTTTGGTCTCATACACTAGCTTGGTTGTAGGTTACCTATTATATCCAAAAGTACATTATTACGCCAAACAAATAAAGTTCTTTAGTTTAACTAACTTAAGGAGAAAGTAATTTGGAGAGAAAAGAGTATTCTGTATTGTTGTTTCAACATTAAAAATACCATTTTAATAAGTTTTATTATTTATAGGCATTAAAGTCACCATTTACATCCACAATTTGTGTCCAGTTTATCCAAATCATGACTTATAGGAAATCTCCTCAGCAGTTTTTTGAGCTCCAGCCGTCTACTCAAATACTTTTGTCCCACATATGCTGTATGGACTGGGCTGAATATCCAGTGCAAGTTGCTTAAATATAGCACATACCAGTTCTCTCCCTGATGATAGTGGACAACACAGAACCAGCAGAGCAGATGCAAAGATTAAATCTAAATATACAGCTATATACAAATACTTTTGACACTATTTTGTTTGCATATTTATAATTTTATGGATATCACTGCATCATTAGACAGATGTACTATATCCCCTATGATCAGGCTTTATTGTGCTGTAAGAATATCTCCCCACAGTAACACTTATTATCTTTACATTTACCATATGTTGTAATGGCTATTTTTTTATTGTCAGAGGGCTCTTTCTGCACAAATAAGCATTTATTGTTATGTGCATAGTTAAAACTTCACTTGCATGTTGCCTTAAATTCTCAGTCCGGTCTCTATCTAATGCCTTGCAGTATTTTTTTTTACCATCTCATCACACGGAAAAGGTACGTATGTTGTATTCAGTCCTGAATGACACATTTCACTCCTCAGACTGTATTTGAACTCTGGCCAAAGGTGACTGATGATGTGTTATCCTGCTCCATCTGTTGTCGTTTCGAACCAGCTAATCCCTGCCCGTCACAGACGAAGGTCCATAAAAGATGGATTTTTTCCTCTTCTCGCCGCAGAGCTTCATTTACTGAGCTGTCGACTGCAGCATCCTCCCACCCCGGCCCCCCGCCCGGCACCTTAATCCAAGCTAGAATGGATAACGAGATTAAAAAGCTGAAGATGAGATGTGATGAGAAAGGGTCATTGTGGTCGGCAGGATGTGCGCAGGTGAAGAGAACGGCAGGAGAGAGGGGGCAGGTGCTTTAATCAGGACACGGCCACTTCTTCACTTCCTGGAACACGGAGCTGTTTACTGTGGAGCGAATGTGAAACTGGTGGGAGAAAAAAAACACCTGGTGTTTATCCTGCTTATTTAGCCGCATCCCTCTGTCTTTCCTATGCATGGCACAATCCAGCTTGTTCTCACTGGTTTCATATGCTCTGTCATCCCTGCAAATGTATGTGTTTATGACAGTATTCTTCAAACAGACTGTTAAATTTATAGAGTTTCTTGCAGAAATTATGTTTCTTAATATTTCTTTCTAATTCTAATAATTATTTCCTCTGTAATCAGAGCCTGATATAGTAAAGTCCTCTGTGCCAAATATCTCCATGATTAAAATACATGGGTGAGCCACACTGTCACACTGTTGACTGTACCTACATTAAAATAAACACAGGCAGGTGTTTTTTTCTAATCAATTCCACATATACTGACCTGCTGCAAAAATACTCACTACAGAACCAAATGTGTATTAATTAATTTGCAGTACTTACAGTACCAACAAATGCACTATTTATTTCTTGCCACAGACAGGGAGGGGAAGTTGAAAGGTATACAAGCAAATTCTATTTGTATAGTCCAAACTTACAGATTGGCCTCAATTAGATTTACATATTGAAAATATTGAGAGTAGGATTAATGTATTGTTGGTTCTGTATGTGGAGTAAGTAAATATGCATAATGTAATAATAATAATAAGTAAAATTCAAGGCCTTTACACTTAGTAAGCAATTTAATAGCACAACAAGTTTTTCCGCCATCATATAAATAATCACTGCTGCAAAGATCATTGTCAATTGCTTTGGGTCAGTTCTCAAAAAATATAGTTTTACAGTAAGTGTACTGTCAGCAGGTTTGACATCACCCATTGCATCATGTAAATATACAGATATATATTTATATATATATATATATATATATATGGGGCGACACGGTGGTGCGGTGGGTAGCACTGTCGCCTCACAGCAAGAAGGTCGCAGGTTCAAGACCGCCTTGGGCCTGGGTCTGGGGCCTTTCTGTGTGGAGTTTGCATGTTCTCCCCGTGTCTGCGTGGGTTTTCACCGGGTACTCCGGTTTCCTCCCACAATACAAAAAACATGCTCAGGTTAATTGGTAAACTCTAAATTGCCCATAGGTGTGAGTGTGAGAGTGAATGGTGTGTGAATGGTGTGTGTGCCCCACGATTGGCTGGCGACCATCTGGGGTGTATCCCTGCCTCTCGCCTTAACGCGCTGGGATAGGCTCCAGCAGACCCCGAAAGGGAATAAGCGGGATAGACAATGGATGGATGGATATATATATATATATATATATATATATATATATGTATATATATATATATATATGTATATTTTAGTAAGTATATTTTAGTTTACTCAAATATATCTGCTGTAAATATGTTGTACTGACCTCTTTGAAGAAAAATAAAAAAAATGTATGTTTGATCAGTGTGTGTGTGTGTATCTGCAAATATTTCTGTAGATGTGTAAAATCTGTAGATTTCTATGACTTCCTTTGACGTGACATATAATATGACGTTTTAACACATATACACATAGTATTACCTTTTTTGTGTGTCATACTATAGTATGACCTTTTTTGGGCAACATAATATATATATGACCTTTTTTGAGGTCATACTATAGTATACTATAGTATAGTATGACCTTTTTTGAGCGACATACTATAGTATGACCTTTTTTGAGCGACATAGTATAGTATGACCTTTTTTGAGCGACATTCTATAGTATGACCTTTTTTGAGCGACATTCTATAGTATGACCTTTTTTGAGCGACATGCTATAGTATGACCTTTTTTGGGCGACATAGTATAGTATGACCTTTTTTGGGCGACATAGTATAGTATGACCTTTTTTGAGCGACATTCTATAGTATGACCTTTTTTTAACGACATAGTATAGTATGACCTTTTTTGAGCGACATTCTATAGTATGACCTTTTTTGGGCGACATACTATAGTATGACCTTTTTTGGGCGACATAGTATAGTATGACCTTTTTTGAGCGACATACTATAGTATGACCTTTTTTGAGCGACATACTATAGTATGACCTATTTTGAGCGACATAGTACAGTATGACGTTTTTTGAGCGACATACTATATAGTATGACCTATTTTGAGCGACATAGTACAGTATGACGTTTTTTGAGCGACATAGTATAGTATGACGTTTTTTGAGCGACATAGTATAGTATGACGTTCTTTGAGCGACATAGTATAGTATGACGTTTTTTGAGCGACATAATATAGTATGACCTTTTTTGAGCGACATAGTACAGTATGACGTTTTTTGAGCGACATAGTATAGTATACACAGCATGCTATAAGTATGCTCACGGAAAGCATACGTTTTGTGAGCGACATAGTATAGTATGACCTTTTTTGAGCGACATACTATAGTATGACGTTCTTTGAGCGACATAGTATACTATGACCTTTTTTGAGCGACATAGTATAGTATGACGTATGTCAGTCAAAAAATGTCATACTATAGTATGTTGCTCAATAAAGGTCATACTTTACTATAACGCTCAATAAAGGTCATACTAAACTACATTGCTCAAAATACATCATACTATAGTATGTCGCTCAAAAAAGGTCATACTATTATATGTCACCCAAAAAAGGTCATACTATACTTTTTCGCTCAAAAAACGTCATACTATACTATGTCATATACATACACAGCATACACAGCATGCTATAAGTATGCTCACGGAAAGCATACGTTTTGTGAGCGACATAGTATAGTATGACGTTTTTTGAGCGACATAGTATAGTATGACCTTTTTTGAGCGACATAGTATAGTATGACGTTTTTTTGAAATACATAGTATAGTATGACATTTTTGAGCGAAATAGTATAATATGACCTTTTTTGAGCGACATAGTATAGTATGACCTTTTTTTGAGCTACATAGTATAGTATGACTTTTTTTGAGCGACATATTATAGTATGACCTTTTTTGAGCGACATACTATAGTATGAACTATTTTGAGCGAAATAGTATAGTATGACCTTTTTTGGGTGACATACTATAGTATGATGTATTTTGAGCAATATAGTTTAGTATGACCTTTATTGAGCGTTATAGTATAGTATGACCTTTATTGAGCAACATACTATAGTATGACATTTTTTGAGTGACATACTATAGTATACACAGCATGCTATAAGTATGCTCACGGAAAGCAAACGTTTTGTGAGCGACATAGTATAGTATGACCTTTTTTGAGCGACATGCTATAGTATGACCTTTTTTGGGCGACATAGTATAGTATGACCTTTTTTGGGCGACATAGTATAGTATGACCTTTTTTGAGCGACATTCTATAGTATGACCTTTTTTGGGCGACATACTATAGTATGACCTTTTTTGGGCGACATAGTATAGTATGACCTTTTTTGAGCGACATACTATAGTATGACCTTTTTTGAGCGACATACTATAGTATGACCTATTTTGAGCGACATAGTACAGTATGACGTTTTTTGAGCGACATACTATATAGTATGACCTATTTTGAGCGACATAGTACAGTATGACGTTTTTTGAGCGACATAGTATAGTATGACGTTTTTTGAGCGACATAGTATAGTATGACGTTCTTTGAGCGACATAGTATAGTATGACGTTTTTTGAGCGACATAATATAGTATGACCTTTTTTGAGCGACATAGTACAGTATGACGTTTTTTGAGCGACATAGTATAGTATACACAGCATGCTATAAGTATGCTCACGGAAAGCATACGTTTTGTGAGCGACATAGTATAGTATGACCTTTTTTGAGCGACATACTATAGTATGACGTTCTTTGAGCGACATAGTATACTATGACCTTTTTTGAGCGACATAGTATAGTATGACGTATGTCAGTCAAAAAATGTCATACTATAGTATGTTGCTCAATAAAGGTCATACTTTACTATAACGCTCAATAAAGGTCATACTAAACTACATTGCTCAAAATACATCATACTATAGTATGTCGCTCAAAAAAGGTCATACTATTATATGTCACCCAAAAAAGGTCATACTATACTTTTTCGCTCAAAAAACGTCATACTATACTATGTCATATACATACACAGCATACACAGCATGCTATAAGTATGCTCACGGAAAGCATACGTTTTGTGAGCGACATAGTATAGTATGACGTTTTTTGAGCGACATAGTATAGTATGACCTTTTTTGAGCGACATAGTATAGTATGACGTTTTTTTGAAATACATAGTATAGTATGACATTTTTGAGCGAAATAGTATAATATGACCTTTTTTGAGCGACATAGTATAGTATGACCTTTTTTTGAGCTACATAGTATAGTATGACTTTTTTGGAGCGACATATTATAGTATGACCTTTTTTGAGCGACATACTATAGTATGAACTATTTTGAGCGAAATAGTATAGTATGACCTTTTTTGGGTGACATACTATAGTATGATGTATTTTGAGCAATATAGTTTAGTATGACCTTTATTGAGCGTTATAGTATAGTATGACCTTTATTGAGCAACATACTATAGTATGACATTTTTTGAGTGACATACTATAGTATACACAGCATGCTATAAGTATGCTCACGGAAAGCAAACGTTTTGTGAGCGACATAGTATAGTATGACCTTTTTTGAGCGACATAGTATAGTATGACTTTTTTGAGCGACATACTATAGTATGACCTTTTTTGAGCGACATACTATAGTATGACGTTTTTTGAGCGACATACTATAGTATGACGTTTTTTTTAAATACATAGTATAGTATGACATTTTTGAGCGACATAGTATAGTATGACCTTTTTTGAGCGAAATAGTATAATATGACCTTTTTTGAGCGACATAGTATAGTATGACCTTTTTTTGAGCTACATAGTATAGTATGACTTTTTTTGAGCGACATATTATAGTATGACCTTTTTTGAGCGACATACTATAGTATGACCTATTTTGAGCGAAATAGTATAGTATGACCTTTTTTGGGTGACATATTATAGTATGACCTTTTTTGAGCGAAATAGTATAGTATGATGTATTTTGAGCAATATAGTTTAGTATGACCTTTATTGAGCGTTATAGTAAAGTATGACCTTTATTGAGCAACATACTATAATATGACATTTTTTGAGTGACATACTATAGTATACACAGCATGCTATAAGAATGCTCACGGAAAGCATACGTTTTGTGAGCGACATAGTATAGTATGACCTTTTTTGAGCGACATAGTATAGTATGACCTTTTTTGAGCGACATAGTATAGTATGACCTTTTTTGAGCGACATACTATAGTATGACGTTTTTTTGAAATACATAGTATAGTATGACATTTTTGAGCGAAATAGTATAATATCACCTTTTTTGAGCGACATAGTATAGTATGACCTTTTTTTGAGCTACATAGTATAGTATGACTTTTTTTGAGCGACATATTATAGTATGACCTTTTTTGAGCGACATTCTATAGTATGACCTATTTTGAGCGAAATAGTATAGTATGACCTTTTTTGAGCGACATAATATAGTATGATGTATTTTGAGCAAAATAGTTTAGTATGACCTTTATTGAGCGTTATAGTAAAGTATGACCTTTATTGAGCGTTATAGTAAAGTATGACCTTTATTGAGCAACATACTATAGTATACACAGCATGCTATAAGTATGCTCACGGAAAGCATACGTTTTGTGAGCGACATAGTATAGTATGACCTTTTTTGAGCGACATACTATAGTATGAAGTTTTTTGAGCGACATACTATAGTATGACCTATTTTGAGCGACATACTATAGTATGACGTTTTTTTTAAATACATAGTATAGTATGACATTTTTGAGCGACATAGTATAGTATGACCTTTTTTGAGTGAAATAGTATAATATGACCTTTTTTGAGCGACATAGTATAGTATGACCTTTTTTTGAGCTACATAGTATAGTATGACTTTTTTTGAGCGACATAGTATAGTATGACTTTTTTTGAGCGACATATTATAGTATGACCTTTTTTGAGCGACATACTATAGTATGACCTATTTTGAGCGAAATAGTATAGTATGACCTTTTTTGAGCGAAATAGTATAGTATGATGTATTTTGAGCAATATAGTTTAGTATGACCTTTATTGAGCGTTATAGTAAAGTATGACCTTTATTGAGCAACATACTATAGTATGACATTTTTTGAGTGACATACTATAGTATACACAGCATGCTATAAGAATGCTCACGGAAAGCATACATTTTGTGAGCGACATAGTATAGTATGACCTTTTTTGGGTGACATACTATAGTATGACCTATTTTGAGCGACATACTATAGTATGACGTTTTTTGGGTGACATATTATAGTATGACCTTTATTGAGCAACATACTATAGTATGACATTTTGTGAGTGACATACTATAGTATACACAGCATGCTATAAGTATGCTCACGGAAAGCATACGTTTTGTGAGCGACATAGTATAGTATGACGTTTTTTGAGCGACATACTATAGTATGACCTTTTTTGAGCAACATACTATAGTATGACCTTTTTTGAGCAAAATAGTATAGTATGACCTTTTTTGGGTGACATACTATAGTATGATGTATTTTGAGCCATATAGTTTAGTATGACCTTTATTGAGCGTTATAGTAAAGTATGACCTTTATTGAGCAACATACTATAGTATGACATTTTTTGAGTGACATACTATAGTATACACAGCATGCTATAAGTATGACTTTTTTTTCAACATGCTATAGTATGTCTGTTAATAAAAAAAACACATGGCAGGACTCCGGACACAGTAAATTTATAAAGTACACCAGTCAGTCATTAGCATTACATATAGAAGAGAGAAAAATAAGACCTGGGTCAAAGATGACACCTGGGTTTGCATCCCCAACGTTTTGATAGCTGGTTGGTTTCATTTGGCTTTATTGATAGGTACAGTTGTGTATTGTCTGCATAACAGTAAAAACTATAGTGTTTCCTGATGATTTCACCCAATGGGAGCATATAAAGGTTAAAAGTATTTGTACAAGCACAGACCCTTGTGGAACGTTCATTAACATGCACAAATTGGTAGTACACGTAGAATATATATATATATAGCCACAGGAGGATTGTACAAATACATCAAATATTTCACACGTGAACTAAGTTTAATGAGTATTTAATCTTCACAGATGTTTGGCTGCAGCAGCTCGCCAAAACATCAGAGCCGACTAGACTTGGAGACTTCAGCCATTTTTTCATATGCATTATTTTTGTTAGTTATGTTTCTTGTCAGTCATCACTTCTCCACTCTAAGTGAAGGATCTATTTTCCCTCTGTAGTTACTTCCAGCACATTCCCTGATAATGTGCTCGTGTTTGCCTTTGTGCTCTCTCTACTAAGAATTGAGTTTGACGTTGGAGTGGGAAATGTCAACCATTATAGTCCTGATTTAAAATTATGTTTCATAGCACCAACATGTTGACCTTTATACTGCAAACTTTATTCTAATAGGATAATCTGATGTTCCAATTATCAAACAAACCCACAAATGAGAACACCTTTACAGAGAAAAATCACTTTAATCAGTGTGTAAAAAAAAAAAAAGGTTTCAAGAAATCCAACAGTGATATCACTGGTGTTCACACTTCCTGTACTTGTGGACTGTAAATCTTATAAACAATGTCCATTCACCAATTTTAAATCATAAAAAAGATAATATACATTTCCATGAAGACATAATTTGGCTCATTTATATACATTCTGACATGATCACAGTTATGACAATTAGGTGAGTGCTAATGATTCCACTGATCTGAATCTGCTTTTCTGGTTGCTTCTTCATAAACAGCCAAAGGGAGAAGAGTGCATTAAATTATTTATGACAAATTTAAACAACTTTGTGTCACATTCAGTCGTTAAATCCTTTTGTTGTCCTTAAAGCACATTGATCAATTAAGATAGAAAAACTCACTTCTTTTGCCATTTTGCTTTTAATTACGGTACCCCACTGGATTTTTTTTTTCTCCATTTGTTTTTTAAAAAAATAAGATATAAAGACCTTCAACGTTGATAACAAGATCAACACCTGTTTGGCCTTTTGCATTTTATTTACAGGGTGATTTGATTGTTTATTGATTTTAAATGTACAGGTGTACAGCAATGTCTGGAGAAGTCCTTGAGCGAGGGACACGCCACATGTCTCTTTTTGAGTATATAATCTCAACATGTATGGTTTAAGAAAATTCTGAACTGTGTATGATAGTGTCACATGACTTATCAGTCAGGATTTTTAATCGCTGATACAGAGTAATGTGTTAGTGAAGACTTTAATGAAGTTATTTACGTATGTATGGATGCTGATGGTGTGGAAGCTCAGACAAGTTGAGGAGACAGAACTACATGCAGGTGAAAATTCTTCAATTAGTGACAGATGTTAAAAAGAATCCATGTTTATTTTGATAGTGTTTACCTCCCGGGGTACCCAGAAAGATGGGGTTTGCTACATAACTGCTGCAAAAATTTTAGACAATCACAGGAATGTTTGCAAGGTTTAAGTCAGTACATTTGATTTGGAATTAGATAAGTAAATCTACTGGTCTGGAACTCCAAGTTAAATTAAACAACTTGTGCAAAACACCAAGTAAGTGGAGCCATCTGTGCAAATAAAAATGAGAATTAGTGACAGGAACAAAACGTTCATTTTAACAAATGAACAGGCAAAAAAAAGTTAAGCTCTATTGGCAAGGGCAGGCGAAAGGTCAGGGAATCGTCAATTTTCTTCATCATGTGAAGGTGTCCAATGCTTTATGGAAGCAATTCTCATGCTTCTTTTGGCATTTAAAGGGTTTAATCAAAGAAGAAAAAAAACAGAGGAAGCAAAGCAGTTGAACACTTTTTTTTTTAACAAGATGTAAATTACAATTGGGGAAGCAATAACAAGATATTAAGTTAATGCAGTAGAAGAGTGTTGTTTGTAGTCCTGCTATAGTTCTGCCCTAAAGCTTTAACCTGCATCCTGTAGACCTGGCAGATGGGCAGAAATAAAGAACTTTATGACTTTGCCAGTAGGGCGGCTACCTATTATTATTATTATTTTTGATAGATGCCTTGTGTTTATCAAAAAAAAAGAAAAAAAAAGTGAAGTACTAGTGAAAAATGCCCATCAGAAGTTCAGAGGTGACTTTTAAAATTACTGTTGTGTGACCAATCTTAACATTTAATGCTCATGAGAAACTCAGACAAGTTATTTGTTCTGGATTTTTGCTTATCTTCAAAGATTGATTCATTCGAAATGATGAATGTCGAGGCTAAATTATTTGCCGACTAAATGATTTATTGGCCGATTATATCAGTGGTATGATCCATGATTAGGTTCATCAGCCTCGCAGAAACGTGCTCTGCTTGGAAATTACAAACTTCCTGCAGTGGAAAACACAGGACTCCAAGTATGAAAATGGATGTTTCTGAGATGCTGATATCAGGCGTCTTGGAAAATAACGGTTTCAGCATATGACGCCTTGAATTGACCCAAACACTTTGTGTGCATTTAAAGCTTATGTTGGTAGATGGACACACGTACATTTGGGATGCAAAGTTACTCTTTTATGATACCAAAGCATCTTTCCTGATGTTAGCTGTTGCATGAGGAGCATTTTATTTGTCTTTCAAAGACTCCCAGGTATCCTTTATTCTGTCAATGGAGTTCTCAGAGTGTGACAGCAACTGATTGAAAAGCTGCAGCGCGGTGCAACATAGATCGAAAATGGTGCAGAAATCCAGACAGACGTCATCCTCCGAAGCCTTACACCAGCATGTGAAAACATCTCGCGACGTTGTGAGACATGGGCGAGGACGTCTGATACGACCGCACACTGGAAATGGCTCCGAGCGACCGTCAGGCTCAACGTGACACTTCATATTTAGGGATGTTTGAGGAAACTGCTGAATAAGAACTCTCGGTGTAAGGCATAATCTTGAAACCATACGACATCCACAAATAGTTCGTGGTGGGCGAGATGTGACCTCCATACCACGCCGCATGCTTCTAAACATGGGCTGCGGCTGCATGCTGTGTCCCTTTGACGGAACAATGGTTCGGAGCCTTAAGGACAAGTCGGAGGAGTTCAGACCACACAGGCAACATACGGTCCATTTGATTTAGCCGGTGTGCTGTCACAGACTGGAAGCCTGGGAGGGATGGTTCAGTCCATTCACCTGGGACGGAGAAGAAGATAAAAGTCACAAACCACAAGAGGCAAAAGCACTTTTCACTTTGAATCTCTTATTGTTTTGCTGTGTTAGGGACATATTTAGGCTGTTAGCATCTGTATGATACAACGCGGCACATTTAAAAAAATAGACATTTGCTCTGAAGTTAAGGCGAACAAAGGCCCTGGTGCATATTTGAGTATTTTAGTGAAACTATTGAAAAATACCTTGTCTCACTAAAAATGAAAAAGAAAAATACAGCAGTGACATCATTGGTCTCCCACCGGTCGCCACCTGAATCCTCGCCGTCGACCCTGAGGCCTGACAGGCCGCAAATGGCCCCCGAGCGTCAAGAGAGGGCACTCCACTTAAAACTGTCCATGAATGAATCATTCTGGCAGAATTATAACTGTTATGTTGTAATTGTGTGCCGCTGGCTGTAACCATGACAACTGGATTTACTGCGGGCAAAAGTAATAATGAAAGAAACTAATTATTAAATGAGTGAGGCAAGAGGTGGACGGGAGGGAGGCTTTACTTGTTTTTTTTTCCTTTTTCAGATGAAACATCATCTGGGCGGTTTGTTCCTGTGAACGGGAGGCCTCTGAGAAGCTGAGTGGGCTCTTTATCTTCACTGAAATTTCTGGGAAGCTGCAATTGTATGAACTCAGTCGAAATTCGAGCTCCTGAATTTCTCTCACACTACTCATCTTCATTACAGGTGTGACTATATCACAGCAAAATACTATGGGGATGAGTGAATGAGTGTGTGTGTGTGTGTGTTGGTTATTTCTATTCATGATTCTATCTGGCAGTGTCATATAATCTGAATTGTCTCAATTAAGTTAGATTAGTTTTTATATTGTGTGTGTTCTGGATCTGTCTGTGTGTTTTAGAGCATGTGTGCCCATAAACAGCCAACAGGTAGAAGACAATGGAACATGATGATTTTGTAAATATAACCTCAAGTTTTGTAACATTTATGTGTTCAATCAAAGATCAATTGTTTCAAATAACAGAGGTTTTCCAATTAACTGAATATTATGATGGCTCCTAAATATTGACCAGTGCAGGACGCTGTCCTTTATCTCTGTGACCCACAGAAATTATAGATACTGTAGAAAGTCAGAGGTCAAACATCTGGTATAAAACAAAGCACGTACAGCAGTTCCCCATGATAGGAACATCTGACTGACAAACATTAGTATATACTAAAAACCGCTGACTGATGAAACGCTGTATTGCCGTTGCAAGTTCATTTTTTGAACCACGCACCACATGTGACTTTCTGAATTCCCCCTTTCTGCTGCAACCCGCACTCCTTCTTCCTCCTCCTCCATCTTCATATGCACATTGGCTTCACTCTAAAGGTAAGTTACAGTATTATTTATTTTAATTATCCACCATATAATCATGTTTTATGTGTTGTTTCTATGACCTAAAACTGTTTCTGGTAAGTCTTAGGAAATTATATTTTCTTATTTAGAGTAGTAATGGCATTTGAATGACCTCACATGTCTATATATTGTTATTAAAGGCAGCGTCAGGTTCATGACCCCGTACAGGTTTGACTTCCATCAGACATTAGGTCTGAAAATATGGATTTGATGACTGAAGGTGTGGGTCTGTGATGAGGTTATAGAATTAAACCTCCTTTCATGTAGAGTTTAAAACCTACAAAGTCCATGTGCCAACAAACACAGCTCTGTATTGTGTGTGTGTGTGTTTCTGCTGCTTACCCGTGCGTCATACTCCAAAACAAAGGGAGGGATGTCTATCTGCTCGGGCTTGATGCAGGTGAAGAGCTGCGGCAGGTTGTCCAGGTAGCGCACCTTGTCCTTCATCCCCGACACGCTGAACGTGGTGAAGAACCACGTTGACACCTGGTACCGGTTGGTGAGAACACAGGAGGAAAATCAGAAAAGGAACACTTCATCTGTTGTAGATGGTGTTTATACGATGACGTTATCAAGATATCAACAAAAGCAGGATTGAATGTCCCGATGCGAAGAAAGCAACACAGCTAGATGAGGTCTAATGAAATTTTAATGATCTCCAACGGGGAGGTTTGGCCACCAGAGCATAAAGTACATTTACTCTAGTAAACAACAAAGAAAAAGATATAAATCAGAACAAACTGAGAGTGTATACTTTCTCCAAGACTGGCAATTCTCTAGGTTTGTTATTTTAACTACAGAAAAATACTTGAAATTTTGATTTTGCATCTAGCATCTAAGTACACACCTACTAATAGTCGTTTTTGTTGGAACATCCATTTTAATTGCAGACTCACTATTGAGTTTAAGGAGTGGGTTTCTCTAGAATTCTCATTAATACAGAAGTGTTGTTCCTGTAAAGAGTCTCTGGAACCCATCATCACATTCTGTCTACATTACTGTATCTCCTAGTCGACCCTGCCACACCAAACACGACCTTTCCAGGCTTCAGTCGAAGCTGCTACCAGACTCCTCACAAACCAAACACAAACGATTACACATAACCACTTTTAGCTTCATTACATCGATCTCCGATGGCTTTTAGAATAGATTTTAAAGAGTTTAATGATCGCTTTCGCATCCAGGATGTGGCAGGGCCCTGAGTGCATCAACATATGAGTGTAAGTGCAGCCTGAGATCCTCCGGTAGGTCCCCGTTAGGGATTCCAAGATCCAGACTGAAAAACAAGGACAAGCAGGCCTTCGCCATCAGGGCCGCGTCACTTCATCAGGGAAACCACAGCTTTGTCCTCCTTTAAACCTCTTTAAAAAAACACACACACACTTTTCCAAACCTTGACTCCTTGCTGTATATCCAGTAAGCCATTATATTTTATTATTTCAATTCGTTTTTATGTTACTGTTATTTTATTGGATTCTGCCTTTTATTTTTCTTGCCTTTGTAAGTATGTTTTGAATAGTCTTAGACAAATACAGTTTATATACTATCACTACTACCTTTTCTTACTGCCTGAATAAAATATAAGCAAATATCAATACTTGTTTATATTTTACAAGACAGAATCTTACCTTTGAGCGAAATGTTGGATGTACAAAGTAGAAAGCTTTCAAGTTCTTTTTAAACCTGCAATAGAAAGAATATTTTACTGCGGTGTTATTACAATGACTCAGTAATTCTTAAATGCAATACAGCAGGAAAAGTGAATAGTGTGAAACCGAGAATGAAGAAGAAGAGACAATGATGGATGGTCTGAAAGAGAAGAAAAAGCGTGAAGCCACTGTAGTCAAATCCAATGGTGTGATGTGCTCTCCAACAAAAACACAGCTTCGGCATGGAAGCGTTTAGCGCGCACGCACGCACACACACACACACACACAAAAGCAAACATCCTCCTTCCCTTCCACTTCTCATGCAGCACACCAACCTGTGCTGTGTGTTACTTACTTAAGGCCAAAGTACAGACAGCGCCCAACTTACAAACACAAAAGTCTGCACGAGGCTGTTCGTAGGTGGAACTGTTTAGTCCTTATGTTAATAAATTTCAATCTATGCAACATTAAATGAGGGAAACCTTTGTTTCCATGGAGATTGCCTTCCTTCCTTTACTGCTACCACTAGCATTAGCCATAAAATAAATGGCTCCAGCCGACACCTGTGACCCTAGTGAGGAACAAGCGTGTATTAAATATGAATGAACAATCTCGTATGGAAATGCTCATAGAGAGATGAGGTGAACGTTGGAGATTCTAAATACCGTCTTGCAAATCATTGGTTGTTCGTATCTATGGATGTTCCTATCTTGGGGAACTGCTGTTTAAATTGTGAGTGTCCTAAGAGAACATTATATGATATCCTGTGGACGGATGTAAATCTTTTCCATGCAAAACATTAACCAGTAATAAGCTTGGTGATAAAAGTCCTCGAATCAGCCTGTTGGAAGCTGGAAGCTGAAAAAATGTGCAGGACTTTGTTTGAAAAACACTACAAATATTATTAGTGGATCACACGACTTTTTAACAAGAAGAAGACGAAACCAAAAAAATAGAGACAGCAATAAATGGAGAAAGCCTCATTTATTATTTTTATGAGCAAAAGTAGTATTGGTTTTAGAGTTTGTATTTTTCAGACAGTTTTATCCCTGGTGTTTGAAATACCTGGTAGTATTTATTCTGTTGTTTTTCTGTACTATTGTATGATCTGTGTAGCAGTTTATATTCGTTGTGATGCTGTGCTGCGACGCCTTAATCCCCCCCTGTGATGGATAATGTTCTAATCTAAATCTCGGAACACAGACACCCTTTAACAGGACCAACAGGGCTACTGCATACCACCGAGTCTTTTTCTTTGCCGTGCATTTGTCCCTGGTCCACCGACTGAATCCTGATCAACCTCACATGCTGGTCTGTAGCTAACAAAGAAATAACAAGATTTTCCATCACAGATGACTTACAACATCTGCATTTCATCAAACCATCTTTTCTGCATAAGGCAGCATCTGTGCGCTATTAATCATCGCCCCAAAGAGGAGACAGGTGTCGGTTCATCCAAAGGTAAAAGATTTCAGCAGCATTTGGATGGATTGTCCTGTTAATTGGTAAAGACATTCATAGTCCTTAGAGGATTACTCCTAATCATTTGAGCCTTTACCCTGATTTTTGATATTATTGAAAATAACAGATGGATTTCCTCCTGGCCCTTTCTTACAACACCACTTCCAGAACAAGTTGTCATATTAGAATAAAAAACAAATAAAAAGGGGTATCATACAATTCATACAAATGTTGATGTTTTTTTATTGGGCAGATGCATAAATGGACTATAATACATGTCACTGTTCTGCACTGACTGCAAGAAGGTTACAGGATGAGATTTTTTTTTTTAATAATTTGTTTGGGTGAAGAATGCTCCAAAGCATATCCTAACGCTCACCGAATAGCTTGGCAGCAGTTCAGGGATACTCCCTTCTCAAATTTTTAGGAGCCTCGCCCTTCTAACCTATCAGAGGAGGCCAAAGTCAAGGGTGGGAGCTCAGGGCTGTCAATCATCATGAACACACTTCTTGTCTTCAGGTCCTCTCGTACCAATGCTCCGTGCTAGCATTAAACGCTGGAAGACATCACTATTCGAGCTCCCAAAAACCACCAATCATCATGTTTACTTCCAGCATACTGTAGCTTGCAAAGGAAACTCATTTTGGTAACCTGCCTCCGTGATATCCTTCCCAGAGGTGAGGATTAGAATAGACTGGTAAATTGAGAGCTTTGCCTTCACACAAAGCTTTTTTTAAACCACGACAGAGTGGTTCAATGAGGCCAAAACCACAGATGGTGCACCCATCTGCCTGTCAATCCTGTGAATATTACTGATGAAAAGGAACCTAGGATATCTGAACATCTTCACTTGGGGCAGCAGCTCAGTCCCATCCAGCAGGAAGCAACCCAAGGGCTTCTGGCAAAGTCAGACAACCTCAGAATTAGAGGGGCTCACCCTCATCCCAACCACTTCACCCTTGGCTGAAAACCACCGTCACGGTTCAATGAAGCAATAAAACCACATTTTGGCAAAAAAACTAAAGTAGGGATGCAATCCTGGAGTCACCAAAACAGGGATTCTCTAATAATTTAAGCTGTTTTAAAATATGGGAGCCACCAGCCTGAGAAATAAACCCATTAAATATGCCAAATACATCCAGCGCTTCAGGGTGAATCTCATCCAACAACCCCGGAGTGACCTAAACTATAATTACAGAAATAACCACACAAATATCAGCCGTTACACTAGGTTTCCAAAAGTATTCGCTCACCCATCCAACTCCACCCACCTAGTGGACAAAGCAAGTTCCATAAAGACATGGACTGACCTGCACCTCAACCCCATAGAACACTTTTGGGGTGAATTAGCCGTCACGTCCAACATCAGTGTGTGACCTCACAAATGTGGAGAATAGTCAAAAATTCCCATTAAAAACTTTGTGGACAGCCTTCCCAGAGAAGTTGAAGCTGTTATAGCAGCAAAAGGTGGAGTGACATCATATTGAACCCTATAGACTATGAATAGGATGTCACTTAAATTCATATACGAGTTAAGGCAGGTGTAGGATGCATCTGTTCATAATGTAGAACACAAAAAGATCATCTAGCAGAGGGAGGAAACAGGAGTCCTAAAACATGACGTGTGGCTGCTGCTTAGGTCCAGAACCGGGACCTAAGGGGACAAAAATAATGATCAGCCTCATAAGCTCATCTGTCTCCCGGTGAAACTAATCAACATTTTCCCACTTAGCCAAACAGAATTGGAAACTGTTTTTTTTGTGTTGTTGGCTTTAGTCTGCTGGTTAGGTTGTCTGGAGCCAAAATGCATTTGTAAGAAATCAATAGCTCAATGGGTTGGACATGCTGGACATGCCAGGCCGGGGTTAATGGTTCCATTGCCTGAGTGGACCAACACTGGCCGGCTAAGCAAACAAACTAGTAGGGAAACTGGGGGGGGGATGCTTAAAATAAAGTAGCACACATCCCAATTACCACATTACCACAATTACTAGGATAAAGGGTTTGGTTCCTACTGGTGTAACATATACACTTCATATAATCATTCATAAAAAAGTTTGTTCAAAATCAGTCATAGGAATAGTCTATGTCTCTACCCAACAATAGATTCTCTCTATTATTTGATTAAAACAAATGATGGGGTAAAAACTGCAGTCTAACCAGTCCCATCTTCTCTCTCTAGGATTTATAGGCTGAGGCTCAAAGTTTGCAGAGAGTTTGTGGAACTTTAAATAACTCTGACATTTCAAGGTAATTAGCATTACGCCCTCAACTGCAAACCTTCTGTTATGAATCAGCAAAGTGTTCTTGTACGTTTACACTTGATGTCCATGATTGAATGAGGTTTTCACTTGTACCAATGAAAGAGGAAGATGACCAAAGGTGTCTTCATGACTTATATGAACGGGGCAATTTTACATTGTGTTTGCTCAGTTTATGATTAAAGCATAGCACCTAACCTGCATGGGATTTCGGCTGTGAAATTTTTTCTTGTAATATAAAAGGTCAAACATTGTGAACACGTGCTAACATTTATAAGTCTCGTGTGTCACTGAAAGACATACAACAGTCAAATACTATTTTAACTCTTGACTGGATTTTCCAGACAAAAAATGGTTAAGAGAAGCGCCACAAAAAGTGAATGAGCAGTCTTCGAAAGTCATGAGTAAAGGAACATGGTAGGTACATAATGACTGCATAAAAGGTACATAATGACTGCATGGAGTTTCCAACCAACACAGGAAGCGTGTTGGCTTGTGGTTACTAGAAAATAGAAAGAGTCTAGAAACTAGAAATGTTTTGTGACCCCTTAAGCCCTGGGGTTTCTCTGTAAGTTCCTCCTTTAACATGTCAGATGCATAATGATTCTTTCCTATCTATTACAGCTATTTGTATCGGTTATCTGTCTGTGTATGAAACACGCTTTACAATAAACTCATCTTACTTTAAACTCTTTATTCAGCTAACAGTGAATTAGAAGAGAATTCTGGTTTATGTAAATTCAGGTCAAATTGTTCATTTTGGGCAAAAACTGCACTTGCCTATTAAACCCTTCAAGATATCAAGTAAACAGTAATAGTATAGGTATGGGAACGCATGGTGACGGTTAGTCTAAGATCTAGAACAGTCTAGTCTGGTAAACCTGGGGGTTTATGATCATTTTACTGCTTGTGACGTATTTAGTGCCTTTGGAAAATGTAACTCCTGGACTAGAATTAAAAATAAAATATTTTGTATGTTTGAAACGCAAACTATGTCAAAACAATGAATCCATCAGTGATTAAAACACGTAGTTATAACTTTGACTGTGAACTGTGTCTCCTTAGCTAGTTTCCTTTGGAGGAAGTGGTTCCTACTTAGCTCAACCATTATAAACCACAGCAAACTTCAAACGAAGATCAAGCGGTTTTTGTTTTAAACAAGCAGTTACACACTGGATTCTATTAATCAGGACCTTCATTAGTAGAATCAGCTGTTACTGTCTGGTAGGAACAAAAACCTGCACCCACAGCGGCTTTCTGGGACCCATGCTCCGATGTATTCCTGAATCTTCCAAATTACCCAGTACACCTACTTAAGATTTAAGATTGATTAAAAACCCTGATCTTTGTTCTGGACAGCATCTGCTGGGTGTTTGGACACTGAACAGAGATGCTGACATCAGCTATGTGTCGATGACAAGACAGAACATCCCCCAGTCTGCGCTTCCTGTTCCAAATATGGCTGTCTGAACTCCAAAAGCTACGATGAAACAAAAACTTATCACAGCTCCTTTTGCTTTTCCCTCCCGGTAGTGTCACGCTGCAGCAGGAATAATTTATTTGAACTTCAATCTGCAGACGTCAGCATAGCCAGAGGAGACGCAAGGTAAGAGCCAAATTAGGTCCAAACAAGGTTCAAGTGAAAGCCAAGCCACGCAGACAACATCACGTTCTATAAACATGATCATATCCAGCGGGAGCGCTGACACACAGGAAGCATGAGAACATTCTCATACAGCACTTAGTCAAGACGATGCAGCAGGATAGACCTGACGTCTTATCTCCATAAACAACGAAACAATGAACCTGCCAGTGAGATGTTGAATCCATCTGGAGGATGTTTCTAAAACATTTTCTATCTGTGTTAAAAAGTAAAAGCCTTCGATATGCAAAAGACACAAGCACAGAACATTAGTGCATGGGCTTCATGTGCAACATTGCTTTCATTTGTAAGGTTTAGATGTTTGACTCTGACCTGATTAATGTAATATTAGGAGAAAAATCTTAAGTTTGTTCATTCATTCAGTCTATTGTTTAATCTCATCTTGTGCCTTAAACCAAGCCTTCATTTTCTCAGGGGACCCTGGTTGGCTGGAACACAGAATTACACCGTCAAAGTGAGGCTTTGTAGCTTTTGGGAACCAATCGACCAAAACCGATCAAAAGTCCTAATCGTCTTATTATTCTAAAGCTGTTAAACTGCTCACTCGACATTTGCTTCATATTAGGTTGAAGGAAAAAAAAAATAAAAACGTTGCCTAGTTCCACTTTAGGTTGAGCGGTTACTGGCTCGGTTTAAAATGTCACACTGACTTGGCATCGACGATGTCGTAGAGATTCTTGAGGAAGTCGGAGTCCAGGTGGTTGTGCTCGCCGGTCAATGTGTGGAAATAAACCATCACGTACTCCTTCACTGTGATGTGGTCCATCACATGGATGAAATACAGCAGGGCCTGCACACAAATAGAAGTGTGGCATCTAGCATCATGTAAACCTTTTCATTTTAAAGGTGATATAACTAAGTTCCTCAGTGACTCCAGTGCGTTACCTTTTCAATGTCGATGAGCGTCACTGGAATGTTTCGTCCAACCACAACCATCACTGTCCTGCCACACATATCCACACCTGAAGACACACAAACACACGCAGAATGCAATGTTTTTTTAAATCAAGCGATGTGTGCTTTCGGTTGCAGGACATGAGTGCACTATTCTGTTTATCTAATATTTCCCAACAATTACAATAATCACTTAAGCATAAATGTCAGTTATCAAGGCAGGGAAATGTAAACTGAATTGAGTTTCGTGTGTTGGCTGGATAAAACAACATGTTTTAAGAAGCCGACTTTGGTTCTGAGAACAGGTGACATTTAATTTAAATTAAAAACTTAAAAAGCTGCTTTATTATCAAAGTAATCTACACGTTAACTGATATTGAAATCCCTGATGTGATAAAGCAAAGCTAGACGGATATTTATTCCACAAAATATTATCTAATATTTATTTACAAAGATGTAAAAACAGAGCCAACATGCCAATCATCACTGTGGCGTATTCCTAAATAGGAGTAAAAACTAAACAACTTGTGAAACCTGTCAAAGTCTGATCCTGCCCAACATGCCGCTGGTAATAGTTTAAAGTTATAGTCACATTTTTACACTTTTCCTGCGTTTTATTTGTTGTGCTATGTTTAACAATGCCTATTCTTCTCTCACTAGCTTCTTTTGTCATAAATTAATGAGCCTGTCTTTATACTGGCTGTGAATGGGGGGGTGGGCTGCTGTACAGTTATGAAAAAATCATGGACAAACTGATCGTTTCAAGGTTTAGTTTCTGAATACAAGGGAGTGTTCATTTCTCTGTGGAGTGTTTACAAGGATTTTTTTATTTGTCATTCCGACATAAACCATGAAGCGAGGGGATTCATGCACTTTGGTTCCAGTCTGCCAATGGAAGATTTACACAATATGAGACCTTTAAAAAATGCCAGTTATACAATGCGGCAGGTGTTTTCTAATATTGCTTCAAGTCTCTGGCCATGAACCAAATCAAACAACAACGGAGCCAGAACGCAACACAACACTGCCTCTTACTGGAGATGATAGGGAAGTACAGGAAATGAGAATGAAGACCATGCGTCTCATCTGCTTGTAATGTGGTTAATATGTTAATAAAAAAAAAAAAGTTCTTGGAACCACACAACACACTATACTTGTGTAAATGTGAGCATTTGCACGCACACATACCCGTTTGGTATAAGGCTTTCAGTGCAGCGATGTCGGACAGATCTTCTGCTCTCGCTCGACACAGCCAGCGATTATAACTGCGGGAGGCAAACAAACAGAAAACGGTTTTAATTTGTGGCTTGGGTCATGACGTGGCGGCAGCAGACAGTGTACTTTACTGTCTGAGCAATTAACTGCTGCCTCTGAGGAAACCTGGCTACGGCGAAACATTCACGTCAATCTGTCAACACTTTGAATCAGGTAGGTGGGTTATGAGGAAATACAGTAAAAATCTTTCTATTTTCCCCCCTACAGCCAAAAATTATCATTTGAAATAATAATGACTGGCGTTCCACTCATTCTCTCCAGGTTTCCTGTCTGTCTCTTCTGTCAAGAGTTTAAATAAAGGGAAACATGCCGAGTCTAGTGTTGCTGCAGGAAAGCCAAGGCTAATGTTGTTAATGTGGCTAATATTCATCAGATAGGACCCGGTCTGAGAGGCCTCTGGACATTTACTTCCTCTGGTGCTGCTTCTGCATGGCCGCCTCCGACATCTGGCCCTGCAGGATCAGCTTGCGTTGTTTGTCCACGTCGCCCTCCATCCGGGCGAAAGCGTGATTCCCCACCTGACCCAGATCCGACTCCAAACTCTCCTCTTCGGAATCATCTACGCAAACAAACAAGAGGACGGGATTCAGATGCAGGCTCCCCGCTTGTCGCCCGACAACCACGTGTACCGTAACACGCATGCAAGAGCATTTCATCTACATTCATCACAAATACGCGTATGTCAGTCATTATAGCGTATACATCCGCTTGCTGCTGTTGTTGTTGCAGGCAGCCTGCATGCTTTGTATCAACACTGAAATTCCAAATCTTCTCTTCTGACACTTTCTTTGAAGTGTCACGCCAGTGGACATCATGGTGGAGGTCAATGGAGGCAAACACACTCGGCGTGAAAACCACAAACATCTGCTAACACATGGGCTGGTGTTCTTTCACACTCAGCTTCAGCCGAAAAAAAATAACATTTAGACAAAATGCAAGAAAAAGCATAGGTTGGTAAAGTTGCGTGGTCACATAAAATACATTTATAGGAGTGTTTAAAGCGTAGGAAGGGAGTTTGAACTAAAGTTTTCAGTATTTTCAAAGCCTTTTCAAATCAGTTTGATTTGTGATTTATATTTTTTTGCCACTTAAAATCAAGAGTGCCTTCACTTTCCTGTTAAGTGATTTATAATAACCACTTTTGTTTCCATTAGCATATCCAGCAAAAAAAAACATGTTTTCAATATAAAGTTGAATTAAAGCTGCCTCCCTGAGGAGTGATAGTTTGTTCATAGTCTGATTGCTTCCTCTGTCCTTGGCCAGGACAGAATTCATTATGTGACCATTTTGAACTTAAAAAAAATGCTCTGCTTAAATCCGAGGCAGAAAATGTTTCATCTAGGAAAGACATAGCTCAAACTTAGCATTCGGAGCATCATACTCATGCAAAGCTCTTAAACGAAACCAGACAAGGGAAATTATCAGGACTTTAACTTTTTTTAAGACAGGATGAAGCGGTTTTCCGACTCAGAAACTACTCTAAAATAATCTGCGAGTTCAAACCGTAGAATACAAACACCTGCTCTGTGTTAGTCAGCCCTGAACTCGCTGATGTGCAGACGACAGTCTGTGCAACACAGGGTGGATGTGCTGCTGTGGGCTGAGGATCCACACAGCCAGAGTTTCCGATGACACAGTAAAGAAATATTCTGTTAACACTGTTCTTCCATGTCCTCTGACTGTCTCGCTGAATGACTGAGCGCCGACATGTTGTCCTAATCAGAATTCTAACGTTGTTCTGGCTTTCATCTTTTTATATTTGCCGTTTTATCAGCTGATTTGTGGTGGACCGGTGGACTAAGACCGCATGAGTAGGCATTCGGTCTTTATTGTGCAACATTTCCGCAATTAACTTTGACGAGTGGCAAATAAAACAAAAGCCCTGACGGGGAACGCGGTAAGTGATGACAGGGAACGTTAAATTGTGCCTGTGTGGTTCATTAGGGTCCATAGATTGATCTTGGACTGCCAGCTATTGACACAAGACGTTGACTCCAAATTAAACACCCAAATCAAATATCAACCACTTGATAAAATATGATGCCTACAAATAGATTTCCAGCATGAAAGTGAAGTCTTTTTTTTATTTTTTTTTTATTAACGCTGGGCAACATTTTATCGTATCATACGTAAACAGGTTTGTGTTGGGGGTTGTGTACCTTCCAGGGTGCCGGGTTTCTCCGCAATGCGGATCTGCCTCTCGGGGACAACGGGTTCACCCTCCGAGTTGCCGATGTCGGCCGGGATGAGAGGCAGACATGCCTTCTCCTCCTCCTCAGACCGAGGGTAGTACAGAGGCAGCAACTTCTTGTACACCGGCTGCAGGGAGCACACAACGAAAAGCTCTGAGACACAGGACGACGGTTTATTTAACTTTGCTTCCTGGAAATCATGCCACATCCTGACAAATTTAACTAACTAAACCTGATAAATGGACTGCTTCACGGACTTTGACCATTGGTTTGATGTGTTTTAATTGTTTTATTGCCTTTAAAATGAATATATGTAGCCTGAATACACCTGAAAACACCTTCACAGTGACTCAAACTGTAAAGAAAAATTACCCTACAATGTTATTAAAGGAAAATCGTCACAGATTGTACAAACCTCCTCTGTTTGTGACACTGCAAACACCACCGCCTCAATGCTGTTCCCATGATTCTCCAGGAACCGGCGCACTGTTCCTATTAACCCACAAACACAACACAGCATCTTGTTACCTTCCAAATTAACACATACAACAGACGTAGGAACAAATAGACTGGAGCCTAAGTGGTCAGACCTAACTAATGGTTACTCACATCATCATTTTTACACTTTTGGTTCATCAAGAACAATTGTTCTAACGAGTATCTGAGCTGCTCAAGCTGCCTGCTGTGTCTCTACAGGACGTTTTCCTTAATGAGGCCTGACAAGCAGCTCCAGAGGAGACTTGGGTCATTGTTCTGTGATGCGTTAGCGTTCATCTGGACCATGGATGTTTTCATTGTTCCCGTCATCAGATTACGATCCGATGCGCTTACGTGAGCGGGACATTTACGCTGAATGATTGTAGTGTGTGTTATAATTTAATGTGCTTCTGTCTGCCTGTATAATTTGTTGACTATTATAGCCACGAGGTGTGCGCGTGCATGCGTGCATGCGTGGGAACTCCAATGTAGCCGCGAGGCAGGGCGGGCTTCTGACATGGAACTATTCAAACATGGGAATCAAATCTATGAGAGAACATGGAAGGCAGGGTCTGAGAGGCAACTGATTCACTATGGCCACTGTTGAAAGAAAAAAGCCAAAAGGAGGAGAAGAAGAAGAATCGTGGGAACTCCATTTAAGTATAGTCTTAGAATAATGTTTTTAGGACAATTAATCGACGAGTTAGGTACTGCATGCGATTATGCATATATTCTTTATAAAAAAGAAATATGTGATATATGCCCACATGTGAAAAACTTATATAAAGGATATAAGCCCATGTATATGCAACATTTAGGCCAAATTGAGGTGCATGTACAGCCCATATAGGTATGCTGTATTGTCCTAGTGCTGTCCATAAGGTTTAGAAGTGCCGTCATAGGAATTTTTGACCTTTCTTCCAGAAGTGCATTTGTGAGGTCACACAGTGATGTTGGAGGTGTATAAGCCAGATATGTACATATAAGATACATCTCCTATATAGCTCTTTGACCCAGTAGCAGGTTCTGGTGATACCTATTGTAGCTCACTTTAGCAACTACATGATACCTAGCTCATATTTTTTTTATTATCAAGGTAATATCACCATATTTAAATGATGCAATAATTTATTGTGTGAAAATGTGTGTATTCTTGAGTTTATTTCAAACATGTTTAGAGGTGGACACTAGTCAAGCACTGTGTAGTTGCTGTCAATGATTCGAATCCCTATATAGAATATCTACAGTCATTTTTATACTGTATATGCCACATATATTCAAAACCTTTATTAAAAGCTATACGTTTAAATAGGTTCTTTCCATGTGGCTGAGATGATAAAGTTCCATCATTTTCTACAGGTTGTGTATGTTTGTACCTCTATGTCTACCTAACTTACTTTAATGAACAGCTGTGTGTGTGTGTGTGTGTGTGTGTGTGTGTGTGTGTGTGTATGTCTTACTGAAAGCGATGTGTGTGGCGTCCTCCAGAGGATAACCTCTTTTGGTCGTGCTCACTACACAGAAGCCAACAGATGTCATCGACTGCTCTCTGTGACAAAAAAACAAAAAAACATGATCACATATTACTCACGCCCACCACACATGACAACTGTACATTTAATAGTAATCGTTTTATACCAGAACACAATATTTTAATTTATTTTCTACATTATTCTACACAATTTTATCTAGGTTCAATGCTACAGCATTAAAGATTGACATAATTGAATGGACTTTTATCATTTTTATCACAAAGACATAGAAATAGAAGATACAAAATAAAAGCTAGTAGGAGAGCAGCTACGAGGGAGTCTGAGTCTGTTTCTACACTTTTCTATAAACAGTGGTTTTTAGATGTTTATTCCAGCGATCTTTCAAATGCATTCTGAAGAATGCTTTTAAAGCTCCGACTGTCATTAATCCATCGTTTATTTGCACATGACAAACAGAAATAGTGTTTATCAAACAAAAGCGTGGGGAAAGAAGGGAAAAAATGTGGACATGACAGCATAACTCCGCAGAGAAATCACCGGTTTTACATTATTAATTCAACCCGTAGCTTTGCCAGATGAACTCACTTGAGAGGCGCTGCATGTGTAAATTGAGAAATTTAAACAGGCATGTGAAAATTGATTATAGACAATACACACAAAGCGGCCGTTGATTTAAGAGGGGCTGAGTGACGGCTGGTTCTTACATGGCCAGTTGCAGGATGTTTCTGTAGCAGCTGAACAGCGAGCTCTCCGCCGCCGTTCTGTACTTTGCTTTGTACTTTGGTCCCACCGTGTGGACGATGAACCTCGCTGCCAGGTTGAAGCCTTTGGTCAGTTTCGCCTCGCCTGTCCGACATCCTGCAAAGGAAACAAGCGAATGATGCTGATTGTTAGTTAGTGCAAAGATGATAAAAGAAAATAAAAAGTGCATAAGGCAAAATTTATTGTGCATTTTACTGCTGTTGACCCAGAACTGAACCAACTATATTTATAACTTTATTTCACCCGTTATGTTTCCTTTTTCCTCCAAAGACAGGCTTTTAAAGGGTCCATTCGCTAAAACCTGCATGATGTACACGTTTCCAGAGACAATTTGATTTTCTTTTTAAATCAATTTTTCCACGGAGTATTTCTGTGGCGGAGCAGCTGTGGAGCCCTTTTCTCAGAATAAGAGACAGAATATGTAAAAGAATACCGAAGGCATTTTACGACCTTTTATTTTTTATTGAATTCCCGCCGAGCAGCTGAGGATCATGTGCCTGGTTATGTCTGTGAAAGGCCACCAGTGAGTACACTCACATTCATTTCCTGCACCTCCAGGCTGGAGCCTGCAGCATTGTTGTGTGTGTATTATGGCACACTGCTTGTGGGGGGGTGCGCTTGTTTTCTCTACCTCGCTCTCCCTTTTTTTAACCAGCTTTTTAACGAGCACCTGAAGTGAATGATCCATCACAGAGAGTTACCAGAGGGGCGACGTGTGAGGGAGAATTCATCTCCATTTCTCCCTCCCCAGCATGTTTTAATGTGCTGGGTTCAGTCGTCTTAAGTTTGTTATTTCAGTTTGGGTCAGAGATCACCGCCAGTCCAGTTATCAGATTCGGTTTTGGGTTACTTTAAACGTACTTTCAGGAGTTTACAGGGTTGAAACATCCCATGGCGAGGCTGGCTCAGCACCTTCGCCATCTTTTGTTCTTTTTGGCTGGGATCTCCAACCCCTTGTGTTTGGTTTATTTGCACGATGAGTAATGTTCACTATTTTCACAATAAAGCCTGTAAATTCATACGTCTCGGGGTCCTTTTATATGTGTCGAGTCTCCCGTGGAGCCTGTGTTTGTTTAAAGAGGCCGTAACGGCATATCTGGCCTGACAAGTGCAGGCTGAATGTTTCTCGGTGCCAGTGCAGTTGAACCCGATTCGTTGGTGCCGTCGACCACCTTTGAGTTTGAGGAGCTCCTCTTTCAGCTCGGGTCCCGCGAGCTGATGGATGCTGTCGGACATCGGGTTCTTGTCGTTCAGCGACTCGTTGCTGGTGTTGGCGATGGCGGTGCAGTTCAGCAGAGCCACGTCACCCGTGCTGAAAAGAAAAGCAAAGCGATGACTCACTACGGTAGCATTATTGCATTTCAGATGGATTCACAGATGGCTAGAAGATTTAAATGATCTTTCTTGTAAAAAAAAAAAAAAAAAAAATAGGTTCAGTTTTCCATTGTTTAATCCACATTTAAACCTAAAGGTGTTTATGTTACATTATTGTTCAAAAGCACAGTTTTTTCAATGAAAAAAACATTAAACTAATCAGAAATACACTCTTTGCATTGTTAATGTGGTAAATGCTTATTCTAGCTGCAAATGTCTGTTTTTAATATAATATCCAGCATCTATCAGTCCAGTGTTGTAATGGTTCATTGTGTTTGCTAATTGCATTAGAAGCTAATGGATGATTAGAAAACCCTTGTGCAGTGTATTCAGTTAAATGGAGCATTCTTCGACAAAAGCTAAGTTTGGAGAAAATTAATTTAACTTTTGAACTGCAGTCTCATAATGTTTTATTTAATATCTACCTTTATGTCCTATAAACCATATCAATATTTTATATCTACTCCAATTCCAAACTCAGTCAGTTCTTCCGCCATTGATCCAAACAACCTTGAAGATAAACACATAAAAAATAAAAATGATAATTTAATTGCTCCAGTAAAGTCATTTCTGCACTCAGCCTTTTAGGGTTGGTTTGACATGAACAATGAGGAACTACTCGAGCGTGTGTTGAAAGCATTTTGGTCACAAGACACGTTCAGCCTGCAGGACTGAGAGGGAATCTTTTTTTGTTCTTTTACTTCATGCCTCTTAGGTTAATAAAAGATCAGTCTCCAACCAGGCTGTAAAAAAAAATAACAGTGGTAAATTCTCAGATCCTGTTTTACAGAGTCTGATCCTTATCCATTTGGTCTATTTTGTAAAAAATAAAACTGCAATAAGTCTGTAATTGCCCTGACACAGCAGCCTTACAAATGCTGGCACACATCAACCAGACTATATACTCTGATGGGCTTATTTATAACGGGAACAAAAGTCATGCACATAGTTTCCGTCTCTTTATCACCGGTTTCTACAGAGAAAATTGATTTTGAAGAAATAAACCTCAAACAAACAGAAATCAAACAAACAAGAAGACAGTTCAGGACTGTGTCCTTATCAGGCTTCAGTGCAGATTAGAAGTGTTTGGTGCTGATTACATGAAGATGAAGACGTTAGCAGAGATAGCTACACTTTATTTGGTTTAGTGGAGGAATTTGCTTCACTGAGTAGCAGCTTCTCATATGTTCATACATTCTTTATCTCATGTTGTGTGGTGATTATGCTGAGTGGCAGCACCAGCCGTGCTCTACATTTTAGTATTCCACACCACACACTTCACCATCCTCTAGGTAAATGATTCTAGAGCTGGGCATTAGGAAACACTGAGGGGTTCGCAAATTAAATAAGAGGCGCTACGTCGTGACGAGCAGAAATAAGAAAACGGACCAGTGGTTCAGAAAAGTGAGGCCGCAGGATAAAGAAGAATAATGTATTTTCACTATAACTTCACAAGGACACAATGTAGGAACATTGTATAGAGGATGTATAGAGGATTGCCATCATTTTACTTTATTTAGTAGTAATTATTTCATATTATGTGTGTATTATTTTCCCTTTTAATCCATGTATATACTGAGGTGAATATTAACAGAGTGAGCAAATAAATAAATACATTAAAATATTAATAAATGTATTTAAATAAATGGAAAATCAGTAAATATAATACAGAAATAAATAATTAATGAATTAATTCAGTGAATAATTATATAAATTTGCAGATATATTCACTCATGTACAGATTTAATTCTTGATTATGGCAGTTTCAGTCCTCCATAACTTTCATAAAACACCTTAAAACACAAATCTTATTCTAGCATTTACAAGGTTAAAGGTCCTTGATGTGAAAAACGTTTGAGAGCCACTGAAATAGACAAAACTAAATGATTTATTGTTTCTGAATGCACACTATGTGGAAAAAAAATGTACTTCTAGATAGAGTTCTGCCTTTTTTTTTTTTTTTTCCAAATTAACGTTTATCTCTATGAGGAAGGTCGCACTTTGGTGGAACTATGAACATCTCGTGAAGACATGCAAGGTGGCCGCCACTTTATTTTAAGCAGTCATTAGATAGAAAGGTAGAAAACCCTGGAGCTGTGGTCTTGGCTAGCGTTGCAGGAATGTGAGCGATCGGAGCCCTGCTACAACAACAAGGCTCTCAGAGGTCCCGGGCGGTCATGTGTTCCAAACAGCGTTTATGAGGCCGACGTGGACTTTGGTCTGGTCTGGCCGAGCACGTGGGGACTCGCCGGTGGCTGCTCACCGCCGGCCGGTCTGTGACGTTTTCTATGATGTTTAACTCACATCAGACGCTACTATGAACCGACAGCGACGCCAAAAAGGGGAAAAACAAAAAGCATGATGTGCAGCAGAACAATAAACACTGTGTCTACGCTTCCCTGCTTGTTACCAGCGCGTTTTAGACAACGTTTTACTTTGTGACCCAACTCTGTTGGTAAGTATATTTAAGATAAGTTTATTATGGATATTGCATATGTAGCTCTGTTTTTTTTTTAGCAGATCAGTTCACTAAAGTTAGTATGATGGCTACCTGAAAGACAATTTCATTTAGCCCATTAGTCAGCCTATTAGAATCAGTTTTTGTACAGAACTTCACTTATCAGCTGGGGAGCCTTTCTAAAGAGAATATACTGTCCATCAGAGTTGTGAAGGCATTTTACGACCCTTTTTTATTAAATTCCGACTGAGCAGCTGAGCATCATGTGCCTGGTCATATCTGTGAAAAGTCACTAGTGAATAAACTGACATTCATGACTGCGACTCCAGGTTCACTCCTTTCTTTTGGGCATTTTTGTCATTTGTCTGACTCATTGCCGGCATTAGCATGCTGTCTACATTTTCTTATTCTGTAGCACGAGTGCGTGCTACCATTTACATTTCACATGAATATTAC
The DNA here is from genome assembly GCA_036785175.1 of Eupleurogrammus muticus. Classification (NCBI taxonomy): domain Eukaryota; kingdom Metazoa; phylum Chordata; class Actinopteri; order Scombriformes; family Trichiuridae; genus Eupleurogrammus; species Eupleurogrammus muticus. Next base: position 3,632,941 of record JAYKQN010000001.1, read on the forward strand.
TTTCTGCTCCACCTAACAATCCTGCAGGTACGTGGTTAACCGGTTTCATCTAATGTCATATGGAGCACTTCAGTCAGGATTCTGATGAATTTACAACTTGCAAAATATGGAAAAAATAAACAATTTTTGTTATGTTTGATGCTGCAGTGTGAACACTTCTTTAGCAACGCAACTGGTTTAAAAAATAAAAATAAAAAAAAACAGGCGGCATAATCGTCATCTGACTGAATGTCACACTGACAAAAAAAATCTCCAATATTGGTCATTTTAATACATTTCTCCATCGTATAAAAGGCCGGATTTAGTACCAGCAACAAACATGTCAACCCTGATTCTTGCTTTTATTACATCCAGCGCTGCTGTAATGAAAGTCCTCAATAAACTGCTGCTCAGCTGGTTTACATGTTTGTACACAGAGGAGATTCTGGGTCAAATTTGAGCCGGATTTATTCAGAGGTCACCACAGGGGGTCAAAAACCAGCTATTGATTGTCCGTGTGTTTCTGTAATTGGGACAGTGAGGACAGAGTTAAAGGTGGAGCTGGACGCTTATGAGGACTACATGTGTCCCCCAACATATTAGTATATGCATCTTAAGAATCTGAATTAATGATGTTTTTTGTGTAATTTACTAGTTGTCAGTCACAAGGTGTTTGACAGAATAGAAAGACTCCACCCAATAAAGCATCATGTGCCCTCATAAAGGCCAATATGACCCGAACACATAGGTCCATGCACTTTTAAACATTATCTTGCCATTTTATATTTAAGACTTTTCACACCTCTGCTAATTTCTTTTTTAGATTATAATTCCAGGTGATCCAAACAGCACCTGAGTATATATACCCATCTGAAGTCTCCTTAGCACCCTAAGCTTCTTTGTGTTTTCTCTGCACCTATGCAGCCTTCATTAGACTACAATAAAACAAATCTGAGCCCTTATTTCAGGGATTTGGTTGTATCTGTTCATTTCAAAGTGGGGAAAAAAAGGAGATGGTGAGTTGAAGAGAAAGTATTGGAAGGCAGGGCCGACGTGGTGGTAATTGAGGAAAAGCCCTCATGACTTCTCTCATGCCAAGGCAACGCCACCGTCCTCACGCCAGCCGCAGCAGAACAGTCTGAGTCATATCACACTCACAGGGACTAAAGTGGGGAAAATGGAACTTCTGCAAAACAGTTGTGTTTGTCTAAACTCAGAAAACCAGTGTGTTTAATGAGTGATACACTCAATGCAGAGATGAAAACCTATAAAGGGATATTTGACCCGGGTCCCAAAGTGTGTAAGGGTTTAAAAAAGCACTTCCATAAAGCAACATTTTTTCCAGACAGAACATTTAAAGTTTAAATAGGTTGCAAATATTTTTCTCATGGTATAAAATGAAAGCATGGGTACATTTTAATGAGCATGACGCTAATTTTGTAAAATGTAATATACTGCACTCTGAGACAAGTCCAGCTGCCTTTGGCTCACAAACTGCTTCACTACCCAGAAACCTGGACGACTGAGAATAATCCACAGGCACGCTGCGCTCTTCAGTAAGTGGAAAATCTAATTCTTTACTCGTTATAAAAGGAGGATTTATGGCTTCATCAAACAGAAGCATTCAGAGTCCAGGAAAGAAAATCCAGCTCCGCTGAAAGAGTTAATTTCTGAATTAAGTTTGTGATTTTTCAAATGAAGCTCAGGAGACGTGAAGAGGAGAAAGTTCTTTTTCCAGAGCCGCTCAGCGTGCACAGTGATTGGCTGCTTCACACCCAAACGAAGTGTGATGGGTGCAAATCGAATGTTCCCGTGGTTATGTATGAAAAGGGTTCTGTATGGTGTGCGAGCGCCATGGGTTAATTCTGACGACACGAGCGGCTGAGGTCAGTTGACGTGTTTATGAAAGTACCCCATAATCCTAAAGAATGCTGGGAAGGTTATAGAGGTCAAATATGAATATAAACGTGAAAGATGCATTGGAGCAGTTTTAATTAATAATGCTGAAGTAAAAATAATTAATGTTACTAAGTGCTGTATCATGGTATGTTCTGGAAAGGGGTTTAAATCTTAGCACACATAGAAAACTTTGGTCAATATCTTTACACCTGAGTTCCATATTTGTTTGTCTTTCGTAGTTCATTGATGATAAATTCAATATTTGAGTCAGTGACAAATTGTGTTTGGCAAGATGAGAAAGTCCAAAACCATTTAAAATAAAGTTTTAGGAAGCATTTATCAGGTCTCTAAAAATGTATATGTTGTGTTAATGTCAGTTTCTTGTTATTTCTTGTTTATTGTTGAATTTGTGACATGAAATGTCACATGGTATAACCGAAAAAGAATGAGAAAACATATTTAAACATTTAATCCGCCTTGAATATAAAACTAGTTGATCGTATGTATTTTTAATTTTTTAAAAGCCTTTTTAAGACAGTTAAACTCTATCTGGTACCAATTTTTTTAGGGTTATATCACATGACAGCTAATAATAATATTTGTGTAAACCAAGCCAGTGACACTGTTAGTTTCCGTTACTAAGATCTGTTTTCATTAAAAAGATTACAAATCAGAATAGGAAAAGAAAATTCTGCTACTGTCGACCAAAGCTCACAATCGGATCTCCTGGGGGGAAAAAAAGCTGCTTTTTTGTGCAACAGTGTGAAGACATGCGAGAGTGACTCACAAAAGGATGATTTTGCGGTTGATGTCCGGCCTGAAGGGGAAGGGCGAGGGGAAGGCCTGCTGGCTGAGCAGGCTGTCGCTCTGGTCCTGCAGAGTCCCCCCGCCGTCCTCGCCCAGCTGCTGCTGCCATGTGGGGAGAGTCTGGATGTCCACGAACTGGGAGCGAGCGCCCAGAGGATCCATCCCCTCTGGCACCACGGGCTCGAGCCGGATCTCCAAGCAGCTGTGCTGCGGAACAGAAGAGACGGCGAGGGACAAAGGTGATAAATCCAGTGTGGAACACCTCCGCTGTGGCCGAGGTTCTCCCCGAACACAGCAACACAGTCTTGAGTGGAAATTGGAACTATAGTGCTTGTTATTTATCAAGCAAAAATGTTAAATATTTGCAGCTCAGGGCACAAAATAAGCCCCAGCCACCGGCAAGATGCTTCACTTCCCTGAGTGGCTGATGCAAATTCACAAAAAAAAAAAAAGTTAAATTTGGGACAAAAACCATAAGAACAGTATTCGTATCTTTTTTCTGCCGAGTCTTCTAAAGATGATGTAGGTAGGCTGGTGAAAAAAAAAAGTTAGCTCTGGAAATAATCCCCTTTTCTTTGACTCTGCAGGACTGTCACTGAAACCTGATATCTAAAATATATTAAAAAAAAATATCAAAGTCTCCAATCAAACCTGCAAATGTCTGCATTGTCCATCTTACCATAGTATTCATCAGGCCGCCATCAGTTTCACTGCAGCCACAAGCCCAGACTGTGCTGATGTTCAGCTGCAAACTCAAACCAAACCCTGCATGTAATCACATTACGAGCAGACTGGACAAGATGGCTTTCATGCTACATTAAATACGAGCACAACAGCAACCTCTCTGCTGCGGCCGAGGCCGACACTAAACCGGAGCTGGAAACGCGTCCACGAGCACAACAAGAGGAGTTCAGGAAAACAGAAAGTCACCTAGTGAGCGTAAATGCCGAAACTATTGTTGTTTCAGGCGCCTAGAGATGAAAATGTGCTGCTTTTCTCTGTTGTTTCACCGTTTTTAAGAATTAAACATCTTTTGTGGTTTGGACTGGACAAAGTACTCGAACAAAAAGTCAATTAATCGATTAGTCCATCAACTGAATGAACCAGCACTCCTCATAACTGAGTTATTGTTTAAGTCGATTACCACACAGATCCTTAATTTAGCACTGCTTGTCTACTTTACCTTTATAAGCTGGGATAATGCCAAAACGGTCATGTGGCGAAACCCTAAAAAACTTGGTACTAGATAGTGTAACTCTCTTAAATAGTGTTGAAAAACTAAAATAAAAACACATGCTATCACATAATTTTATATAAGTAAATGGATTACATATTTATGAATTAAATTATCATTATTTTTTGGATACATCTTTTGACATTTTAAATGTATAAAAAAAATAATGTATAAAAAAATTTGTTAATTTTATGACTCTCCCATCTTGCCAACCATTATTTGTCACTGATCCAGCTGTATTTCCTCTAAAAACAACCAGTTTTGCATAAGTTAGAAACAACAGGATGATTACTTGATCATTTCCATTTGATGCTACTAGATTTCAGAAGAAAACATTGTACTTTATACTCCACTACATTAGAATGTGTTTGCAAAAGATATTTAATAAAGTGTATTAAACAAATATGTCATATACATATATATGAAGCAGTACTTTTACCATTAAACTACACCCATCTAAAATTGGCTTACTGTTACAATGTTAAAAGCTCTCTACAACACTTCTGTACTTTTACTTCAGTAATATTTGAATTCTCGACTGTATTTCTACTTTTCCTTAAGTAAAGGATGTGTAAAGTTCATCCAGCAGAGCTACATGCTACAGGAAACATCATTTAACGAAGTGAAACACACAATGATGTTGAGAAAGTAAGAGGAGCAGAAGCATTTTTGGTTCTAGGAAACATGAGTTTTACTGTCAAAACCTGAAATTAACCTGATACACTCTCCTGTCTTCCTAAACACACTCAGGAGACTCCCCATGACCAATCTGCAGACTGTATCCTCGGATAGCCTCCACCACAAAAATCAGCATTTACCCACCTAGCCAGCTGTAGTTCCTCCAGGAAGATGTGATGTCGCCCGCAAAATAATAAATCTCCACACGACAACTTAGAGACTCAAAAGTTGTTTTCGTTCCCTGCGAATGTCATATTGGCAAGCGAAGTAACCACAAAGGCCCTCGAAATGAAGTTTAAAAGCCAGGTTTACACATGTAGCCAGCAGGCTAGGTGCTTATGGTGCAACGCCAAGTGAGGTGCAGTAATCCCGGTGACATCCGGTTTGGATTTTCAAAACAAAACTCCAATAGCGGCTTCATTATTATTATTTCTTTAAAGGGGCCATATTTTGCTATAAATGTTTTAAATGTCAAAGAGTTCGAGTTCGATCTTTAGCAGTAATGCAGTTTGCCTTCTCACACTAGATAAATAAAATATAAAATAATACACAGATTCTTTAACAAGGAGGAAAAATATCTGATTGTGAAAACCTACCTTTCGATATGATACAAAAAAACAATCAAGAAGAGAAATTTTATCAGTCTTAAAACATGTCCGGAGGAGTAAATGTGACCAATAAAGATCACATTTGAACCAATCATTCAAGTTATACTTGAAGAAAAATAAAGAACATTGAGTGTATGGTTTGAGTTTTTAGTTTTTTTTATATATATAACGATTATATATTCTATATTAATTATTTCTCTTCTTCATGCTGCACGATTATAAATATTATTAATGAATGCTTTATTACCATTTCCCTGACCCTTGTTGTCCTCTCTCTCTATATATTTATTTTATTGCTGTAGCACTTTGAGATTCAATATAAACAAAAAGGGCAGCACACAGTATTTTATTGTTTTTTTTTAATTATTATTATTATTTGTCAAGGTAGCATCCTATACTTACATTGTTTTTGAAATGTTGTCCTCATGCCATTCTATATAAAGAACCTTTTATTCTGTGGCAAGTCCCCGGTACTGTTCTCGCTTTTTCTATTTTCACTTGACGCACATCCTTAGATTCTAATCAGCTGACTAATAGCAACACTCAAAAACACTTCCGCTGTGGTTGCTTAGGGACTTGTAACAAGTCACTGATTGTTATAAACGGCAAAATCATTGACGGTTTAGATAACACCCGGCCATAAAATAAACCAATATATAAAATATGTTATCCGTGGCGAAAAGTGATGAGTGCTTTAGATTTTATTTTCCAAGAATCGATAGTGAAATCTATGAGCGTTTTCTAGGATCGCAGGCAAAAGTAACACAATGAGAGCAATCGAGCGCACACAAACTAAGTTTTTCATAAACACTCTTGACTAAAAACTGATGCTTAATATAGTTGTAAATATATTTGCATTTCGTATGTACACACTAGTAATGCACGGTAACAAAAATAATTTTTATTTTATTTTTTTGTCTTTATCGATTTGTCTATATCGATGTGTCGGGTCTGAAACGTTCCTGTACGGGTTCAGCCCCAACACAACACAAGACAGACCCAACTTGCAAAGAGCCGCCTTTCAGAGGTAAGAGGAAAATTATTAAAAAGAAAATAAAACCAACAGAAATATGCTGGAGAAGAAAACGTATTTTAAAAGGAGCATACAGGGTACATATCTATATAATATCTCAGGTTTTATGAGCGTCATTTACTCAGAAACGTCTACACGTGGGTTCAGGAACCACGGGTGCACTCGTTTCGTTAAGTGTAAATAGCCAGACGGGCGGGGTTAGTGGATTTTTCGGGCAAAACACATGAAGTCGAACCAATCGGACAACTCCGGTGTAGCAAAACAATCGCCCTCCCGATAAACGTTGACTAGCTTGTTGTAACTAGCTCAATGTGTAGAAAACCGGCTTGTAGTTGCGTTATAGCTTATTTAATAGTTTGTTATAAGCCACACAAGACTATTATAACGTTATATTCCTGTACTAGTATTATAGTAAGACCACGCTAAGACTATAAACTCGATATAGCTCACCAAAGACATATGTGACCTGCTAGTCATGTTTTAGGCTGCAAAACAGCACACTACGGTCAGGGAATGTTAATACACTTAATAATACACAATATTAATGCCCTATGTTCCTGAATTTAATTTTCTCATTGTTTTGGTGTTTCAGAACAACCCTGTCCAACCAGTCTATTATTAAAAACAGATCACTTTGAAACAATATACAGTTCAGTTATTTTTCTTTTAATACAGCACACCCTGTGTCTTTTTTACTTTTTCATATTTGTATTTCTACAGGAAACAATAACAGACATGGCCTCACTTTCAATCGGTTGATAGATTCAACAGGGAAATGACATGGGATAAAAGTACTAATATAAATTGATAAAAACAACAAAAAAAGTAGGCAATAAAATCACATTTCTCAAAAGTCTTGGAGCATGCTAACTGTATGTGCATGATATTTTCTTAATAACACCACAATGAACCCTTATCGTCCGTCTCTTCAGTGTTCTGGTGCAGCAGGGATCAGCGTTGCTTTGAGGCTGCGGGTCATGGGTTTGACCAAGCAGTACCTGCGCTACGCTGCCAGCGCCGTGTTTGGCGTCATCGGCAGCCAGAAAGCCAACATCTGTTACGTGACCCTGCGCGGCGGGGAGCAGGGGCGCTACGTTGCTGTGGCCGCGTGTGAACACGTCTTCATCTGGGATGTCCGCAAAGCAGAGAAGGTGAGGAGAAGATGTAATTATGAATAAAAGACACAAAACTCTACCCTTTGATTTTCCCCCTTAACATCTGTCTTTCTGTGCAGATCCTGATCCTGCAGGGCCAGAAACACGAGGTGACCTTCCTCTGCCCCTCGCCCGACGGCCTCCATATCGCCGTGGGTTACGAGGACGGCGCCGTGCGGATCTTCAGCCTGATGAACGGCGAGAGCAACGTCTCCTTTAACGGTCATAAGTCGGCGGTCACTGTCATCCAGTACGACGCGCTGGGGGCGCGGCTCGTCACCGGCTCCAAGGTACAACAGGAGGGTTCTGACCTGCTGTGGTGAAATGTTCACATGCATTAAAAAAAAAAAAAGCTTGGGATGGTGTGTGGAGGAGGTGGCAGCCTTTGAGATCAGAATGAGAATGTACTAACACAAAAGCAACTTCACCTAGTAGAGGTTAGATTAGGTTTCGAACAGTGTTCGTTTCATCAGACGGGACTAGAGATTTCATTCATCAGCAATTTTTTTTAAATTTTGTTTATTTTATTAACCTTAACCACTAAATGTGATGAAATGAACACACATCTTGTGTTGACAAAAAAAGATTAAAAAGGATTAAAATACAAACTAAAAAGTGCTTTCACTGGATGTGTGTTGTATTTCTCCTCCAGTGCTGCTAACTGTGTGTTAGTTGACTCTGCATCTGCTCCTCTACAATATCTTTACAAAATCATCAATAAATCTCGAGGAAGACGTAAAAGATTAACATTACTATCAACCTACTGTCAAAGTAAAGACAGACCATTGACTAAATTGATTTATTTATTGACTAAAACTAGCCTAAAATAACAGGACTTTTAGTCAACTAAAATATCACTTAAACTACTATGGGTATTTGATACAAGACCAAGACTAAAACTAAGTTGAAAAAGAGATGACAAAATAATCACTGGTTTCAGATGCTCCAATCTAATTCCTACAGTACATGTATGTAATAGCTTGTCTTTATCATGTTCTGTTTCTTCCCCTTTCAGGATACAGACGTGATTGTGTGGGACATCATCAATGAGTGTGGTCTGTACCGGCTGAAAGGTCATAAAGACATCGTCACACAGGCCCTGCTCCTCAAAGACAAGAACATCCTGGTCACCAGGTACCACACGCTGTTCAGTCTTTAAGGAAAACACCATTACAGTGCTGAGGACTCTTGAATTAAGGATAAAGACAAGGCAGATGTAGATGTGACTCGAGAGATTTCCGCCTCTTAAAATCCTCCAGCGATTCGTAACAAACAATTTCCACTCCTTATTATAGTTTTAGGAGACCTAACCACACATATGCACACACACACACACACACACACACACACACACACACACACAAAGGAATGTCATATGGTATGTGTCTGAGCTCACACAACTAGAAGTCTTGCATTATTCGCCTCTTTAAGCAGCTGTTCCAAAATATTCCGCATTGCCATATTCACAAATGGAACTTGATTACTTTAGGGCAGTCACCCAGCAGAGCTCCTGCTCTGACTTCTACACCATCTGTCTGTTTAATCTCATTCACTTATGGCCAATGAGAACATTTATTCTCCCAATTTCCATTTTAATGTTATACTCACTTGGGATTATAACATCTCTCAGTCTGTTCACTCAACAAATATATGCATGGTTTCACTTTGTATGTACAGAGCAAATTGTTTTAATTCCATGTACATTACAGATTTAAAAGTGTCACTAACACGGTATGATTTACAGCTCTAAAGACAGCTTTGTGAAATGGTGGGATCTGGACACGCAGCACTGCTTCAAGACCATGGTGGGCCACCGCAGCGAGGTGAGCGGCTCTCTGCTCTGAAAACAATGCGTCAATCTTTATTTGGTCACATGATAGATATCACAGTGAAATCCTTTTGTTGAATACTTGATCCCGATTGGTCTATTGCATCATTTAATGCTGTGTTATTGCTGAATACACAATCTACATGATGATTTCAATGTGTGTGTGTGTGTGTCACCTGTGGAGCGTGATGCTCCTGAAGTCGTTGAAATGAAATTCAATAGATGATATGGTTGAATTGTTGAGCATTTACATGAGTGTGCTGATTTTGTGTGTCTGTCAGGTGTGGGGAATGGCTCTGTTGAACCAAGAGAACAGGCTGTTAACAGGCTCTGCAGACAGTGAACTTCGAGCCTGGGACATCAAATATCTGCAGGAGGTGAGCAAGAACCCAGCTGGACACTGTGTTCTCAGCATACACTACTGTTAAAAAAGTTACTGTTACTTAGAATGTCCTTATTTTGGAAAGAAAAGCACTGTTTTTTCAATGAAGATAACGTTAAACCAATCAGAAATACACTATACATGTGGTCAATGACTATTCCTGCTGCAAATGTCTGGTTTTCAATGCAATGCCGACATAGGTGTCTAATGGAGGATTAGAAAAGTCTTTTGCAATGATGTTAGCACATCTGAAAACAGCATTCTTTAAAGGAGAAACTTAATAGTAATCATTATTTCTAAGGTTTGTCAATATCTTGACTATATTTTCTATTCATTTTGCAACTTATTTGCTGAATAAAAGCGTGACCTTTTATTACTACACCAGGATTTGACATTTTGTACCTGTATGAAAACACACTCTGTGAGGTTTGAATTCCACCCCGCCATTAAAATGTAATTATTGGCCCTGTAACAAGGATGTGATATTAAATAAATTGTAAATTTTGTGCAGCGTCTGTTGTTGAGCTCTCTGTCTTCTTGGGTCCTGCTCAGGAAAAAGTGGAAGGTGAGCCCCAGGTGAAGAAGGGGAAAACTCTGCTGGGGAATGATAATGATGAAGAGAACGAAGAAGCGATGGATGAGAGTCCTGAAGAGGTGTGAGAAATGTCATTAACACACATAACAGGAAGCAGTAGAACAACTGTCTTCTGCTTCCCACTGACCTTAAATGCGTCTTTCCTCCCGTGTCAGCGGATCCTGAGTTGTAAGAAGGCGGGCTCCATCCTCCGAGAGGCCAGAGATCGCGTGGTGTCGCTGACGACAGACAGGAAGGCTCGAGTCATCGCCTGCCATGTGAGTGTTGTTGATCGTCAGGTTATGAAACAGCAGGGCACAGCAGGATGTGCACGGAGAAGTCCGAATTCCCACAAACTCCCTTTGGTGTGGTTTCTGCTTGTGTTTTTTTTTTTCTTTATTTTTTTTGATCTACTCAACATAAGATCACAGCCTGACAGCACTGACGCAGATCAAACGTGGAACACACGCGGCCAGCTGCACAACTCTGTCATATTAGTTTGTTTTGTTTGATAAAATTCACACGTTATTGGCTCGATCTGATGTTTTGAGTCTTAAAAAGATTTTGGCCGGCTTTCCCGTCCTTTTTTCCTATCGTCGTCAAACCTCATATGCAACATGAAAACCAACACTGACCTCCTCCTAGTTCGGACAGCACAATAATATATATCAGACTTCAGATACACGCACAGTACTTGTTAATAGGATGAATTCATAGTTGGTTTGGCTCTGTAAGAAGATTCCTTTACAATGATAAAAATATATATTAAATCGCCAGTTAAAGCTTTTAAAGCATGAATGACAACATAAGACGTGAAGCACGATGAGTGCAGCTGATACAGCTTTTTACTATTGGATAATTGAAGTTAGCTCATTGAGAGTGAGATTTTGATGTTGTTTAGCAGTAGTTTGATTTTAGTTTTAGGATGGGAAAGGAAGCACAAGAGCGGCCCTCACATCTCAAACAAGAGTTAATACATCGAACAAAAGGAGAAAATCAATCAAATTAAAAAAGTTTTGATTTTGATTTGTGTGTATATAAACTGTGCTATGTCCAATGCTAAAAACTCTTACAAATAAAAACAACTAATCGATTTATTATAATTATAATTATTGAAAATAAGAAAAACATGCCCTGAAAACATATTAAAAGGAAAAAAAGAAACTAAGATGATGTCAGCCTAATTCAAAGTATTCCAGTGTTTGCTTCTGAAATAGATGTGGAAATGGAAACCGTTGGGTTGGGTATGAACGGATGTCAGATGAAAAAAATTTTTAAAAGTTCTGAAAGGTAACAGAGTTCTTACAATTACTAGTATCTATTAGTGTTCTATGTGTCCAACACACCTTGTATCTGTTAGAACCGATCGATTACATGCATCTTTTGATATCTCACACAGGCAACAGTGCTTTATATCAAACAATAGACATGTCCCCCCCTCATCAGGGCAATGATTCCGTCCTGGAGCTCTTCACCGTGCTGTCAGAGGAGGAGGTGCAGAGGAAAATGACGAAGAAGCTGAAGAAAGCCAAAAAGAAGGCCGCGAAGTAAGAATTTCTGTTACTGCAACTAATACTACTACTGATAATAATCACTGCAACCTTTTCATGCACCACACTGTTGTCAAAGATATTCATTACTGTTGATATTCGTCTCCTATGCAATAGTTTCTAGGTAGTTGAACATGTTTTGTGACCCGTGCTGTAGAGCTGAGGGTGATGCAGGTGACGAGTCAGAGGAGCCGGTTGTGGACCGGCTGCTGAAGGACGAGATCATCAGACTGACCAACATCAAGGCCTCTGCCAAGATCAGGTTGGCCACTCAAAGACCACCATCATTCCTGTGAACTGGACTCCAGAGATGGTGTCAAGTGTCTAAGCTGCGCGTTTATTCCGTGCTGTCAGGTGGGTGGAGTGCCTGTCGTGCGCGGGCGGCGAGCTGAAGGTGGCGCTGCTGCTGCAGAACAACACCGTCGAGACCTACAGCCTGAAGACGTCAGACAAGGCCCCCGCGGCCAACAAGACGGCTCGCCTCACCCTGGGCGGCCACCGCACCGACGTGCGCACGCTGGCGTTCAGCTCCGACAACCTGGCCGTGCTCTCCGCCTCCGGAGACACTGTCAAAGTGTGGAACAGGTGAAACCTCCGTGTTTTTATTTTTTTAAATGTCACCTGCATTGAAAGAGACGCTGCTGTCAATCATTGTCTGAACACGATGTCCCGCCCCCACGTGGACAGGGCGACTCTGCAGGTGATCCGCACCATGGCCTGTGAATACGCCCTCTGCTCCCTGTTTGTGCCTGGAGACAGACAGATCATCCTGGGAACTAAGGTATCCACATGCAGACAATCTCACCCACACACTATGCAAGACTGCAAGAAATGCTAAAAAAGCGCAAACTACAGAGCAAAACTGCTTCAAAAGAAGGTGTCAGGCTTTAGGGAGATCACAGCTTCAAATGCATCTCAGAGAAAATTGTAATTTTTGAAAAAGGATTTTTTCTGGGTTCATTCTTTTGTATTCACTGAGTCCTGTTTTCCTGTCAGAGTGGTAAGCTGCAGATCTTTGAGTTGGCCTCAGGAAGCCTCCTGGAGACCTTGGACGCCCACAATGGAGCCCTGTGGTCCCTCTGCCTGGCCCCAGACCAGGTAAAGATTACAGCTCAGCTCTGTCTTTATCTCACCGTTGTATACATCAGCATTATTCAGCTTAGAAATATCCAAACTGTAAACTCTTCTAACTATAAGGTGGATTACCTGTTGATTATCATTTGTGTGTGTGTGTGTGTGTGTCATTCCTCTAGAGGGGGATTGTGACCGGAAGTGCAGACAAAACCGTGAAGTTCTGGGAGTTTGAGCTGATCAAGGACCAGGGGACCGGTCAGAAGTAAGTCACCACCTCCTGTCATGTTAGGAAATGTGTGTGGTACCGGTCTGATACAAGAACATTTGTCTTGCGTTTTTACTCAGAACTGGGTAGAAAATTGTCTGGTTACATCTGCCAGCCAATCAGACTGGAAATCTTCCATGGCTGTTAGCGATTTTGTGTCTGATAAATAAAAAAAAGTGTGTGTGTGTGTGTGTGTGTGTGTGTGTGTGTGTGTGTGTGTGTGTGTGTGTGTGTGTGTGTGTGTGTGTGTGTGTGTGTGTGTGTGTGATACAGGCGGCTGACCTTGAAGCACACGCGCACGCTGCAGCTGGATGAGGACATCCTGTGTGTGAAGTTTTCTCCTGACCACAGACTGCTGGCCGTCTCCTTGTTAGACTGCACCGTCAAAGTCTTCTATACAGACACACTGAAGGTAAACACACACACACACACACACACACACACACACACACACACACACACACACACAGAGAGCATACGGGGGGGAGGTGGAACAATTGGTGATGCTCTATTTTCATTCTGTGGCGCAGCACCACAGAATAATAGGTCTATGTGTGGGAAGCATTGGTCATACACAACATCAGAACTGCCTGTTTTTATTTAAATGTGCATATTCAGTGCATTATTATGATTACATTTTGGTAATAATTTGGATCAAATCCTGTTTTTTTATGGCTTTGAGTTGTTCTCATCATGTCATAGATTGATCCCATGTACGTCTCCTTGTTTCAGTTCTTCCTGTCTCTGTACGGACACAAACTGCCCGTGCTGTGTCTGGATATCTCACATGTGAGTACTCTTATCCTGTAAAAACCTAAATTAATCATCTGCTGTTAGGCGGATGAGTAATGGCGATGGTGCGTTATTTTACAAGACGTTAACAGCTGCGTAGCTGCGGGACTTTAAATGTTCTCTCACGAAAGGCTTTAGAAGGAAATAAAATCTCTTATATTTAATTTAAAAAGGTTTGAAACATTTTCTCCTGGCCGCTGTAGACCCAGGAAACATTTTTCTGTAGTTTGTTGCAGGCCATCAAAAAATGTTATAAGCTACATTACAAAGAATCAGTAGAATATTTTGCCCTTAACCATGATATATCTCACAGTGTATTAATGCTCACTCTATATTTAACTCTTTATCTCAAGCCAGTATCAAACATGCCAATACTAACTAACATAAACACTAACGTAGCCTACACCACCATCTTCTGACCAAAGCACGATTTGCATGATTATATTAGTCAGTGCATTTAGTTGATGTTAATTCATAGTAAAATAGAAGTAGTGTTTGACAGAATTCAGTTCTTGTTAAAAGCTGTTTAGTCGTGACCTGTAGTGTCTTCCAAAGGGCAGAATTTATTCACAACTGCAGTAAGTTTCTCTACTGGAACTATTCTAAATAGAGAGTAATATAAATCAATGTTTCCTTAAAACCAGGACAGCACGCTCATCGCCACCGGCTCCGCCGACCGGAACGTGAAGATCTGGGGTCTGGACTTCGGCGACTGTCACCGCTCCATGTTCGCTCACGACGACAGGTGACGGCCAACAGCACGGGCCCAAACCGAACAGCCACGAGGCGTTTGCAAGCGCTTTTCTAAAACATGTGACGGTGAAATCATGTTTCGCGGCTGTCGGGTTTCCAGCTCTGACCTCATCCGTCGTGGTCTGGGACTCAGATCCACGTCCTGTTAACTGGGACTGCCCTGTGATGTCACACCAGCTGCTCTTTCATCATCTCACCTTCTGCCCTTTGTCTTGATTGAATTCCCAGTCTTTCTCTGTGTTCATGTTTCTCTATTCACATTTAGGATATTTTATCCATGAACTGGACTAACATTTCTTTTTCCTCTGCAGTGTCATGTTCCTCCAGTTTGTCCCCAAGACTCATCTGTTCTTCACAGCGGGGAAGGACAAGAAGATCAAACAATGGGACGCAGACAAGTTTGAGCACATCCAGACGCTCGAGGTGATTTTTTTTTTTCCTCCTTATCCTCGACTTCCAGGGTCCAGCCCATGTGAAGGCGACGTAAAACCTGCAGCACGTCACCTGTCAGTAAAACCATGATGGCACGATGGGATATGTGTCAGATTAAATGCATTGTAATGCACACTGATAGAGCAGTGGGTTGAGGATGGGTTCCAGGTGATCACTTGTGTTGTTAGGTTGTTATCCAGTTCTGTGAGTTGTAGCTTTGTGGTGGTAATGAGGATGATTTAAAGAAAGAATGTGAAACAAGATGGATGGAGGAAAAAAAGGGGGGAGAGAGAAGTTTCACATTTTAAATCCTCATCGTGAAGCAGATGAATCTAGAAGAGTTGATCCTTTTTTAGTCAGCTTGACATTGGCCTCTCTTCTCCAACATAAAGGGCCACCACCGGGAGGTGTGGTGTTTCGCCATCAGCCCCAACGGCGACCACATGGTGTCCTCGTCCCATGACAAGTCCCTGCGGCTGTGGGAGAGGACCAGGGAGCCCATCATCCTGGAGGAGGAGCGGGAAATGGTCAGTCCACGGACACGGGGGAGGGGACGAACGGTCAGAACTGGGGTCTCTTTAATCGTCTGTTTTTTTTTGTTTCAGGAGCGAGAAGCAGAGTTTGAGGAGAGCATGGCCAAAGGAGACGCGCCTGTGGTGAGCGTCCAGTTTGCTCTTTATGTCTTATACCAGACATTACCTGTATCTAGCTTACTTGACATTATGGGATGGGTGAAAACCAGGTGTGACACAAGCATTATTTCATTATCTTCAGATGTCAAAAGTCCAGAACCAATCAGAACCTGTTATTCTGTTATTCTGGATGGATTTAAGCGAGGTGTTACCTTTCTACAGGTGCCTGGAGAGACTCCAGGAGAAGCAGCACCAGCCGGCAAGAAGACCATCGAAACTGTGAAAGCTGTGAGTTCACTTCACCTCCCAAAGTCCCCCTGAGACGCTTTTTATTGACCCCCGTTTCTGTGATTGGCTGAGGCCATCATGGCGTCCTCCGGCCTCCAGAGACACAGCAGTCCTCTGTGTTCCGTGCTGACGTCCTCGCCGTTATGGCGTCTCTCCGCAGGCGGAGCGAATCATGGAGGCTCTGGAGCTCTACAAGGCGGAAGCGAGAAAGGCGGAAGAGCATAAGTACGCCTGCGAGAGAGCAGGCAAAGAGGTAGACGTTTTTTACTGTCCCATCCCAGAGGTGTTTGTGTGTGTGTGTGTGTGTGTGTGCGTGCGTGTGTGTGTGTGTGTGTGTGTGTGTGCGTGTGCGTGTGCGTGTGTGCAGCAAACATCTTGTTTAATAATGAGGCTTCTTGTCCAACAGCTGCACCCGAAAGAGAAATCATCTGCTGAAATGTTTCCCCCCATTTCTATTCCCAAAACATATAAATAATTCAAGTTTCAACTTTGGATGAATTTCTGTTATTTATGGAAGGGAGATTAAAAAAAAAACTCTTTTCAGTATGATCACGATTTTTTTCTTTTGTTTGTGTATTTTTATGATCTGGGGTTTTTATTAAATGCTGTTTTCTGATGTTGTTTTGCAGCTGCCGCCACCGAAGCCCGACCCCATCCTTGTTGCTTTTGGAAACGTTTCGGTAAGAGTAGCTATGATGAGGAATATACTAAAAAAGAGCAAAAATCACGCGTGGTAGTTTGTTTTGCAGCTGTAGGACACCTAACGCTTCCGTCTGTCCCGCAGCCATCCCGCTACGTTTTAGACGTCATAAAGAAAGTCAGATCCAGGTAAGAGGCGAATCCAGAGCAACGCGCTAGTTTTGTGTATCTATATATATATATATATGTAGATGACAATCTGCTGATGTCTGCCCAGCGAGCTGGAGGTGTCCCTGCTGGTGCTGCCGTTCCCGTACGTCCCCGAGCTGCTGACGCTGTTCAACCGCTTCATCCGCCAGGGCCTGGAGGTGGAGCTGGTCTGCCGC
Organism: Eupleurogrammus muticus; assembly: GCA_036785175.1. Taxonomy (NCBI): domain Eukaryota; kingdom Metazoa; phylum Chordata; class Actinopteri; order Scombriformes; family Trichiuridae; genus Eupleurogrammus; species Eupleurogrammus muticus. Next base: position 3,649,928 of record JAYKQN010000001.1, read on the forward strand.
TGCCTTTTCTTTCTTCTCAAGTACGGAAAAAAAACTTGAACAGATTGTTGAAAATGACAAAAAGTTGATTTGCATGTTTCAGGCGTTTGATGTACGTACATAGGCAGGAGTTGTTTCATTATGGAGGGGAGAAACATTACTGGGAAAGCTCCTTCTTGATGTATTGTTCTCGAGGGATTCTCTCACCTCTATGCTGAGCTGACATTGTCCCCTCTTCTTTTCTAAGGATCCATTTTGGCCAGATCTCCAGTAACCAGATGCTGCTGTCCGTCATAGACGAGCTACGCACCAATACACTCTCAAAAGTGCAGGAAATCAGAGTAGGTGTCATCCAGGGGGAAAAAGGTTGTTCCACTTCCTGGTCTTCATCACCTTAGTTTTATTGTTTTCCCCTCTCATTCTCAGGACTTGATGGGCTTCAACAGCGCCGCCCTGCAGTTCCTCCAGCGGGAGATCGAGAGCAAAGAGGACGTGATGTTCTTCGCCGACGCCACGGGGCAACTGCAGGAGAAGAAGAAGAAGAGGAGGAAGAGGGAGCGAGCCATCCTCACCATCGCCTGAATCAAAACGGACAGTTCTTTTTTCACCGTCCACTCGGGAGGATTCCCGCTGTTGGGTTTTTGTACCGTCATGAGATCCTGATCGGACGTAACATGTTATTATATGTATTCAGTGACATGCTTTATTTCACAAATAAACTGCATCAGAGTTTTTCTCACGGTGTGTCTTACTTTACGGGGCTTTCAGAGCTAAAATAAATTGAGAAACGCAGCGAGCGCAGACACGGCAGCTTGAGGTCTGGTATAAAACACATCCACATACAGTTCGGCCTTCCATAGCAGCCTGCCATAACTCAGTCCTCCCTGCGTGGCCACCACACACGGAGGACAGGTCTGATTTAAGCTGCTTTCTGTCCTACGGGCCCTGGGGGAGCGATGCAGGCCGGCAGCCAGCAACAGGTTAGGGCTGTCAGGACTAGCCTGGCTTTCTGAAGCCTGTCAGAGACCACCTGAGTTCCAGACCACCAGGCCTGCCCCCCCCAGTCCCCCAGAGGGAGTCCCCAACCCCCAGACCCCCCCAGTTCCCCGATGGCCTCGGCACAGCCAGCCACCGCTGAAACCAGGGACACCAAAACCCGACTTTACAACCCCTGAATTTATAGGCCCGAGGCGCAGTAGATGTGGTGAAATATTTCATAGCAGGGGAGGAAACGTTGCTTCTCGGGTTTTCAGCCCTCGCTTTTCCCTCGGATGTGAAGAATCTTGCATTAAGGAGCGTCCCGAGCTCCGATTCCTGCGACTTCTAGAAATGTCTCTCGCCCACATCAGACACTCTGTGTTCTACAAGCGTGTTTATTTCCCGTGGAATAATGAAACAAACCCCGTAGAACACCTCTCGCTCGCTGGTTTAATCTCACGGTGGACAAAAAAACAAATTAACTCTGTATTTACAGGGCTGTAAAACAAAAAAACCAAACGGGCCAGCAGACCTTTATAGAGCTGGATTTGGTCTCCAGGCTGTAAATGTCACACCTACCAAAATGAGAAATTCTTCAGGAAAATCCACCCGACCAGACCCTCGCACTCCTGCACGACACCGACGGCGTGTTAACACCCAGCGGATGAACCGGGTTTAAAAAAAAAAAAAAAAAAGAGTGACAAGCTCAAAAGTGACAGCTCAGCATTGGACCTGGAGATGTGAAAAAAAAAACGTTTTACGGTGACTTGACACGTCCTTGCTGTGTGTGCAAACGGTTTTTATTTATTTTACAGCATTTTCCTCAGCTCTTAGCTTCACTTTCATCATGTCTATAAGGGGTTTGCACAGGGCCTCAGATTGCATTCACATTCACAGCATTTAGCAGCTTGACACAACATTAAATGTCTATCCACACGAATGACAAACATTAGCTTCATGCATGAAGTCTGATGCTTTTTACTCTATTATCAGATGAATTGATTTAAAGGATTTAAGTTTGTATCTTTGTCACGATTTTATAATTGATTTAATTAGCCCTCTCTTTTATTTCTGTCTCCATCATCTTTCATTCATGATAACGTTTCCTCAGTTCCCCTTTTTTTTATTAGTTCTGTGCAGTTCCATGGAAATGTCAGCAAGAGCTTGATAAAGTTATCTGCCAATAGCATAAATCTGCAGTATCTGCTTCTTTTTAGGGCGTTATGGAACCTTCTGTTGACAGAACCCTTCTGTTAGACAAAAAAAAAATTGCTTTGATGATATTTTGACTGGGCGACACGGTGGAGCAGTGGGTAGCACTGTTGCCTCACAGCAAGAAGGTCGCAGGTTCAAGACCTCCTTGGGCCTGGGTCTGGGACCTTTCTGTGTGGAGTTTGCATGTTCTCCCCGTGTCTGCGTGGGTTTTCACCGGGTACTCCGGCTTCCTCCCACAATACAAAACATGCTCAGGTTAATTGGCAAATCTAAATTGCCCATAGGTGTGAGTGTGTGTGTGAATGGTGTGTGTGCCCCACGATTGGCTGGCGACCATCTGGGGTGTATCCCTGCCTCTCGCCATAAAATGCGCTGGGATAGGCTCCAGCAGACCCCTGCGACCCTGAAAAGGAATAAGCGGGATAGAAAATGGATGGATGGATGGATATTTTGACTACATCATAACAGAAAAATGTCACAAATTTTACTAGGGAATGCAAATCGTACCTGTTAATTCCTCACTAGGATCATAGGGATCAGCTGTAAGAGACAGGGATATGCATTTTTTAGTCTTCATTTAAACTAAGCATGTTTTTGGACTGTGGGAAACCCACAAAGACACAAGGAAGATAATAAAACCTCCTGCATGCAGCCTATAGTAACTGTGGTCTACTGTTGGCTCAGATGATGGTATACAAGGTCACTGCATATTTTCTTTTGAATATTAAAAAATACGTGGGGCTGAATACTTGGAGGTGCAACGCGATCTGCAAATCTAATGAAGAAAAAGTCACCAGAAAGTCAGGAATAAACTCCCATAACACAATCACATGAATCATGAGAAAATAAAACACACTGTCACATTTTACTTCCTCTGGGCCGCAGGCTTGGATTCCTTGGCTCTCAGTGACGTCTCCCCACTGTTTCTTTCACCCAAATTGATTATGTAGAGTAAGAAAAAAAAAAGAAGAAGAATGACAGCAGTGCATACCTATCCCAGCGGGGAGAGAAAAGACGTAACATGCACCTATTTCATATGAATTGTTTCATTTTTTTTTTGCAAACAAAAGCTCGCTCCCCGATGCTGTCATAACTATTTGGAAGATGCTATAAAACGCTCTGCCAATATCACAATTGTAAACATGAGGGCTGTAAAAGATCATGTGTTGGCAGGTTTTGCTTTTTTTTTTTTTTTTTTGTGGCTGTAAAAAATCTGCAGCAGGAAGGACCTGGCTTTTATTTCTTCCCTTTTTTTTTTTCCTGCGTGAAAGCGTTGTATCGTATTATTCTCGGGGCTTGGAGTCTCACATTTAGACGGATAGTTCACATATCTGCTCCGCGTTTGCACACTTTAATCCACGGGATCTTGCAGAGTTCAACTGGATTTTCGCAAAGTGAGCTGTTCAGATAAGACACAGATGAAATCCAGGCAGTAATCTGGCCTCCAGTCACTAGATGGCAGTCTTGATGTTTACTAGAGAGGCTCCCAGCTCCTTTTCTCTGGTCCTGGGCTCATGTCCTGCTCCATGTTTGGAGCTCGCAGGCCTCCCGCCACCTGCTGCAGGGCTCAGCCAGTAACGGTTGCCTGGTCGGACCAAGTCCAGCAGCCAGAGGTACCCCCCCCCAACACACACACACACACACACACACACACACACGCACATGTGGCATCAGCAGCACTTCTGGTGGTGGACAGCCACAGGCCGCACGCCTCCACGCCGCCATGTTGGTCGGTTAAAGGAGCCCTGCTGCAGGATGCAGGATGTGCTGTCTGTGACATGCTTTATCGCTCCTCTTCCTTTTTTCACTTATTTTTTGGTTTAATGAGGCATTTGCACTCATTTGAATTTTTTCCTGTTTTTATTTATTATATCATTTATTACATAATATTGTGAAGCACATTAAGAAGCTTCATTTCTTGTATGAAATGTGTTATATAGAAAGTTTATTATTATTATTAGTATTATTATTATTACTACTACAATTACAAGGTCTTTTAAGCATCAAACATCAGCTTTAAGGTGACTCAAAAAGATTTGTAACTCGGTGATGGTGATTGATATTGAAAAGTGGAATATTCCTAAGTAAAAAACAGAAACATCACACACAAACATTACACTTAAAGAACAAATATTACTTTTTTTTTTATTTGCCCACCTCTATTTGCATCAGTATTTGCACTTATTTGAATTTCCTGTGTTTATTTAATAATAATATATATATATATATATATATATATATATATATATATATATATATATATATTGTAAAGCTCATGCAACTACATTTCTCGTATGAAATGTGCTATATATTTAAAGTTTAATATTACTACTAGTACAAGAAATGTTGTCTTTTAAGCATCAAACATCAGCTTTAAGTTGACTCAAAAGGATTAGTAACTCGGTGAAAGTGGAATATTTCTTTAAAGTAAGAAACAGAAACCACCAAAACATTACACTTAAAGAACAAATATGGTTTCTCTATTTGCATCAGTATTTGCACTTATTTTAATTTTCAAATTGTTTTTATATATTTTTTTTATAATAAAGCTCATGCAACTACATTTCTCGTATGAAATGTGTTATATATTTAAAGTTTAATATTACTACTACTACTACAAGAACATCAGGTGGATCTAAAGGATTCAGAACTCTGTGATGGTGAGTGACTCATATTGAAAAGTGAAATATTCCTTTAAAGTAGGAATCAGAAACATCCAAACATTACACACTAAGAACAAACACGTTGGCCACCTCTGATTTCAGGAGTAGTAATGAACTTCCCAGAGATCACCTGCCACTGAAACACATTTTCCATCATTTCCACCATGCGGTTCATGTCCTGCATGTTCAAACAGACTGCACATGTGAAGAACACGGCTTCCTATGTGACAGATAACGTCCTCGCAGGGCAGCAACTGTGAGTGTCTGATGTCTGCCGTGTAATGCCTCTGCACCGTGGGGAATAACGTGTTATTTCACAGACGGTATTTGCATTACATTTTGATGGACAGGATGTAGCGTTTATGTGGTCGCCGCTGCTAAAGCCTGTCATCGTACGCTCTGCGTGGTGTTATGTACTGCGGGACATGATCAACTCCTCGCTGCTGACGTGAGACGGCGGCATCTATAGCTGCTGAATGTGATACGAGCTATAAATGCGTATGACCATACTGGAGGTAGATGTTGGCAGGGCCGGATCTCCTGTTACAGCTGCAGTGTTCTGCTGGTGGACGCTTCGCACTCACTAGAGAGCGAGAGAGCACCTAATGAACTATGTATTAATATAATGTAAAGTATGTGTTGTTGGTGGTTTTTCATTTGGATGCTTTACATAAGATGAGGTACTTGTTATTCAACCTATACAATTCGTAATCTGTTTTGTCTGAGTGAGTTGAGCAGATTTGTGAAATCAGACATTGCCTTTTCATTTTAATTTCATTAAAAAGAATACGCATCACCATCCTTCAAATTCTGTCAAATCTGATTCACGCTGGGCGCACAGTTCAAATACTTCTAGATTTTTAAAAGTAGTCATCATAAATGTGTTCCATACAATGTCAGATGTTTTGCAGATTTTTACGAGCGGGTTTGACGTCAATGTGAAATAACCTAAAACTTCAAGTAGATATTTGACCTTCCTCAGTTTTAAACCTTTTTATCTGATTTCCTAAACTTATGAAACCCTGTCAAAAGCCCAAAGCAACAAAAAGAAACATAAATGCTGCACGCATATGAGATTAGAGGGAAACGTATGGCCTTCCTTAGAAACACATTTTATCACTATAAACCATATTTTCAGGAATGAAACCCTTGTTCATTATGCAAATTAACCAATCGCTGCATTTTATGTATGTAGCTGGAATGTGTTCTAATTAGTTCAATGACATTTTTTCTTTAAAATTAATTTCATTGAACTATTAGCTCACCAAAATAACTTCTCATGTCCAGGAGTATTTCCCAGCAGCGCCTATTTGCGATGACCTCAGCGCCGTCAGAACGGCGTGGCAGGCCCAGACGGCGTGAGCGGGCAGGCCGTCCATCATCCCAGCGACGGGCCTCGCGTTAAATCTGTGTCCAGCACTCATGAGTGAGCCCGTCCCTGGCCTGAGATATGAGGTGGCGGGGCGTTCGGATGAGACGCCGCCGTGATGCGGCTGCTGCTGCTGCTGCAGCGGCGGCGGGTAGGGGAGGGGCGGGCGGCGTCCCAGCAGGCCGCTGAGTGATGAGGTGACGGTGCATGCTGGGCCGGGCCAACAGGACTGACTGGCCACTAACTGAACTGAGCTGAACTGCATACGGCTATGAATGTTTCCTTTCTTAGTGTTTTCTCTGCTTCTTTTTTTTTTTTTTTTTCTTTCCACCCCTCAGCTGTCCTCAAAGACTTTTCACACTTCATTCCTTGATGTTTGTTGGTGTGTGACCGCTCTTCTCTCTCACAGCTGTCTGTTTGTGCAGCGGAATCGACCGAATGAAAATAAATAAAAACCTGTTGTAAAAATCATCAATTCTCATCATTATCGCTTGATAATAAAAGGAAAAAAGCAGCTAAGGTTTTAAGTTTTTCCAAAGGGATTTTGATTTCGCATTGAGTGCCGTGACCATGAAATCTGGGTTTGCGAAGAATCCCACAATAAATCCATCAGATGAAATAATAAATATAACCCTGTCCACTCGTGTATAACCGCTGTGTTCCATGCCGCGGGTTTTATTAGAAGCTCTTGACTTAAAAAAAGCGGTCGTCGGTCATGTGTTGGGGGGGGCGGCAGCTCACCTCCTCTCATCTCGGCGGAAGAGGGAAACATGTTTTAATAACCAGAGTCTGCAGAGATCAGGGGAGAGGAAACCATTTTTTTCCTCCCGCCCCGCGCCGAGGTCAGCCCTCTGTGGGCTGTTATGAAGCCACACACACACACACACACACACACACACACACATATGTAGAACACACGTAGGCTCGTAACACTGCAGCGCGCACACAGGCGTAAGGTTAAAACCAGCCACACTTCCAGAAAAGAAGCATGAAATAGAAATGTAGAAGCTACAAACACATTATATGCATTATCTAAACCTGCACACACACACACACACACACGCACACACACACACACACTCAGAGCCACCGATACCCCTTTTAAGAGCTCTCCCCAGAAATCCACATAGCTGATGTAATTAGTGATTTTAGAGCTCTGCACTTCATGTTACAAGTCATAAACAGACATTCAATACTGCGCTTTGAGAGAGCTGTTTATTCTGGAGTTTTATAGTTCATGCAGGACCCTCGTGTGTTTATTCTCGCAGAACAATAATGCCACTATGCTTCTGCTTCTGGAATGCTATTCATTTGTCCAATTAAACACAGAAAATAAATACGAAATCCTAGGTCGACTTGTGCCCCCCCCCCCCCCCTCGATTTTTGCTCCAAAAACACTTTAACAACGGCAGCGTGCCGGGATATTTACAGGCTGGTGTTGACCCAGCGGTGAAATGACATGGGAGCTGAATGTTTGCTGAGGGCGTAATCTCTGTTATTATCTCGGCATAAATGTGGATTAGCAAAGCAAAACACGGGCGAGGAACTGTAGTCTGTTATTCAACTTTGAATTAGATTATTTCTCTCTTTTTTTTTTTGGAAAGTGGGATGGTGTGGGCCAGAGAACGAACTCCAACAAAAATCTCGAATTGTTCAGTTTGGTGGAAATCGTTAAAAAAAAAAAAGGCAAGTCGATCAAATGTGGCACAATTTTGCTGAAACTTACAGTCTGCATGACACAAACCGATGGGACTTCATGTAACACCGAGTAACTGCGTGGTCACCGTCAGAGCCGTGATTTACGAGCAGGACTCTGACCCACAATCCTCCTGACAGACGTGCAATTTCCTGTGCGAGAAAACGCTAACTTAATCCATACAGCAAAGAAAGCCACGGACAGCTAGTATTTGTACATGAATAATAGCGGCGGCAGAGGATGCCGGACGACACGACGTGGACTGTCGCTGCTCAGAGTTTTACTTTCATGGTATCGCCTGTGAAACATCCATAAACGCTCACGGCACAAGCAGCCAGTCGTTCACTTATTGTGTGTAACTCCACAAATCCTGAAGCACGCGTCATAAATACGCACACGTCAGGACACGACCACATAGTCACATGTTTCATTCAAGCACGGACGCTGACATAAATCCTTCATTTTAATTACAAAGAGATAATTTACTGGAGGAGAGTGTGTGTGTGTGTGTGTGTGTGTGTGTGTGTTTCTAAAATTCAGGCTGTAAGTCAAGACAGAAGCATGTTGGTTTGGATCATTAGTATTTCACCAGAGTTCAATGGTGCTTTCTGGAAAAACAAATATGGGCCGTGTCAGGATGAATCAGATATTTCATGTTTTTCTCAAATTACTTTAATTTTTTTTCCTGGGTAACAAAAATACCTTGAAGCTCGACTTATATCGAGTTCATCTGCACATTATGAAGAAAATCACTGGATCCACATCCAATAAACAGATTATTATTACACTTTTATGTTAATACAACATCCCCAGAACGTTCCTGGAACATCACGTTCAGGTTTTGTTTCGATTTCCAAAGAAAAAGTTTCCCAAACATTCTAATAACCACATGAAGTAGGATTATTTTAGGGTGATATCTGCAATGTGCCACTGAGGTTCCCCGTTGGTCAAATTTAGGAAAAAACCCTCGCACGACATTCCAGGAATGTTGTGTGAATGTCTTTGTTCACCGTCGCCCCGGCAACGCAACAATATTGTTTGTTTTCATGTCAGAAAAATACTTTTGCCGTTTTAACATCTGCGAAACACATATGCAGAAAAAGTTCAAACGACGTTCCCGGAACCCAGAACAAATGGACCCAGAATGTTTTGGGAACCAAATATCACTGAAGCTGGGCATGTGTGACAGAAATGTAATGTAAATTATAGTGGGTGTTGCATCCTTGAAACATTAGTTTAATTTGATAGCTAAAGATGAATAAATAAACAGCAAGTTCAGATTCAGAGGTAATATTCAATTATTGATTAAAAATCAGTTTACCATAATTTGATTCGATTCATTGCAATATAATCAGACAATCCACCAGCTGTTTGAGTGTGATTCCATATTTTTATACTTTCATGCCAGAGGTTCCACCTCGGTACGAAACTTCCCAGTTTTCTTAATTGATGACGATCGTTTTTTGTGTAATTTCCTAATCGACGGTCACATGGTGTGTGATATAGGAAGCCCCTACCCTAGTGGTGTCCATTTTAACCTGTGTTCTACCCCTGATAAAGGTGTTTTCTTGCTTTCTCTGCTCTGTGTTCAGATATTTCACCTTGTTTTCCCCAACTAACTTCGGTAGAAGCTGTCATGTTTGTGGAGTTTCCCAGCACTCACAGCAAGAAGCTAGTTTCCTAAAAAAAACCCACCTGCCAACAAAAATCAGAAATGCTTCACTCTCTGTTTCAAAGTCGACACCAAGTGTTGTAGCAGAAACCAAAACACTCAGCCAATTACCTCGTTGTGTGGGGAGGTCCGTTCAGGCTGTTGACCCAAACATGCTCCGGGGGCGTTAGGACAGACGCGCTCAGTAGTCCGTCCCTGCAGCCGCGTCCCCGGCCCCGTGTTTGGTCTAGCATTGGATCAAGGTGTCAAAACTACTGTGGGCTCAGTCAGAGGAAACAAGGAATAATCGGACCGAATGAGAAACAATCCGAAGAATGCCTGTGAAGTCTGGCCGCTGCTAAAGCCCCACATCTGGATGAGTTATGACACCCGGGGTCAAAGGTCAATGGCTGTTTTAAGCCTTTAGCAAGTCCACAGTTGTTAAACCCCGGAGCAGGAAGCGAGCTTGTGGCGGGACGGCTGCCAGCCCCAAACCCACGATGGAGTGAGGAAATACGGAAA
>JAYKQN010000001.1:4942500-5107500 GCA_036785175.1 Eupleurogrammus muticus
GTTCACTTGTTTAGTTTTATTTTTAACTTTTGGAGGCCTGAGGAGGTTAAATACAGAAATTTTATAGAAAACCCGATTGAAAAAGCACTGGGTTAGTGTGTGAGCTGGAGGAGCATGGTAGGGTGGCCACACGTCAAAACTCTGCAAACACAGACTTTACTCAAAACACATTAAATAAATGCAACAAAAAATGCTGCAGCAGCGATCACTGAAAGCAGAGACTTACATACCCACGAAACAAAATGCAAATATCAAAAACACCACAAGACAGAAGCTAGCCGCTTCCCGTTTCCGTTGCCAAGGAAACATGACACTCACGCTCATGCTCACGGACTAAAGATGTTTAAAAAGTTAAAAAATAAAATAAAACATAAAGGCAATAAATTTCCGCTGAATGATTCAAAACAGCATGTAGGAATGGGATGGCCATTCATTTTTAAGCTCTGCATCTTTTTTACGGTGTGTGCACCACGAGCAGAGCGTCATGTTGGACCCGACCGTGACGTTGCAGCGTTTCTCTTTTGCAGTTGTTTTGGGGGTTTTATGTGTTTTTATTTCTGTATTTGCAGCGTTTTGATGCTCGCGCCACGTTTGCACCCACTGAGGTTGTTTTTCCTCCACCACATATACAATGTGCAGCAAATATAGAGCTTCAATATTAACATAGAGAGTGAATTTCCTTCTTTGTCCGTCAGCTTTTTGGATCGTTCTTAGGACATATATTTGTGTAAAAGCATTCAGCTTTTGCTCATTCTGGTGACGGTGGCCAGGCCATCCAGGGTTACGACGGGAAGGTGTTTGAGAGGGAGGACGTTGAGGTGAAATTGGTATTCGCACAGGCTCCGTGTGAGTGTGGCTTTGTTCCAAAGTGGTGTGAAGAAGAGGAGATGGATGGAGGAGGGGGGGGGGGTAAGGGTCAGCGGGTTAAGCCGATGGGGATCCTTGGAGACGGGACCCTGCCGAAAAGATGGTAATGCCCCGAGCCATGATTCATTGCAAAGGCATCCATCTCCCCGTGTGTGTGTGTGTGTGTGTGTGTGTGTGTGTGTGTGTTTGTGTGTTTACAATGACATCATCCCATCAGTCCCCAGGCTGTCAGGGGCTGACAGGCGGGGGCTGCGGAGGAGCAGTGTTTTCATTTCAACAGGCGGCGTGATGGACTGCTGCGGGCTGCGTCTGAGTGGCAGGTGCCACACTGTTCCCCGTGCTCATGGGAAGTGGGTTCGAGTCGGTTGTTGACTGTGTGCCGATTGGCCGGACTAAAAACACCCCAGCTCCTGTTGAGCACTTAAAATATGTTTGTTGTTGTGTTTTTTTTTTTTTTTCCTTTTACTTCTTCGTCTACTTCACGGTCTGAAGCTCAAGTTTCGTATCGATCGCTGTTCGCTCGCTTCCCCCCGCCGCGGACGCTCTCTCCAGCACAATCTGACACGGGTTAACTGAAGGGAGCTGCTGTGGGACTCTGGGAGATGAGCTGTAACTGTATCAATATGGGCCAGAGCCCACTTACTGGTGCAGGGGCTAAACATAATTTTATGATGCTGCTATCATCAAGGAGCAAATCCTGGTGCAGAGGAGTGAGCCCAATGTGGAAGTAAAAAAAAAAAACTGCAGTGCATGGATTGGCCACTAGAGGCAGAAACAGGTCAACCACCATGTTAAACTGCCTGTTGCAGCACGAATACAAGTGCATACAAACCCATTTACAAGCTTGGTAGGAAAAAATATCTAATCTACATAACTCTCCCAGTGTTTTTTTCATATGTTAACGGTGGATCAAAATCTCACAGAAAATTGCTGTCAAAAGTTGTTGTTTTTTTTGTTGCAGTGGAGATTGTGCAAAGATATAGCGAGACACTCCAAATGGTAAATGTCTCATATCTTTTACTTTGCAAGAACCAATTGCCACATCATTTTCTTCTCCCACGGGGCCCATCGAGACGAGGGTGAAACCAAATACACAAAACATACAATCAATCCTCTTTGAAAACGGCTTCGCCGCAATTACCTCCGTTCTTTGCTGCAACACAAAGCGGTGCTATTTACATAAAAAGTCTCATCACCGAGACCTTTATTCCCCCCACACACACACATACGCCTTTTGTTAAAACAGATTTTACAGTTCTTACTGACGCACACCTGACTCACTGTAAGCTGATTTACTTTGTGTGTCCTCAGTTAGCAAATTCTCAGAGCTTCTTTGTAAAATACGGCTGTCAACAGCATTGACACAGTTAATGTGCTGTCAAACCAAAACTACATTACATGCAGCAAATATTAGAATATATTATAGCAATAAATGGAACTTCAAGTTGCATATAAAAACAACCAAGAAATATGAAATAATTATTTCCCCTCTGTTGCCTTTTGTCACTATAAACACTTGTGGCAACGTGATTAATCGCAATCACATGGTCATCAACGTTTGAGCGCGAGCGGAGTATGATATAACTCAGGAAAACTCGAGACAATGTGCAGATGTTTGATTGGCTCATTACGGCGTGCATGGCACTGTTGGCTCTGATGTTTTCGTTCATTAGCGAGAATTTATGCCGGCGATAATCAAATGATTAACTCGCGTTCCTGCTTGGATATAGTAAAGAGTTCTTTTGACAGAAAGCAGAACCCAGCAGAAATGTCCCCAGAAGGATTTTGACAGTTCTTTTAAATTCTATTTAAGTCTACTTATATTTCATTTCCATTAAAATTCCTAGAAAGCTAGATTCTCTTCATCAAGAATTTCCCAAAAAAAAAAAAAAAAGTGATTAACTCCAAACTATATTTTCCCAGCTGGTTCCTTCACTTGGGGCTATACAGTTTTTTTGGTTCCTTCCGCTGGGCTTTAATTAAAGCAAAATGAGGATCCAAAGAAGCACATGAATGATTTCACCGCAGGATACAATCCACATCCCCCCCAAAATGGAGCTGTCCCTGACTGCATAATAGGTGTGTAAGATGAGCTACACACTGAATCAGCCTCAGCCTTCCCCCCCCCCGCCTGGAGTCCTCTGTTTGTTTGAGTCGTCTATTTGGCTCCTGCAACGCTGACCCACTTTAATGTTGACTCTTGCTCGGCCTCGGTTGGCGAGCTCCGCTGAACGTTGGGTCACAAGTGTCCTGTCGGCCGATTGTCCCGTGAAAGTAATACTTACACAAGATCTAGATAAATATCTGCTGCAAATGACACGGATCCCCGTGAGCAGGCAGAGAAAGCAAACAGGACAAACAGTCGGAGCTATGGAAATCTGATGAAGTGATTTTATATATTTGCACTTCTTTTTTTTATATATTAGATATTAAATAACCCTCAGTATTTGGGCTATGTGAGTCGGGTAAAATAAGGCCAATGAAACACAACCTTCTGGCACCTCACACAATCAGTTCATGCCAAAAGAGACATCTCTCAACCCGAGCCAGTGCAGCTCCAGTGGCCAAGCAGCTTGTGTGTAGGCACATGCATTAGTGCGACTCCAGTGCAGCCGTGCAGCGCCGCCGCCGCCGCCCGCGCCCGTAATTAGACGTAGGACACGACCATCAAAGTGAATATAATTGGCCGGTTGGGGCGAGGGCGGAGCCCCAGTGGTGAAAAGTTTTATCGAAAAGGGAGCGATAGAGGAATAAAAGGAGATGGAGAGGAATCCATTTGTATGCAAATGGCGTCCTCAGCCCCTTCAACTGCCTTGTTGGCTACCTTGCCCGCCACCCTCGAATGAGCTCTTGGCCAGCAAGCCGGTCGCCATGTTTACACAATAAACAAACAGCAATGAGGTTAAAGTCTTTTCATGCATCTTTTTTCTGTGCGTCCCTACAGTGTTAGCCACAGTCTCCTGTTGCGTAACAGGTTTGTAGCGTCTGCAAGGGCCCCGCAGACGGCCTTTTGGGGTTTTTGTTTTTTTCGGCTTTTTTAATCATCTCTGGGCTTTTTCTTGTTTTTTGTCTCCTAGGCGACAGAGTGGGCACCGGATGAGGAAACCAGGAGGTCCTGTCAGAGCAAAGGCAAAACAGAGGTAACCTCCACCCCCACAAATACAGTTACAACCCTGCCTGACTGACAGAGGCCTCTCTACTGTAGATCTTCTGGCTGTCGGGGCTCTGGACACAACGGTTGTCTGATGACCAATCAGCTGCCTTATTGCATTTACTTTGTGAGAGCTGATTGCCACATCATGTGCATCTCCCACAGGGCCCATAAGGAGAAGGGCGATACCAAATCACACAAAACAGACAATCAGCTCTCTTTGAAAGCCGTGTCACCGCAATTACCTCAGTTCTTTGCTGCAACACAAAGCAGCGCTATTTACATAAAATGTCTCATTACCAACAAATCTATTTCGCACCTTTTGTTAAAAGAGATTCTGCTCTTTTCGCTGAAGCACACGCCTGACTCATTGTGGAGCCTCTGTCGATGTCACAAATAGGTTTCATTTCGGTTCCAAATGAGTATTCATATTTTTCCAACAATGGCCCGGCGAGAGTGAAAGCTGACACTGACTTGCTTTTGGTCACACACCAGTCTGGTACCAGAGGATCGGCCCACTGTTCATCAAAGTATTTAGCTCGCCACCTCAGCGTTTCCCTGCCTTACGTTTTTTTTGAGAGATTCATTCTCCAACCTACTTCTCTGCAGATTGAATGTCAGAACTACATCAGAGTCCTCCTCGTGAACAAGACCGAGGTCATGACCTGCGGAACCAACGCTTTCCTGCCGCTGTGCACAACTCGAGAGGTACGGACGCGTGTGCAGGGTTTATTCCCCTGAGTGTACGATTTTGTCGGAACTCCTTGAAATACCGTTCTCTTTTTTTCTTTCCGTTTTCCGTCAGGTGGGCAACATGAGCAGCGTGCTGGAGCGGGTGAACGGCGTGGCGCGCTGCCCGTACGACCCGCGCCACAACTCCACGGCGGTGGTGACGGAGAGCGGCGAGCTGTACGCCGCCACCGTCATCGACTTCTCCGGACGGGACCCCGTCATCTACCGCAGCCTGGGGGGCATGCCGCCCCTCAGGACCGCGCAGTACAACTCCAAATGGCTAAATGGTACAGTGGCACAAGGACAATTAATACCATCCACGGCCTTACACTGAAAACCTAGAAATCTGTGTGTCTGTTCAATTTATCATTTAGTTCCCATACAAGATAAGTTCCCATACACTTGCATATTACAGTGCCGTCCTGCAGCAGCACTCCTCATGCTGCTTCCCGGCACTTTCACTACAATTTAAAGCTCGTTTTGTTTCTTCATCCAAACAAACCAAAAGCCAACAGGATGAAGTAAGAGATGAATAAGTCCAGTTGTACTTGGGCTATCAAGACAATTTAAAGAGGGACTTTCAACATAAATCAGAGCCTGGCTCACGCTCTGTGGATGTGGATGTCTATGCTGGGATGTGCTCCAAGTTACAATAATCTCATCAATAAGTAGTATTTCTCAAGCTTCACCGTGCTGTTCTCATCTGCTTTCTAGGGTCAGCACCTTATTTCTGTGTCTGTATAGGAAAACATGATTCGTATCGGGCGATGCACTAGTATACATCGATTTGAGTTGAACTTTTACTGTATCATATACAGTATTTCATGCATCACAAACCAGTTCTGTTAGATAGTAATGCTAACCTGAGGAATGTTGAGCTTTGTTTTTTTGGTATTTCACACGGTCCCCGTTAGAGGATGGGATCAGAAGTCTGATTGTGTCCAAACTATTGTCGACTATTCAAATAATCCATGCGAGGCTAGGTTTGTAGGATTAGAACCTGTGTCAAATAATCACTGAAAACGCCTGCGTTTACTTTAAACATTCTCCTCTCGCTTGGCCCGGTACAGTAGATGAGCCAAGTCTGCACTTTTGCTTCCAACACAATCGGCTCCTTTGTTACAGCCGGGGTGTATCAATCTGACAGGGCTGTTTGCAAAGGGATTACAAAGGCTGTTGGATTTGAAGTTTTGTGCGCGCCGCATGCAGCACAGGTTAGACACAGAAAATGATGGGGGTTTATGGAACGGCCGCCGACGTGACACGCCGTCAATCCCGCCGGTGTCGGCGTCAATAATCTCCACGATGCTGACGCTGTGCTTTTTTTTTTTTTTTATTTCTGCACACGCTACAGCAGAAATCCATTCACACACACACCCTGACCCCAGCAGAAACATAGATGGGCCTTCCATTTGAAAAAGGGCTGTCATCTAATGCCTTTGATACACAGACAGATATTGGATTCATGGAAATATGGGGAAGAGGGAGGAGTTGTTTTATCCATGCATATAAAAGCGAAGCTTGTGCGACGTCAGCTGACTGACAGTTATCACTAGTAGCTATCAGTAGCAAACACCAGCAACTGCTTGGCTGAGATATGTGGTTCATTAGGGGGAGAAGTACACTACGGCACCAGGATGCGTTTTCAGTATGAAGCATTCAATCAGGGCGCCTTAAAATGATGATGTGCTCGCCGCTAATGGTGCTGCAGCTAAAGATTACACTGCCACTGAAAGATTCAGCAACATGAAAACGGTTCACTTACAGATTCTGGTTCAGTGTTTCCTCGCCAATGAGGATTTATAATGGCTTAAAAAAATAGCAGAAGGGTGTGTGTGTGTGTGTGTGTGTGTGTGTGTGTAGGAGGGTGAGTGGCAGGATGGGGAACGGAAAGATACTGAAACCGCAGATATTTTTTCTGCTTGATAAAAACGAGATGGATTAAATGGCGAGCCCGTCGCAGTTATTATCGGTTCATTTTCCATCAGTCGAGTCAAATCAACCAAACGTAACAAATATTATAATATTCCGAGGCAGCTGCACTACAATTACAAGTGCTGTATATTGTAAAAAAAAAAAAAAAAAAAAAAGTGGAACAAACGGAGAACAACGAATGCAGGCGCAGACACCGTACACGGTTGGGAGCGTGTGCACGAGAGAGTTGCAGGGCGAGATAAAGGCAGGAGAGAGAGAGAGAGAGGGAGAAGTGGAGGAGATAGACTGAGGAGTCAGTGAGCGATGTAATTATTCCTCACGACAGGGAGAGGGTGAAATTACAACACGCAGCATGCTCCACAGCACGCGCAGACTTGTCTGTGCGAGCGTGCGCTTGTATCTATGTATCAGGATTGTAGATGTGCTCTGCACATGCCCCCATGTAGGTGCAAGGTATATGCATGTGTGTGCATGTGCATGTGTGTGCATGTGCATGTGTGTGCATGTGCATGTGTGTGCATGTGCATGTGTGTGCATGTGCTTGTGTGTGCATGTGCTTGTGTGTGCATGTGCATCGGAGATACGTGGGAGGGAAAAAGATGCATAGCAGCATAGTTGGTGTCCTCATCTGCATAATCACAGCTGCCACACACACAGTCAAGCACACATGTTGAAGTATTTTAACCACACACACACGCACACACACACACGCACCAGCTCAGACAAAGCCCGCCTCGCTTCACGGCTGATTCACTGAGGGTTATGGAATAGTGTTCCCAGTAGATTCCGGGGCGTGAATGAAAATCTCATTTCCATCTTCGAGCCTCTCCACTTCAGGAGGAGCGAAAGGCAGGGAGGGAATCCTGGATCTAATCAATCTGTTCCTTTATTGGATTGGTAGCCCGCCAGGTGCCCACCAACTGTATCCCATCATGCACCTGAATGACAGAAGCAGCTATAGAGTCGCCTGTGAAATAATCTAAACAATTTCGGTGTGCCTCACTCAATTCCTTCCAACCCCAAGACTATATGTATAAAAACATTTATTTCAGATTTTCTCTCTGCTTTGGTCTTTATGAAGTCGCACAGGTAAAGCTAAAGCAAGAGCCTCCGTTCCCTGTGCTGCATGTATTGTATAGCCACTATAGCATAAACACATGAGACTGTTTGTGTGACCAAAGTACATATTCTAATAATTACAGTTGATATTGAACATTTCTTGCAGTTCATACTGAATATATCTGCAAATCTGCTTGACACCTGCAAGTGGAGCGCTGCATTAGTTCAGGCTGAGCTGCGTCACCATGACTCATCATCATCATCATCATCATCATCATCATCAGTCTGCTAACAGCCACTGAATCATACAGCTGTACTTTATAGGCTGACACTTATTACTCTGCTAGTGCTGAACTTTATTCAGATTCTATCTGAAACAACATTTAAAGTCTTTTTTTCGACATAGACCACATACACAGGCGGGACAAAATGTTAGGAGGGATTTAATTGGACTATTAAATGGTCAACTTGACTGACAGGTGCACGTTATGATACTATTGGTTGAAACTGCTCTGGGCAAGATGAGTGTCGCACTTCATTCTTACGAGAAGAAAATGTGATTATATTTTGATATATAAAAAAAAAATACTTTTTTGGATCAAATATATTTAAAGTAAATTGCTCTTCAGAGTTTGCGAGCTTCCAGGCAGAATACCTTTTCATTAGATGAAAGATTAATTCCTTGGTGAGTGTCTCTGACTCAACCTAAGCATAATATAACATTTTACTGTTATTTTGGGGTGACTCGAGGCGCTTGGTAGAATTTTGAAAAGATCACTTGTGATATCAGTGAGGAAACAGGGATTCAGTGACTTATTAAGACCGAAACAAAGACCTTTAAAGAGTCAAAGAGTCACGTCCTCATCGCCGCGATCATGCCTAATTAATCTCGAGCAGTTGACCATTTCTCAAAATGTAAATGGGACAGCGGATCTATTTGACAGCGCATGCATCTAGGACTCCTGATCGATTGAAGGTGCGTCTGTGGTTTGCTTCCTGCCTCCTCTGGCCTGCATGTCAATGTGTCCTTGGGCAAGACGCTTAACCCTGATTTGCCCCCGATGGCTGCTCCAGGTGGTGTGTGAAGGCGTACGAATGGTTAGCTTCCTGATGTGCGGGCGGCACCTTGTACGCTTGCAGCGCGAAGCGCTTTGAGGGGTCGAAATGACTAGAAAACGCTTTGTATGAACACAGTTCATTTAGATCTGCATGATTTGCACAATGCAGGAATGAATCCTGATGAATTTGAAAAAAGCTGATGGGATTAATTGCACCTGTGATTTTCCTGCTTTGACGTTTAACATCCTTTCAATGGATCAGTAAAAGGAAAAAAAGTGAATATTTGTAGGAGTTGGGTTTGGTTTGTCTTCACTCCGGCCAGATAAACTAACCCAACAGATTGCAAACCGTATAAAGAAGGCATTTTGGAAAGAGGGGGGAAAAAAAACAAAAAACATCAAATATCAAATGGCCTCGCTCGGCGTTCTCGAACTGTTTAAAGCGTCCTGTGATGTTACTGATTGCAGCTTCGCTCCTCCAGCATCCGACCAGCTCGCCAGATTGTTCAATCTGTTTACCGCTCAGCAGGGTGCAGGAAAAATAGAAACCCCGTTCATCACATTTGTACCCACGCAGCTTCAGTAATATTATGCAGAATCTGCCGGCGCCATCTGCCCTTTGCCTGACACACACACACACACACACACACACATTATAGCTGATGTACAGTAGGCTTTAACTTTACGAGGAAACCAGGCCTCACGAATGATGATGTTGTCTCGGTTGCTGTAATTGTTTGTGACCCGACGCTCGTTTGTGCCAATTAACCGCTGAAATGGAGGTTTACATTACAGCGGCGGCTGTGACAAGTGGTGTTCAGATAAATATTAAGCCTGTGGACATCACAACTGATGATTTAATGCAGAAACAGGGAAAACAGTTTCTACTGTTCCCTAACATTTCTGTTCTTGCTTTTCGCTGCTCCTTTAGTTTGTTACTGTCACTGCTCGGGTTTTATTTCGCCGTATTTCCCTGTTTTTATTTATTCCCTTGTCCCATCACTTTATTGTGAAGCACTTTGAGCTACGCTGCTTATGTGAGGCGATAAAGTTGATAAAGTGTTACAGAGCAATAGTTTCCATTTCACTTCTACTTTCTGTCGTTTCTACACTTTCTATCTTGACCACAGCTCGGGGAAAAAGTCAGAACGCTGTCTTTGCTAATTGTCTTTTTGCTGAAACCGCGAGTTGTCAAAGACGTGGACCGGAACACACGGCGAGCGTTTTGTCTCTTCTCGTTTCACCGTTTCAAAAGTTTATTCTCCTCAGAACAGCGGAGGCGCGTTCCATCCTGGCTGTGAGCTGGTCATCCCTGCAGTGTGTGTGTGTGTGTGTCTCCCTCGTTTACTGCGGCTTTTATTCCCCCCATTCGTGTTTATGCTTGTGTGAACACGCGTGTGTGTGTGTGTATATCTCACTCCCAATAAACGGGTCCCAGTGGAGAACTGAAATGACAGCAGCCCAAACACTTTCTGCTTCTCATCTGATTTGGAAGAAGAAAAAAAACGACAAAAACAACAACTACAGATGAGACCACAGCTCAGCTCAGCGTCAGACTGTGTCATGGATACTTTTGTTTTTTAGATCCTTTCACACTACAAGCTAAAACCAGATATTTCAGCAGGCCGCTAATGTGTCACGACGAATTCTACAGAATTGAGAACGGAGTCATTTGTCGGTGTCAGATTGAGAGACGCAGAAACACGAGTCTCTCAACGCATCTTTGGCAGCCAAATCAATCCGGTCTGCACTTTCCCGCAGAAATGTATCCCCCCTTATTGTTCGATTTAGACCCATAGGGTAAAAACTGCTGCTCTTCGTCTGAGATAACAGGCATTCACCAGATGTGTAGTAAAACAAACACATTGTGGAAAACGTGCAATTAGGCGTGTTTCATCTAATACGTTTAAGTTTTCCCTCAATCTGGCGCACACATCCGTACTGGGCTCATCGCTGAGGTGTCCCCTCATTCACCTGGACAGTATTGAGACGTCTGTGGAACTACCACATAGACTAAAGAGAGGGTGTTAACTTCCCCCCAACGTGGCTCTCAGCGATGAATTAGTGCCCTGTGACGTGTTTCGCGTTTACAACGGATGACACCAGCGTTCTATTCGAGCGCTTATTCCGTCTCCTTAACCCGATGATAACCCAACAAGCTGGGAGGGCCATAAATCACCGGCGCGGCAGTAAAAAGCGGCGCGAGCATCCAGTTAAATAGACATAGAGCCATGGATTTACCATCAAAGCATCAGATGGATTTATTGGGAACCATTTTTTATCCCCTCCTCCCCCTCCTCCCCCCTGCACCTTCTCCTCTCATACGTGTTTGACATTCAGCCGACCATCCGAAACAGAAGTGCAATTGAAGGATTTTGAAGTTTTTATTGCAATCAATATGAGGTAGTGCCGGGGTCAGAGCAGCGAAATCTAAAAGATAAATGCTGCCAATATGTTTGTTTTCCTGGAGTCGCGCCGTAATGATCCTTTTTGCCCCCCCCCCCTCTCCCACTTCCCCTCCTCCTTTTCCGGCAGAGCCCCATTTCATCTCGGCCTACGACATCGGCCTCTTCACCTTCTTCTTCCTGCGGGAGAACGCGGTGGAGCACGACTGCGGGAAGACGGTGTACTCGCGCGTGGCGCGCGTCTGCAAGAACGACATCGGCGGCCGCTTCCTGCTGGAGGACACCTGGACCACCTTCATGAAGGCCCGGCTCAACTGCTCCCGCTCCGGGGAGATCCCCTTCTACTACAACGAGCTGCAGAGCACCTTCTACCTGCCCGAGCAGGACCTCATCTACGGCATCTTCACCACCAACGTGTGAGTGCGCACACACACACACACACACAGAAATGGTTCTTAGAAGTTGGTACCGCTGGGAGATGCAGTGATAGAATGAGTCATCCGCCCGTTTGCATGTTCTCTCCATGGAAGGAGGTCCGATTGTAGGATTACTCCACACGTAACTTGATTTTCAACCTTTATTTCATCCTAGAAAGATTCAACTGAAAAGTTAATCCAGTTTCTCAGCAGCATTTCATGGTTGGATTAAGAATTTTGAAAAAAAAAAAGCGTGCACATTCGCTCTGGTGTTCAGTTGCATATAAAAATAATGTTGTCAGGCTTAACCCAGAAGAAGATTGAAACACGGGTGGTCACACACTAAAAAAAGGAGTATTATTTACTATTTGATGTGGGATTCTATTATTTTCGTATGTGGATTAAGAATTTAGCCATGACAGTGTCTTTTATTTGACAAGAATTAACGCAACACAGTTCCTAGGATTAAAGCTCAGACTACAGGAATGTAAAGAAAAGTGGGTTTTATGGATGGATTCACACTTTTTGTGTAGTCAGAATTTGCCTTGGTGTGTGCTCCTGACAGAATAAATAACCACAAGACACACAAGAAGTAAAACATGAACACATAGCACTTAACCTACATCTCTGTGGATGCCCAGGAGGGAGGTCTGGTGCACAACTAGAGATAAAGCACGTCAGGTGCTTTAAAATACAGCAGGGTGTTTTTTTTGCTTTTGTAAAGTGCTGATGCAGAATTGAGGAGCCATTTAGTAATTGGATGGTTGTGTAAGTGCTGTGGAGGTAAAGGGCTGTTGCATGCTGTTTGTCACAGAGAAGTTTGCAGCAAATGTTTTTTTATTTCCCTCCCCACCACCAAAACACACAAAGAGAAAATCTGAGAACACTTTCTGTCACAGCCCCGTAGATCTGCAGATAGGAGTCTGCAGATACTTTATTCATTCCCCGACAGAAACTACTGTATCTTTCATTACTCGTCACCCCTTTTCAAAAGTTGTGCTGTCACTTTGTTTCCCCTCCTCAAAGCACAAAACTAAACTGAGGCCGCTGTTTGGATGGAAAACTAACAAAAAAGGAAAAAAAAAAAAATCATTGCTTAAACATAAAAAAGGGGTTTTGGGAGTCTGAAAGGGGAGGGGGGGAATTCAAGTCCCCACACTCACCCACTAAATCTATCAAAGGGAGAGACAAACAGAGAAATGGAGCGAAAAATAAAAGCGTTGGGATTTGCTAAATGACAGACTTGTGGAGGAAAGAAAAACTTCCACTCTTTCCAAATAAACTTTGCTTCCCACACACACACACACACACACACACACACACGCGCACACACACGCGCGCGCGCGCCAGTCGGCTTTAACTGGTGGTGTCCCCCACGTTAGTGAGCAGGCCTCCTCTTATAAAGTAGGCAGCTTGGGGGAAACACAGGTGCCTTCAATAGCTCCTAATGACGAGTGTGTGAGGAACCCTCCCTCCGCTCATAACACTTACCTTGATGCATTCCCTCTGAGATCAGTAATCTATTATCCACTTAAAAAATACTATTTCTTCCTCAAGGACGAGGCCCGGTCCTGACGAGCCCTGATACATACTGATCCCGTGCTGCTGCCGTAGCGCTGCTGCATGAAATAAGGCGGTGGGAATGCTTCCAGCTACAAGGGAACTTTCCTGACATCTCGCATCTAAATGAGCTCAGCGCACGCATGATGGAAATGAATGGAGGAGGGGGGGGGGGGGGCTTCCAGGAGCAGTTTGTCTGCAGATAGTTTAGACTCTTATGTATTTAGTGCAGGTTTTTGTCTCAACCAGGCACTAGCACACCTGATCCTACTAATAAACCACTAGAACTAAAGACCCATTAGTAGATTCAGGTGTGTTAGATAGACGAAGAGATTTTGGGCCTACACCTTTGCACGCTACAAACCATGCTTACAGATGTTGTGCATTTAAAGAGACAAACAACAACACAAAGTGTCAGACATCGCCCTGATTGCTTAATAAAAAAGGATGAAGAATCACAGGAGAAACGAGCTGCAGCTGTGCTGAAGAGACGTTTCAATGGCATAAGGACATTAATTGGGGAACAGTGACACAGTCCTCCCACTCCACTCAACTAATTTCTATTAACCCTCATCGTTTCATGATTTCATAAGATTTGCTATTCTGACATGTTCCCACTTTTTTTTTTTTTTTTTTCTTGAATTAAGAACCCCCCGCTGCGGTTAATGATCAGTGTGGATGCATGCAGCTCTCAGCCAGGCTGGAGAGTGACTCATATGGTGGTGGGGGGGGGGGGTGTCACCCGCACACTGGGAGACAGAGTGCATAGATCACAGATCTGGTTATGATTAGAAACGCATATTTCACATCATTGCTCTGTTACAGGCAGGATGAGGACGGTGATCCCCGGTGGCATGCACAGGCTTTTTGAATGGCAGGGAAAAAACGGCACATATGGGACATCCTCACCACTGAAGTCGACACTTTAGCATGGGCACTTTAATGCACTTTTAGCTCCCAGAGCATACAGACATATAGACAGGGTGGAGAGATAGTTCTGAACACATTAAGGCTTCAGGGGTCACCGACCCTGGACCTGGGGGCTACTGTGGCCTAACCAGGCAGTAACACACCTGATTCTACTAATCCACCACTAGAGCCAAGGACCTTCATTAGTACAAGGTGTGTTACTGCTTGATCCTGCACCCATCTGCATTAGGAGTATGTTGTTTGCTCCCCTGAGGATGAACCCCTATGGTTTTGTGCAAACTTCAAGATGAATATTCTTTGTACAAAAAATATGTATGCTGTGATTTTTTATATATATATTTATATCTATATTTAATTACCCTAAAGTATTATTTTTAATATTTAAGCTCTATTGCTGCTAAGGTTCTAAGATATGTATGATAGCCTGTTCCATCGCAAAAATGTGATATTGTGGGGTAAACATGAACATTACAGCTTTAGGTGTTAAAGCTGGGATCCAAGAGGAGAACAGACAGGCAGAGGCAGGGGAGAGGGGGGGGGGGGCAGCAGAGAGGCAGGTTGTGGGTTAGGGCGAGTGGCACGGGTCCAGCAGGGCAGAGGGGGATTCAGAGGGGATCAATGACGGGGCAAGCCCCAGAGAGTGGACAGCGAGGCTGAATGGAGTCAGGTTGGGGTTTGCTGCAGGAACAGGCAACAGGAGTCAGTAAACAGCGTACAGATGAAACACATACTAATCATCAAAAGAGCTGGGAACGTGACTCAACTGTGTAAACAAGTGTACAATCTGGTGAAGTGGTGGGGTCTAGGCTGCTTCTTTTATAGCAGCTCATCTCGATGCACAAACACTGCAGCCGCGCGGCATTGTGGGGCAGAATTTCTACTTTCCTAATATGATGGAATGCTGCAGACTAACCTGTGCAGAAGGAGCTACTGTACAGAGCATTAGAGTTTCTTTCCATAGTGTTTGGATAATTCGAACAGCTCCAACCATGGCTGCCACTCTGTTAGTTCCAGGTCATTTTCACATGCTACGATTTCACCAAATTCGATGCTGCAACTCACCAGGTGGTCTATCTCAAAATCCAAGTTCAGATGGAGTTTGTTTAAACTGGACCTGGCTGACTCCGCTATGCTAGGTGGAGCTGCAGCTCTTTCATCAACTGCTTCCATTTGACGGATATTTAGCTACAACAATAAACTATCTGGCAGCATACGAAGGCAGAACTTGACAGAGCAGCATTAGCGTATATGCTGTGCTTCTTTTCGTGTTTGAAAGTCCATATGAACCAACAAACTGAGTTTTTGGTTTGGGTGATACTACAATAAGCCCTAACCTGGAAAACACCATCTGTTCTTATTTTTCATAGGCCCCAGAGCCTTTTGTTGGGTATGACGAAAGTCTTTAAATGCATCCATACCTAGCGTATAGCCCAGAGGTAGGGAACCCTGGGTTGCTGCAGGTTTTTGTTCCAACCAAGCCGTCACACACCTGATTCTATTAATGAAAGTCCTCAGCAAGAACTCTAATGGTTGATTAGTAGTATCAAGTGTGTGACTGCTTGGTTGGAACAAAGACCTGCACCCACTATGGCTCTCTAGCAGGGTTTCCTTTCTCTGTTGTAGCCAATCATATTAAAGATTCTTGATCACGTACCAACACCTGATGACAATGAAATTGTTCAGGGTTAAAAGTTGCAAATTCTTTTAAAATAAGCTTGCAGTCTAAACAACTTTCTAAGGCAGCATGCCGCCATGTTGGATCCTCAGTAAACACCAGAGAGGAGCAATGAATTCACGCAAGGATGGGTATACCCAGGCTAGATAAGCCTTGGGATTGTTTGACTGTTCTGGCAAGAACATTCATATTTTGGCCTCGGTGTCATATTCCATTTGTGGGTTAGAATTCAGGGAAACTCTCGCGAATATGATACGATACTGTACACAAGAAGACACAAAGCAGGGTTCCTATCCTATTTATGTATCTAGTCCCTATACGATCCTTAGCCTTTGCACATGAATTCGAAACGTTTTTGATGCCGTTATTATCCAGTAAAGTTCATCCGTCTGCGAGCAGATAGTGAGAAACATCGAACGAATAGTTTGATGTTTTGTTAAAATATGTTCATTTTCTTTCTTTCCGAAAGTTAGATCAGAAGATCGATAACCACGGGAGTTCCAGCCTGTGCACATTACATATTGATTTCATGGAATCCGTGGTGAATGAAATCAGTCTTTTCACACTTCAGTAAAGCATCACTCTGGCAGTTCAAGATCAGGGTCACACATTACAAGATGCAATCTTTGGTGGGCTCATGTGCCCCCTGACAAAGAGCACATTTCTTTGCTCAGGCACAGTCTCCATTCATCCCCACAGAACCCTAAAGAGAAAAAGCTCACAGCCAGGTTAGAAGATAGCGAAGAGATGCAGCGAAAAATAGAAAGAAAAGACACACATGAAGTAGAACTAGTGGTCCATGTTTTATCGTAGTTACTTATGAAGAAAGAAAAGATAAAACTCCCTGCAGAACCCAGGTCTGACGCCTGACTGCAGTTTTCATGTACTAATGTTGAAATGTTCACAGACCTGAAGGGATTCTCTCTGGACGCAGCACAAGCACATCTGGTTTCATTTAAATAAAGTTAATCAAGTGTAAAATGAAGGCGATATTGCAGCAGATAGCGCTGTCCCCTCACAGCAAGAAGGTCGCAGGTTCGAGGCCTTGACAGGGGACCTTTCTGTGTGGACTCTGCATGTTCTCCTCGTGTCTCCGTGGGTTTTCTTCAGCTTCTCTGTTCTTCCCACAGCTCAGGTTAATTGGACACTCTAAATTCTCCATAGATATGAGTGAGAGTGTCTGTCTCTTGCCCGGAGCATGCTGGGATTGGCTCCAGGAGACCCCCCGTGACCCTAGTGAGGAATAAGCAGGTATAGAAAATGAATGGATGGACATTCAAGTGTAAAACTTCCAATGTAAGAGACTTCAAGATCGGATTGATTGAAATATAAATCATATAAGACGTATGAGGACGAAGAGTTGGACGTGTGTGTGTGTGTGTGTGTGTGTGTGTGTGAGCAAGCGCAGCCATCTATATTTAAATGTATTCTGTGATGTGTCAGGGGAGAAGTCACCTTCCTCGCTCTTACCTGTTAAGCTGCTGGTAATCGCCACCATGTGTCTGCTTCCTGTCAGCCTGCAGCCATATTTAGTGATGGAGAGAGAGAGTGTGAAAGGGGAAGACAATGAGTCATTTTTCATTAATTTATTGTATTTATTTATTATATTGTACGGCTGACATTTATGCCTATACAGCATATCGAATTGAGGGAATTACAAAAACTAATGACAAAATCCCTGAGCTCCAAGCTCCTGAGGAATACTGTATTCTGACCTCATCATTATTTTTTTTAAATTGTTTTTCACTTGTCCGCTGTCCTAATTCTATTGGAGGAATAGATATAATCATCTTTAAAACCACACATCAAGCAGTTTGTGGAGTGTGTCTCAAATCAACGGTCAGATGCACAAATGAACATTAAATCTGTTTGTGCTCACTGAATCATCCCCACTGTTCATACTGATCTCTGCATAATGTGCTTTCAGTGGAGGTTTGAGGGGACAGGGGGGATAGCCAAAATCAAGTGAATGACTCCTTACGGCTGTTTTGACCGTTGATTATGTAAAACCGGTCGTGTCCCTGCAGTCCGTTCATCAAATCAATCAACAGCTTAATTTATAATGAGAATCATGATTAACTGCAAGGCCTTCCACAAAAGAGGAAAGAAGGGAATGATTGGTGCAGCAGCCAGAGCCTGTTGAGCTGCTCTGTAGTGGAGGGTTTTAGTGTTCCATCAGAATAAGGACACTTAAGACCCCAGAGCACAGCCAGGTTTTTTTTTTATTAACTCCGGGCCCTTATTGGCAGGGTCCTTCTGTCATGGGCTCCGAGCGGCAGCGAGTTCCTCCTGCTGAGGTGTCTAACTGGCCATTACCATCTAATTATGAGCCTCCTTATCTGTGTTCTGAGTTCCATCACTGACCCTTCAGTCCACTTCACCCGTTCTTGGAAGGGTCACGAGTCTGGAGTGGGGGGGGGGAGAATAAGGAGGAGTGCCAGAACAGTCGGTTCTTTTCTTTGGATTAGCAGATCAGGAAATGATTATTACAACAACAGGTTTGATGAGCTGTTAATCCTCAGGCATTTATGAAGCAAAACATGCCAAACATCGTCTGGTTGATTTTCTCTGATTCAAATAACGTGTTTTTTTTACCGCAGGGTTGGATAAAATGAGATGTAACATTGGCTGTGTGTTATAGAAAATGGGATTATTTGAAGGAGTCTTCAACACAGTCAATCAATGAAAGTCATTTCTAAGCTGGAGTACCTCGAGTTGCTGCTTACATCGTCAATTTGTTCAGTCATTCAAGCAGGTCTGACCCGTCCGGCGTGTGCTTATTACCGCTTTCCCGTTGAAGGAACCCCCGTCCGCTCTGAGCCGTGGAGGCCGAACGCAGAGCGGAGATGCGTGTAGAAATATAAATCAGCATCGCCGTTTAATCCACATATTCCTATACGGATTTTACGAAATGCGGCGTCTCAACTCCCTGATATCAAATCTATCTTGAAATGAAGTGTGGACCACCGGAGGAAGACAGAGCCTAAATCTGTGAATCTGCTGCACATCTACCAATCTTTGCATTGCTTATATTTGTAACTGGCGCTGTCAAATGTGCTCTTACCAATGGTTATCAGTCCCATTACACACGCTCAGCTGTGCGCTTCCAGTAGCTCAGATCTAACACCTGGATTTCCGTGCACCCGCCGCTTTAGTGTGTGCTGTAGTGCTGCTGACTCAGTTCTGCCTCTGAATGTGACTGTTTTGGGCCAAAGCTGTTGCTTTTTGCTGGCGTATATTGTTGTAGAGTATAAAAATTATGTATGGATAATCCTGGCAGCCTTGGTTCAATTTCTGGTCCCCGCGGCCCCGCAGCTCTGCTGAGTGTGCCCTTTTTCCTTTTCTGCTGTGATGCAGGTATTCAGCGAGGTTGAAACATTGGCCTTAATGTAGTTTCAGATGTTCCTTTTTTTTTTTCTTCCACGCACGAAACAAGATTAGCTGCATTAGCTAAAAAAAAATAATGTGCAATCTTTGTGTGCCTGCAAGTGTGTCTCAAGTATGGAATGGAAAATGTTTACTTTCACAGAGAAAACAATAAAATAACAATTAAAGAGAAAATAAATCAGTAGAAATATAAATGATACAATCGACACGCTGCACAAAATACAACACTGAATAATAGAAACAGAAAACAGAATGATAATAAATTAAATAGCCAGAATAACAGTGGGAATGAATCTCGGCAGTAGACAGGGACATCATCAACACAAACAGCTATGGGTTGGGTCTCAAACATGCAGCAGCAGCGATATCCAGACTAAACAAATAACTATGGAGTGAGATGCATATCATCCACTTGTGTTTACCAGGCAGACTCCCTGGTCTATTGATCTGCAGCCAGCCGGGATGAGTGATTCTTCTAGTTACACGAGGATCCGTATTGTTGATGCATTGTATAAGCATGATTTCAGTGTTGTTCTAATAATTCCAGGATTCATTACTTTGAGGAATGATCGTGTGTTTTATAGCCTATATGAAAAACGAATCCTGCAATCACCCGGCAGATAAATATAGCGGAGCAAGAAGTGCAATGTTTCGCTCATAAAAATGAAAATACTTTTTACTGTTTTAAATTCCCAAGTACTGTGCTTGAGTAAATGTGTGTGGTTAACCTTCTACCTGCAGGCTGTTAAGAGAATATGAAAGCAGTGGAAGCAGGAATAGGAGGGCACCTTTGTAGAGCTCAGTGGTGGATCCAGAGAAATATTCATATGGTGGCAGAACTGTGTAGTACATGCTGATTCAATCGCAGAGCAACATTTGCTTGGAAAATTCCTCCAAACGAAAATATTTTAACCTGAAAACATGACATTATTATGGGAAGTAAGTGAGTAAAACATTGAATAAAAATATCAAGGATGCTCTCGGCAACGCTTTCATGCATCAAAACCAAGCTCAGTACGTGTACTTCAGACCCCATTGGGAGGACCCTCAAGAAATCTGGTGACCTTTGACCTTTAGGGGGCACTGTCCTTGGGAAAAAAGTATTTTTGGTCATTTCTCATTGTGCGTTTATACTGTGGGTTGTCATATTGAAGGTCTCTGCCCATTTTTAGGGTCAGCATGACTATTTGGCGGCCATATTGGATTATATCAAAATCACATATCATATTCATCATATTTCACTGACCACATATTTTGGCCGATCGCCAACAACCTTGTCACAGATGGTGTTTAGAGCACGCCTGACACGCATAATAATGTGGTTTTGTTTTCTGGCAAAGCTTGCAGTCGTCAGAGCCAATTGAATTTGATGGTGAAGCTGCCAAACAGGAAGTGGCCTTCCATATCTCAGCCAAACTTTGTTGTATCGCCTTGAAAATTTCGTGAGGGCGCTTAGGATGCCATGTTTGGTATTGCCTTGGTGATTTCATAAATGTTCTATCTCCTTGTGCATTTAACACCATTACTTAACATCCATAATTATGTCAATGCAGAAAATAAAGCATCAGCAGAACCTGGACTATACAGGGATCTTTTGCTGAATCTTTCACTTGCACTTGGACATTGGAGTTTTGCACTTTTTAATTAGATTGTCCAGAACTGGGGTGGCAGCTGATGTGGCAAGGCTTTTTTTTTAGTTGATAGTAGTTGGTAGATACACCCCTGGCACACACACCTTTATCTGCACTCAACAATCTCTGGAGAAAGAAAAATGACCAAAGGTTTGTATCAGAGGATCTGTCATTTACTTCCTGTCTCACTCATTCCATTATCTTTTCTCCACATAAAAAGGCACAAACCTGGGTCCCTCATAATGAGAGAGATCATGGCGGGGCGAGGTAGCAGTGGCAGCCAGCGTCATGGCAGATTTCAAACAGCTTTTCAATCACGTCACCCGGCTTTTAAGCAGAACCTAAACATATGGGTTGTACCATTAGCGCAATAGGCTGCATTCCTGTCGCTCTGCTCACTTGACATCAACCACCCAGGAGATCTTACAGGACCCTGGACGGCGTTGGGCTGTCTGAAGCAGACTTCGGCTTCAGCGCTTGAGCCCGAGGTTTCAGCGCGACCACAAAGCCACAGCCGGCTTCCTGTCCCGGCGTACGTTAAGCTGTGTGTCGGTGTGAAAACCGCTGCGGCTGCCGCTCAGTTATTGTGGCTCGTTTGCCTGTGGTTTGGGGTTCGGTTACCAGCTCGCCACAGCAGTCGCTCTGCTTCACACACTTGGCCACCGTGTCCCCGTTTTGTTTACAGCAAAACCACCGAGGAAAAAAACTTCTTTCTGAAGTCTTAAGATTCCCTAAACGACTCAAGTCAATACCAGAAGGAGAATAAACTTGGACAATAGAAGGGGAATCTGGCACACTCTATTTGGAACTCCACCCACTTCTCAGCTGTGCTGCTCATCCTGTCAGGTTTATACTTTTTTTTTTTGTGTTTCTAGAGCGATGCAGGTGGCTGTTCCCACCGATGGCAACATCACACCGACCTGCCTGCACCTAGCGATAAAATAAAGAGAATCAAATCCACCCAAAAATTGATAGCCACACATTTAGAACTTATCAATAGATTTCAGCAGATGCGGGAACAGCTTGTTCTCAGCCTTTTCCTCCTTTTTTCCCAGCCAGCGGCTTTCATTGATTTATACTTTATCCAAGATACTGAAATGGCTCACAAAGCACCATGAAGTCCTTACAATAATCTGTCTTTCTCTGCCTCGCTCCGTGGCTCCCTCTGTATCAGTCTCACTCTTTCCCGTTATCGCTCACCATCCCCTAACTGATGGTTTATCAGCATCCCACAAGCCATGCCAAGGCAGCGGGCTGTTCGCGGCATAGTAAAAAGGCAGCGTGTTGTGCCGGGTGTGTGGGTAGGCAAAAAAAAAAAAGAAGAAGAAAAAAGGAAAAAAAAAAGCAGTCAGCAGTAGCAGGCAGTTAAGAAACTCATTACCTTGCAGAACATTATGGTCGAGGAGCCTCGCAATAATAACTTTACTGCCAGTTTAGCTGGGGTTTACACTCCTATGTGACACCTGTGAGGTGGCCGTGTGTGTGTGTGTGTGTTTTTGTGAGCGTTTGTACATAATCTGTGCCACTGGCTCCCATATCCTGGGCTTAATACTGTCCTCATTCACTGTACAGCGCTGATAGCGTAGCTTAGCCTGCAGCCAAAGCAAGCGGCAATATGGCGCCTGTTTATTGCAGGGACAAATGATAGGACTCCCATTTGAAGGAAGGAACACATGGCAGAATGGCTTTATTACTTTATTACTGGCAGGATCTGATATGGCTTTACATTTACTGTAAATATGTAATCTGTTATGAGTAGTGTTGTTGATTTTTTCCTCTCTCTCTGCCCCCCACCCTTGTCTTGTCCTCCCCTGTCTATCCCTCTATACAGCAACAGCATTGCAGCGTCTGCCGTGTGCGCCTTCAACCTGAGCGCCATCACCCAGGCTTTCAACGGGCCCTTCCGCTCCCAGGAGAACCCCCGCTCCACCTGGCTCCCCACGTCCAACCCCATCCACAACTTTCAGGTGAGTCTAACCCCATCCAAGTTAGAAGTTCACTAGTTTCTATTTCTTTACAGAAATGTGAAGTCAGTTCGAATCCTTCAGGGCTCAAGGGAAAAAATATTGGCAGTTTTGATTTGTAAATGGTTTGATAACCGATTCCTGCTGCTTCAAAAATGAAATGCAACTACAGTATGACTGGATAAGGAACAAGTAAGACATGGTATTGTTGAACTTGCACTTTTTTCTTAAGACTACGCTCCTGTTTTGTAAATTATATTATGGAAAGTAAGTCTTATTTTTAATGCATGTCTTTGCATAAAAAGGAAGGGAAACATTCGTAGGTGTTGTAGATTTCTACTGGTCTGGGCCAGTTCAGATCAACATGCACCGAATGCAGCCAATGAAATAAATTGAGTTTGACACCTCTGGTGTAGAACATTTCTGGAAAAGATACTGGTCACAGTGGCTGGTTGTTATCTCAGAAGGAAAATTCTGATATGGAAAAAGTGCTACATTCTCATTGTTTTTAAACCCCTGTTTTTTTTACAGCTCCTAAACTCCCAGAAAATAAAACAGAGCTGCAATCTGCAAACCAAACAGAGCTTTATGGAAGGCTGTATTTTCCCATTTATCCTCCTGCAGCGTGTGATTAAACTGCTGCGTCGTGTTGTGGCTACGGTCATATCACGCTGTAGCCAGCAATTACTGAATAAAATTAACAATTGAAACTAAATATCCTGACAGTGACCACTGGCTGCTTCCATCCAATCTTTTCCCCTTTCTCTCATCTGCCCCGTCTTTCCTTTTCAGTGCGGCACGATAAATGACGAGGGTCCCAACGAAGGTTTGACGGAGCGCAGCCTGCAGGACGCCCAGCGTCTCTACCTGATGAACGACGTCGTCCAGCCGGAGTCTGTAGATCCGCTGGTCATGCAGGACGACGTTCGATTCTCCAACCTGGTGGTGGACATTGTTCAGGGCATGGACACCCTCTACCATGTTATGTACATCAGCACGGGTTAGTAGAACATACATGGAGGCTTTTAACCCCTTTTAACCCTGGTATGACCAATTTAAAAGTAGCACAGTTTTCCGGATGTCACATGTGATATGTTATTGGGGAGCCCTTTTGTACTACCCTCTGATTAATCTTCTTGTCCAATCAGAATACGGCACCATCCTGAAGGCCCTGGCTACACCCAATAAGAACCTACAAGGTTGCTACCTTGAGGAGATGGAGCTCCTCCCCCCGGGAGTGCGAGAACCAATCCTGAGCCTGCAGATCCTGCACAGTGACAGGTCTCTGTTTGTCGGGCTCAACAACCGAGTCCTCAAGATCCCCCTCGAGAGGTGCTCCACCTACAAAACTGAGACGTGAGTACTGCCTTAAATCAACACATCGAGTGGGATATTCGGTTGACCCATCAGGGACCTGCTGGAGCATTACGGTCACTCAGGCATTCATAAAATTCATAAAAAAAGGGCAGAATCACTCCTGTGAAGGCGTTCTAAATTCTTCAGAACTTATCAAGTGGAAAAAAAAATGTCAGCGGAGTGTAAAGTAACAAGAACATATGCAAAACATATTCCATGGAAGGAGAGCAGGTTTTTTACTGCAATTGTAGGCTTGGGGACTTAACAGGAGACTGAACTGAATACCAAGAGCTGTCCAAATCTACAAGCAGCTTCCTTCTGCTGCCTCTCCTTCAAATTGGTACTGCTTTGATAGACTTTACTTTTTATTCATAAGGTTACCAAAATCCATATAACTATAGATTTAGATCTAAGTGACGGCTGAGGTCGAGGTTGCATTTAACCTCTATAGACGCACCCTCTTTCTAGTCTTATTTGCAAAAACGGTTTGCCCAAGTTGTAAGTAGCACAGTTCCCACATGAAAAGCGTCGTTCAAAAGATAGCTATTGGCTATCAGATTTGGATGGTCTGATCATGGTAAACTGGGTCGCAATGCTGTCCATCAAACCAATGGTGGTCGACCTTTTTGAAGCCGGGCTTCATTGGCTTTCAAACTGGCTATCTCCCGACCCCATGCTTCGATTGGTGTCAATCGATGCAAAACAACTTCGAGACCATGATTATTGCGTTATTTGAGCATAAAAACTTAGCATTGCCTTAAATAACCCCTTTGCAGATCCCTCTTAGCACTCAGGGTACAGTGTGTTCAAAGGCTAAGGTTCATTTTCTAGATCGCAGCCCTACCAATCACATACAACACCTCAAACCCAGCAGATGATGCCTGAGCTGATCATTTAGAATGCATGGACACCACTGTGTGTCGGTGCCGGATCGATTGGATGATGCTGTGCTCTGTACTTTTTCATCTCAATGTGACGCAGCCACATGAGGAGCAACAGAAGTGCCTGCTTAATGAAAGCAGCCATGCAGCGTGCACACTATAGATTTATAGTTCATTTATGCCTGTTGGTATTGGATCCATTTAAACCTGGTTGGTTCTCTATTGAAGGTAATTATCTGTCCTCAGCAAGGATTAATGTTTGAAAAACCTTTCCTGTAATCATTAAAGTCCTTATGGAAGGGGACAAATGACTGGGGCGGTATCTGCTCGCTAGAGGAAATTAATTTGTTGTCTTGTGTTTTTTTTTTTTTTTTCAAGTAATGAAGTTCTGCATAATACAGAGAGAGTTTTTTTTTTCAGGGTTTTATTTGCATCTGAATCAAAGAATAAACAAAAACTGTGTGTGAAGCTACGGTGCCAGAGCAGTTTCCTTTTCTCTGCTATCTCCAGCTGCCTGTTATTCATAGGAAAATCTTCATCTCAAGGATTGGTGAGGGGCAAAAAACCCACTGGCTGTTTGTCCAACCTCCTGTATCTCATCAGCACTCTCAATCAGGATCCTCAGCCGGCCTCCTCAGTCCCTCAAAGTCAACTTCATTTTAGCATACAAATAGCTTGATGCTTTTCATTGTGTGTGTGTTTGTGCATGTGTGTTCGAGGAGGGCTGATCTACTTTGTGATTTGTGTGTGGGTTGGTGTTTGGATGACTTCTCATATGTGCTGCTGCCTGATGAGTCAGCTCAGTCAGCTCACACACACACACCTGCACAAAGGGACAGAGCTCAGGTAGAAAAACCGAAGCATTTAATAAGATATGGGTTCGAGATATGCAAGAAGTAGATCCACAGAGTAGAGCAGAGCGAGCAGCCAGAGTCCTATTTAAGATACAGTGGGGTGAAACGATAAGAAGAGTGGGCACCTAGGGGAGAAAGGGGTGAGGCGATATTCTTCACACATCCATGGCTCATTCACTATTTTGATCTTTCGAATGCACCGGCTGCAGAATAAGAAAGATGTCAACATGTCCATCAGCGTGACACCTGACCCGAGCTCGTCTGGAGGGATTGAAGCGAGTAGAAAAAGGCGAATAGATGACATTGAGTCAGAAGATGAAGAGAGGAAAAAAAAGGAAGGCAATGCACGTGACTATGCTATCTCATACGTTCATTAGAAGTTAATCTGTTGATTAGCGGGGAAAAAAAATCCCTATCAGATGCTTGTGTTTTCAGAGCCCAGGGTGACATGTTTAAAACACA
Organism: Eupleurogrammus muticus; assembly: GCA_036785175.1. Classification (NCBI taxonomy): domain Eukaryota; kingdom Metazoa; phylum Chordata; class Actinopteri; order Scombriformes; family Trichiuridae; genus Eupleurogrammus; species Eupleurogrammus muticus. The sequence continues at coordinate 4,968,824 of JAYKQN010000001.1, forward strand.
GATCTTATCTTGTAATTATGACTTCCTTAACATAATTATGAGAAAAGATCTCATTATTATAGGGCTCAGATCTTATAATTAGTGTATCAGATTATGCGACGTGATTAGGAATTTCATCTTTACTGCCACTGCTATGTATATTATGTTTTTATTGCATACTTTATTGCCCTGCCTGTTACACTTTGATAGCTGTTTCCATATGGCGGCATAAGTAGTATTAAAACAGGGTCACACATTTTTGATAGCTATGATGCATTTTAGATGCGTGATTGTATCCATGAAACATTCCATTCAGTAAGAAAACGTCTGCACCAGTATCAGATTGAATAGAGAAGACTATTAAATGAAAACCAACTAACAGCTACCATATCTGCAACTATCTATAAAAGCAAAGAGCGTCTGTGTCTCTGCGGCTCACATATCTCTCTGACTGTTTGTCAGATCAACCTCAGCTCTCAGACACAGCTGCACATGGCACGATGGTGTATATCCTATGTTTGTAGAATCTTTTAAATAGATATTCAAAACATCATTATCATCAGAAGATAAAATCCCACAGATATTACGGAGCTATCCTGCAGCAGCACTTCTGTTACCGTGTGAAGCTTTGTATCAAAGCGCTGTTCCTCGTGTTGCTTCCCATCGCTTTCACAATTCAAAGTTCCACTTCTTCCTGCATCAATAGTAACAAAAGTATTTTAACGTCTCTCTAAGAGCTAAGTTTAGCTGCTACTTTGTTCCTTCCAACCCCAGGCTACTGCAAGCCATAGCCACCTTACTGCACAGACCCTCAGGATATCCCAGCACTATCACCTAACAGAAAAGAATCTGGGCCTAACCTCATTTACCTATAAACATATATAACAGTAACGTGTCCAGACCGTTTCACTTTCAACGTAAATCATAGCCTTTTTCTGACAATAACTGTTTCTTTCTGTAACTATCTCAATGAATGTACATGCCTTACTCAATATATACTTTGTCTATTAAGACTATGTAATACTACACTACAACACACCCTTATTTGGCCAAACACACAACAAACTTCAAGATAAAAAAATGTATCTCTAAATGTTTTGCCCCCAATAAGTAGAAAAAACAATGTACTGTTAAGTAAAATAATGTGATTTGACCATCATTGCACCACATGACTGACCAGCTTTGGTCTTGCTCCTATTAATGAACAACACCATCCTGCTGTTTGAGCGCTCGCCCACCCCTGTCGTCGCGGTGCTGTCTGAATGAGCCGTTCTCATCTCCCCAGCGTTGTGTGTGGCCCGCCCATTCACATGCAACCATACATCCATTCACACACTGATAACAGCTGAAGATATTCAAGATAGTTTTATAGCCGACTGCATCACATGCATGCAGTGCGCAGACGAGTTGCACGCACACGCGCATGCGGCGAGGCATGGAAGAGAAGAGGTTTTGTGCCGAGCGATGGGCGAGGCGGAGACGTGATTTATGGACAAGTTATCCAGTTCACTATAAAATTGGAGAGCTCCGCTCACATATGTGCGCATGTTTATAATTGTTTGAACATGGAGTGAAAACACAGATGCTTACCGTTTAGCATGTGCCGGGGCATGTGCCGGGGTGGAATGCCTGTACAGTTCCTCTGAAAATTCAATTAGGGGAAAGTGCTTTTAATGTTTAGTTGTCCTTTGTTATTGATCCCTGTAGGCAACTCTGCTAAGCCTCGCAACCCCCAATGGAATAACATTTACGTCGTCATCTTTTGCTGAGACTTTTTTTTTCTAAACCTTTTCACCGGCCGGCGATTTGTAGACTTTTAGTGGTAGCTCTCAGACAAAAGCTGCAGCCTGCGTGTAGGTGTGTGTGTGCACGCGTAATGTCCTCTATTTGTGGTGATTATATTTGACCTGACCAATTGGCACCTCTGCCTTACAGCACCACTCTGTCCTCCACCCAGACCCCATCTCTATTTTGCTCTGTTAGGGAAGTGATTTATCTTGGCTGCAGCGGCTTAGCAACATGTTGCATCAGGCAGGACGTCTTCTGAGGGAAGAAAGGTGCCAAACGGAGGATGGAACCAGTTTCACTCATGAATCAGCAGAATATTAGTTTCTTAGCTTCAGGAAGCAGTGCTAGTGTCAACTATTTCATATACAGTTACCTAATTTATTCAAGTGGTTCCCAACCTCAGGGTCAGGGCCCTCCAAAGGGTCGTGAAAGTATAATGGCAGATCTGATGATGCACAAATCTGTTTTCATGCTTTTGACTTTTTCTCTAGCCTTTGTTTTTATATTTAAATAAAAGAAAACATGTGAGAAGCTTGGAGCTTTTTGGTGGAACTGTTTACAACTCATTGAGTAGTTTCATCTTTAATGTGTTTTAAAAGCTTGTTATATCATCCGTTGGGTCCAATCTTCATCTGGGAAGTAACTACAGCTATCAAATAAATGTAGAAGAGTAGAAAGCAGAAAAGTTCTACTTCATGGTTGGTAACATAGCATCTAATAGAATACTCAGATAAAGTGGGAGTACCTGAGCAAATGTTCCCTTTTTCCACCGCTGCTCATTTGTAAAAATTGAAAATGACAGACGGCAAAAAAAAGTGTTTTACATGCAAGTGATTTCCTTTTCGAGAAAGAGGAAAGAGCATGAGAAATGAGAAAAGACAAGATAAAACACGGGAACTAAAATAACTACAAGGAGCGGGCGAAGGAGGAACTGCTGAATAAATGATGAGGATAATGTTGAGGAGGATGAAATGGAACAAATCAGGTTTTCTATAGCCGTTCTATTCCTGCAGCCCAGCTGCCGCTCACACACCAGCTTACATAAACTGGAGGTTTTATTACAAGGAGGGCCACAATTCCTGTTGGGTGATACTTAATTTCTCACCTGAAGGCTTCCGTTCAATTTGCCGTATGAGTGTGTGAGGTGTGTGTGTGATAAACAGCAGGCCTGCAGCACGGCCTTAAAAAAAACACCAGGAAAACCATTAAGTGGCCATTGAGAAAAACCAGTGACCATTAACATCCCTGCTACAGGGCGCGTGCACGCGTGCGTTATGATCGCTTTCATTACACCGCAGACCCAGTCCCTATAGGACCCCTATACAGTGGTGCGCACTTCCCCGGCTCTCCCAGTGTGTGTGAGGGGAGCTTACAGGCCCATCCTCAGCAAACCCAATTTACTGTCTGCTGTGGCTGCCAAACTGTCAGCGGGCCTCTAGAGCTCACTGCCGCTAAGCCTGTATGACCAATCAGAGGAACACTTCAGCAGCCAAGAACTGAGAGACAAGAGAGAGAGCGAGATGGTGTTCACACAGTGGAAGTATTTATTACTGCTCCAGAATGCTGTTACTTTTATTACAGGCTTTGTTCTGGACACAGCTCTCTCTCTGGCATTATGTCGCGCCACACTGCAAATCTAATGCTTAGAAAAAGAGCAAAGTCATGAAATATGTATATATGTATTTCTTAAGGAAAGGAAGGAGCATTGCTATAATGAGTAGCCTTATAATTAAAATGTAATAGTCCCAGTTTGGATCCATCAGACGCTGTTCAGGCAGTCTGGTGTCTGTATTGAGCCAAAGCCGGTTTTGTGGGGGAATGAAGCAAACTTCTGTGCCGTCACTTATGTGAGTGAACTGTGTTCTCACAGTTCAGCGATAGTGCTGCTATTATGGGGGTGATTCAGAAACGCACCCGACGCATCTGTTTTATTTAGCACGTTTTCGCGGGATACGTGAGTAAGTCCAGTTTTCACTTCGGTTTTGGTTGAGTGGTTTTGTTACCATGGGATTTAACAGGTGGACCTCAAACATGGCCGCCAGATAGACTCAAATGAGAATATTTTAAATATCCTGCACTGCTACACGGCTACACGTTTCTTTCTGGCTTCAGACATCTGACATTGGACGTTTATGGGTTCATAAAAGTTCATGAAGCATTAAGAATTATAGCTGTGTAATCTGTACCTCCCTGAAAAGTTAGAGCAAAACTCATTTAAAAGTCAATCAAGTCCAGTTTGCACACGCCCCCGTGATGCGGCCGATGTAGGAGGATCGCTGGTTTACAGAGGATTTATCTTCCCTGTTTTCACTGAATGGACAGAGAGAGACATGACCTTGTCACGCCGCCCCGCCACCTCTATTTCTGCCAATTTTATGCCTATATCAGTGATGATTTAGGCCTCTGTGCAATTAGCTTGTTGCGAAGGTGTGTTTGTGTTTATATCAATTTGTCAGCGATGTTTTTATCGATATGTTCGGTCGTTTTCAGGTTGCGGCTACAGGTCATTAACATGGATTGATTAGGCTGCCGCCGCCGAGCCGTTCTCCGCCTTCTCAATCAACAAATGCCCACAACATATCACGACAAAATCATTGCGTTTCATTTGCTGACCTGTAACCGTAGCTGGTTACAGCCGTTGATTAATAATTTGACTCCATAAGGAATTTGCAAGGAAAGATTATAGTGAGATTCATCAGATTTTACATTTAACTCACATCAGTGCAGGTTTCCTTCAGATAAATAGAGGCAATATGCTGTAGGTTGTCTGCATGTGTTAATTGTTTACAAAATTATCTTACATGCTTTTAAGTGGAATCAAAAACATAAAAATATCTTTTTTTTTATTCTAATACAAAAATGATAAAAAAAAAAATCACTTTCTTTCCAGCATCTTGTAATTTGCAGACGGTCCCTGCACATTCTCTACACTGCTGGCTGGAGAAAAAGTCAATTTTATCCATCCAGCTTATTTTTATTCCATATCACTTTTTTAGTCATTGTAGGTTGCAGTCGAAGCTACATATTAAAATCTAATTCAGATGGCCTTTTTTCCCATTTGTGTTTTCGATCTGAGCCTAAAATTAAAAATAAATATATGTTTTTTCCATTTTTGTGTTAGAAGAATAAAACGATAACAAAACAACTCGTCCACTTTTCATTTGTGGTTTGTTGATTGCCAATTGAAATGGAAGGAATGATTCATACACAGACCGACTCCGGCCTGCTGGAAGGTTCCACACACGACTCACATTCACAGGTTAATGAAACGCTGTTAAAACCCCAACCTGTAGCACTGAGAGGTTTAGTGCTGCTCTTCTTGAATTTCTCTCCACATTTTTATCCTTCATCTCAGTGCCATGCGTCTTCTCCCCATCTTGATTCATTCATTCACCACCTTTTCCCCATCCGTCACCTCGCCTTTTAAATGTCTTAAGACGTTTTGTGTCCCTCTCTCTCTCCTTCCCTGTGTTGTCTTCGTGCATCTCCTCCTAAATCACCCGCGGCTAAAAAACTGTACATGGAGGACACCGGGCATTTTTTGGCAGGCGGCCACCCCCCTTTTGTTTTCTTGATTTTTCTTCTTCTTTTTTTTTTTTTTTTTTTGGACCCGGCACCATCGGTCTTTGTCTCGGCTCCAACTGGGCCTAATTGGATGAGTAAGCGCTGAGTGCTAGCAGGGGTTCTCTGTGTTTAAGATTCATCATAAGACTCCCTTAAAGGGCCACCTCAGCCCGTCAGCGTCGGCCTCCTGAGAATCGCTGCAGAAAAAGTGGCATAGCTGACAGATGGAGAGGAGCAGGTGTATGCAGACATGCTGCAACAGAGTCAGATCCACTAACATGTTCCCAGAGTGGCGGCGCCGCAGCTACAGAAATAACGGGTGATTCTGATCCATCATTTATCAGTTCCGGTGGTCATATTTGCAATTATGCGCTGACGTCGCGTCATTAAAGGCGGGGTGAACTGTTGTTTTTATGTCTGGCCGTTAACGCGCCCGTCATAAAAGGAGACAGTTTTTTTTTTTTTTACAGCATTCACAAACGATTTCAATTGCCAATTACAGCCGCACAGACAGAACCGGGCAGATTTATCTGCCGATGCCAGTCGTCCAGACATATTGTTTTATGGGCTGGTGGATTTCGCCGCTCGGGCCTGTTTAAAATTTAACAGGCCGCTGTTCCGTGGCTTCTCCTTTTTGATATAGTGGGCCACCGGGCACGCACGTTGCTGAATTAAATATCAGCCGGTGCCCTGCACACATTGTGACACACCCACGGAGCAAAAGCACCGCCCTTCCAGGCCAGCGTACACAAACGCCAGGGTTTACTCTGAAAAATGCATTTGATTATGTTTGTGCACGCAAAGGCACACACATGCATATATACATGCACATGCACACACACAGTTTTGTGTCTGCAGGCTCAGTCTCAGACTCTGTTCACTGCCCATTATAGCCCTATATATTCTCATCACACATGCCTCTGTCCACCCACACTGCCTCTAATTGACTTTTACAGCAGTCCAATTTTTTATTTAAAAAAACAGTGAACTGGGAGTGTTTGGTTGCCATGCAGAGTGGGAGCTAATTGCCCCTTTTCCCTCTCTGATAGTATCTAGTATCTATTGTTTATCAAATGGGCCCTAGTGATGACTGGAGAAAATACCAATGACATATGATGATAATGATGTACATAATAATACTCTTCATATTTCAGTTAGAATACAGGAACTCCTTATACCTAACTGACACTAACAGGAAATGATGCAATATTGAAGTCATACTGCACCTATATCTGCAGATAGAGCAAAAGTTTTCCCCAGAGATCCAATACTTTTTTTTTTCTTCGAGCTATCTCGTCGTCACCTGCGCAATTTAGGATGAACGGAACAAAGGAATGAGCCTAAACCATAACCGCCCCAGACCAATTTTTGTCCATAGAGTGCAATATTATACAGTAACACACTGTTGGTTCACTGAGTGAGTGTGTGTGTGTGTGTGTGTGTGTGTGTGTGTGTGTGTGTGTGTGTGTGTGTGTGCCTGCAGCTGTAGGTGTATCTTACTCCTGCAGCATGAACTCGGCCCGCAATCAATTTGTCAGCAGTCCTCTCCGACCGGTACATTTTTTTCAGATCTTGGAGGATGAATGCTTCTGTCTAGCCGTAGGTGACCACAATTTTTCGCCAAATTAACGCATAGAGACCGAACGCAGGACCAAAGGTGTCGCTCCCGGAGGTTGGAGGCCTCTCAACACACTTTACCCAGAGTTAATTAGGCTTCAAATCTCTCCCGATTCTCCCTTTTATATTTATTTTCTCCGTTTCCGTTTCGTAATTGTCTGGCGTGGCTGGTCTCTGTACTTGTGTGTGTGTGTGTGTGTGTGTGTGTGCGCTGAGAACTTGAGTAGCAGCGACCACACATTAAAAGCCGTCATAGACACAACATGGTCGACCTTGAGCCAAAATGGCAACGACCCCTCTGGCCTTTCTGATGGACTATTACGGTTCAATGAACTGCGAGTTGGAGGCTGACCTCATTATGATTATTGTTTCATCTGTATTGGAGCTCGCACCCGTCGCTCTAATAGCGCGGCTTAATTAAATTGACAAAAGAGGGTGGACGCGTCGTTCATGCAGGAGGTCGTCCTCTGGCGGCTGAGGACATGCCCCCCCCCCCTCCCTCTCTCTGTGTATGTGGGGTCACCTCTAACATGCTGGCTAAGCAGAATATCTTTATTGGATTCAGGCCGACCTCCAGTTGACCACGGAGCCCCAGACCTGGCAGAGAGAACTGTATCAACACTTGGAGATTCCTCAGCCTCTTGGCTTAAAAAACACTACAGGGCTCTTCAAATAAACCACGGAGGTCCGTGCCAGGAAAGAGAAACAAAAACACGACAACAACAAGGAGAATCTCTCCTCGCAGCTGAATGGAGCGACGCGGAGGAGGAGGAAGAAGGGAACGGCGCCGAAGTCGAGATGTAGCGGAAGAAGGGCGGGAGGGAGAGAGGGGGGGTGAAGGAGAGGCGGCGCGGCAGAAATTGGATGGGAGCTTTTGAGAGAAAAGTGTTATTCAGTTGATGCCTTCATCCTGCGTTCTGCAGCGCTGGCGGCTTAGCCCCGTCATTAACAGCTTTAGATTTAATTATCCGTCATTAAGCCTCTGTTTTACTGGAGGAGCTTACAAATATTTAATCACCGTCAGGGTAATGTAGCATGTGTGGTGTTTGTGTGAGAGCTGGAGGAGGAACGGCGCGCTGGAACACTCGCATTCTGATCATCGTTCAGAGGTTTCGGTGCCAAACTTCAATCTGAACATTGCATTATCTCCCTTTGTAATCGCTCCACACATGGCCACTTTCACAATTAGCGTTTGTCTGGTTAATATTCATGAGCCTCCATTCTGATTGGCTGATTGTTTTCTGAGTTGCGCATGGCCCGGTCCAAACACGGGAAACTGTTTGAGGCCTGTTGCAGTTTGTTGATTGTAATAGTGCAGAAAAAGTGGAAGCTCGAGTAGTTTTTTTCCCCATGTTTTTCCATGTAAGGAGAGACAAACAAATACAGTTATCATAAGAAAAAAACGACAATTCTTAAACTGCAAATTTCTTCTTCGCGACTTTTTCCTGTATAGTGGAATCACCTGAGCATATTACTGTTTTATGTATATTATAAATGAGATTAGGCCCATATCTTTCTGGTAGGTGATAGTGCTGGGATTTCCTGAGGGTCTGTGAATGCGTCTTCGACCACAGCCACAGTAGCCTGTGTTTGTGAGAGATGTTACAGTATTTGTTATGTTTACAGCACGATAAGTGCAGCATTAACGAAACAAGTGGAGCTTCGATTTGTATGAAAGTGCTGGGAAATGACATGAGGAGGAGCGCCGTGATACAGAGCTTTACACTGAGCTGCTGTAGGATAGCGCTGGGATAGCTAACATAACTCTATTGGATTTTATCTTTAATCATAATAAGGATGTTTTGAATATCCACTAAAAACATCCAAAAAAGTGGATACATGAGGCACAGACACATGTGACAGACAGATGTGCGCTGCCTTTGTAAGTACTGGGTTTGCTGATTGCCCCCCCTTCTCCTCTCCTGCCCCCTGCAGGCTGTGCTTGGAGGCCAGGGACCCGTACTGCGGCTGGGACTTCAGGCAGCGGCGCTGCACCACGCTGGAGGACAGCTCCAACATGAGCCAGTGGAAGCAGAACATCACCGTGTGTCCGGTAAGAGCGACGCCACGCCTGTTCTCGCGGGGGCTCGGGGGGAGGGCTGATTAGGCCGCTGATGTCATCTCTCAGAGTTGGCATCATCTTTGACTCGCGATGACTCAGTGTGGGGTTGGACACGACAGGACAGGATATATGAGTAGTGGAAGAGGAGGAAGGAGTATTGGACGGAAATGGATTAGATTAAACTGAGATCAACTGGATTGAGTTTGGCTCAAGTGAATTGCAGGAAATTTATTCCCCTAATCCTCTATAAAACTCTCTCTCTCTCTCCATTTTAGACGGGAAAGTCCAGTCTGGCAGCCCCTGCGCTCTAAAAACCATAAATTCTCTGCGCAGTCAGGTTGAATAAACCAGGTGGTTTGCCAAACCCTTTTCTAACTCTCTGGATGTTTGATTTCCAGCTGCGGAATCAGACCACCAGCGGGGGCTTTGGAGCCTGGGCGCTATGGCAACCCTGCAACAATGACGACGGGGCGGATGGCGTGAGCTCCTGCTCATGTCGCTCCAGGTCCTGTGACAGCCCCGCCCCTCGCTGTGGAGGCAGAAACTGCGAGGGGCCGACCATCGAAGTGTCCAACTGCTCAAGGTAGGATTCAATGTTAATAATGATCATGATATATGATCATTGCATCACGCTGTTATGGAATAGCAGGAAATAAATCTCCATTTGGGAACAAGGAGGAAAGATTTTATTGCCACACTATAATAAATAGCAACCAGGATTTTTTTTTTTGGTTCACTATGTCACATCAAGATAGTAACTGAGCTAGAATTTTATTATTTAAAACTAATAAGAATTAGAGCCTTTATTTAATTGAATAACTGAATCATGCCTTCATATCTTTATCAGTAGGATTCTCCATTACAACAATCTGTTAACCCATATTAACAAAAAGACATTCAGTCTTTCAGCACATTTCGATCAGTGTTAACAGAGCACATCACTCCTGTTCTTTAACATTTAAAGAGCTACTGCTGTACGAGTGAGGATGTTAGGTGCTATAAATCATATACTCAGTCCTTAATACATTTTTTGATGAGCTTGACCGATGTAATCGGTCATGTCTTGCAACCAGAAACTTGTGTATGCGATCGGATCTGCAGAAACTCTTTGTCTATTGTTTTCTGTGTTGATTTGTATTTTTGTAATTCTGTACACTCCTTTGTCTCTTTATTGTGTTTTCACCGTTGCTCTAATGCCTCTACTTATTTGGAGCAGTTTCTCTCTGCTCTACAAACAAACATACTTTGCAGAGAAGAAAGCAGAAGCAGAAAGCAGATTTGCATTGCATTAGCATAAAAATAATATATATTAATACATATATGAATAGGTAATAGGATCTATAGTATACCATGAAAGAAGACACATTAATAGTTGATGTAGTAGCAGTGTGCTGTGTGACTTTGAAGAATCAACCTCAGCGTATGAACCCTTTCCTCTGACCAGTGCATGAGAACGATTATCAGTGTAAGGAACATTATTAGAAAATGTAGGTGACATTCATGTTCTCCTTCTGACAAGTCTCGCCGCCTCCATCGCGGGGGAATTGGCCAATCAGTGCTGCAGAAAGCTGAGCTGAAACAAAGAGCTTAAGGTGCCTTCATCCCACCGGATAGCAATGCCCGTTTTAATCCTTGGTGTCGAAAATTGAATTGTGCTTTTGCAGAAACTGGAAATTAAATCACCAGGAACGCTACCCAGGAACAAAGCACTTAGGCAAATTGACTGAAGTCAGAAAGAGCTTCCTGTGTATGCGTTTCCATGTTCATTTCCCAACACATATAATCAGAGCAATTATTAGAGAAAGCGCCACATATGAAAGAATAAGACAAAAAAGTACTGGTAAACAATCATAATTCTGCAGGATTTGGGACGGATCGATAATAATTCGCCGCATATCTGTTGCCATAGAAATGGAGGCTGGACGCCGTGGTCGTCATGGGGACAGTGCAGCACGACCTGCGGTACGGGCTTCGAGCTGCGTCAGCGCTCCTGCAACAACCCGTCACCCCGGCACGGCGGCCGCGTCTGCGTGGGGCCGAGCAGAGACGAAAGGTAAAGTCCACGTGCAACTAACATGTTTATTGCAGTATTATGTGATAAATCTCTTACTCTGTACTTGTTCCTGTGCAGTGTAATGGCCTGGGCCTAACACTGTTACATGTGTTTATAACATAATATCTGCTGGGTGATAGTGCTGGGATTTCCTGAGGGGTCTGTGAATGCGTCTTGGAGTAAGACTGCTATGGTCCACATTAGTTTGTGTTAATGTGAGTGATAAAGTAACAGCTGAACGTCTTAGCGCGTGGTTCTGGCTGCATAATCTGTGCAGGAACAAAACAACGGAGCTTTGAAATGTAACGAAAGTGCTGGGAATGAATATGAGGAGGAGCCCCGTGATGCAGAGCTTTACGCTGTAATGAAAGTGCTGCTGCAGGATAGTGCTGTGATACTATAGACTATATAACCTGCCGCTGCCGCGTGGGGCTGAGCACAAATCCAAGGCAGAAAACAAGAGGTTTTGATCTAGCTATTTTACAAGAAAGGCAGGTGTTGATCTGAACGCCCTGGAGGGAGAATGCCATTGCTCTCAAGTGGCTTTCCAAAATGTTATGACCCAATAAAAACTTGATTCGTTCATGCTTGGTAACTTTGTCTGGTTAAAGTTAGAGCTGGAATGTCTAACTAAGTATTTCCTAACTCTTCTGCAGTGCATGCTATTTTGTTATACATGTGTCTTTATTTGAGGGTAAAAGTGAAGAGACATGCAGAAAGCAAGCAGCCAGCCCCCGTAATGCGTCCTAACCACTCAGCTCCCAGGTCACCCGGTGCACAATGTTTTATTCACCGAACGTTATCTGCTACCTCGCCTTGATCAGCGTGGAGGAGGCCAGTTGCAAACTGTGGTCTCCTGATGTCAGAGTCTGACACTTTGCACGCACATCCATGAAGGGAGTTTCAGCGTGTCACCTTCGTTTCTCAGAGAGAACATTCATTATTTGTCCAGCCACGAGAAGTTGAAAAATGTCTGGAATACTAAACTTGAAACTTGTGTTTTAGTTTACAAGTCTGGAGGCAATTAAGTGTTTGTTGCAATGACTTAGCATCCTCCTGAATTGTAAAATGTCTTTTTAATCATTTAGAACTCATGTGTTTATATCGCTCATGTTATAAATATATTTGCCGAAAAAAACTGTTTCTTCATATATTTTTCACATTTTCTTGAAAAAAAACAAAACACCTGACGCTTGGCATCTTGCCCAGAGCAACTTCAACCAATCGTATGATTGCATCCACCTGTCAATCAAGGCAAGTGGTCCTTCATTTGATTAGATATGATCTTTATTCATGTCAAACAGAGTAAATAAATAAATATAAAAAACAAAATACTCCTTGATATAAAGTTAGCTGAACATTAACCACTGCAATATTCATCCTGTGTATGCTAGGATACGCTCCTTGTAACCTTCTGTCCCGCCTTCATTACCTGTTTATGTTGGAAAGACACTGGACAGAGAAGTCGGATATTCTCAAAATGCTGATCCTTATACTAAACACTTGATGTCATCATGTCAAACAGGTTTTGCAACGAAGGCATTTCCTGTCCTCAGCCGATCTTCTGGTCCCCGTGGGGCTCGTGGACCAAATGCAGCACCGAGTGCGGGGGAGGCGTTCACTCCAGGGTCCGCTCCTGCGAGAACGGCAACAGCTGCCCGGGATGTGCCCTGGTATGAAAACACACACACACACACACACACACACACAACCTCTAGAATCTGTGCATCTTTCTGTTGCTCTCCTGTGTGTGTTACTTCTGTGTTGGAGAATGAACAGCAACACGTTGACAAAGTGAGATTGAAATGTTCAGAGCAGCAGAGATAAACAGTCACAGTTTAGTTTGTGATTTTGAGTGTTAGAACTCGAGTGAGCGCCGCTGACATTTCGGCCCCTCTTAGCGAGCTAAATGTCACGGTTCCGTCATTTTTCCGACATGAAAAATGTAGATGACTGTGACTTTTTGTCAGTAGTGCTTCTTATAGAAACAGTGAATGTTTGTCATTTGACCTCGTGTCAGAGAATTGTATGAAACTGAGCTCATTCACGGTTTAAAAAGAAAAAACCTAAAAATGTAATTGACAGACTTCAATCCAGTCTGTTTTGGATGGTTATGTTTGAGAATTGATTTTGGCGTTTGGATCCTCCCTCTGGAACCAATTTGTTCAAATGAACGCTTTACATTTCATTAACTCGTATTTTTTTTCTTATTTGTCCCCCATAGGACGCACGCTGTTTTGAGATAGTTATAAGTTATAAATCTCATTAATCAATTCTACTCATTTTAATTCTAAACTAACCTCCCCACGAAGGAGTACAAGGCGTGTAACCTGGAGGCGTGTCCAGAGGTGAAGCGGAACACACCGTGGACGCCCTGGATGCCCGTGAACGTGACGCAGGGCGGGGCTCGCCAGGAGCAGAGGATGCGCTACATGTGCCGGGCTCACCTGCCCGACCCCCACGAGCTGCAGATCGGACGCAGGAAAGTGGAGACGCGCTTCTGCCCCAATGACGGCACGGCGGCCTGCGAGACGGACAGTAAGTTGCAGTGGGGTCAGCAGCTCAGGTCGCAAAAAAGTGTTTCTTTACGATAAAACACTGATTTACTTTTGTGATGATTTCCACGGTGGAGGTCAAGTGGGACTATGACAGCTCATGGCCCAATTGTTGAAAAATGTATGCAAGAGTGCACTTTTGGGAGCTAAATCATGTGGGAGCTAAAAAGCATGTTTCAGTGACATACTTGGAGCCAATACATGTGCTAATGTGCCCTCTTGGAAGCTAAATCACACGCTAAAATGGCCATTTGTATAACATATAAAACATGGCTAAAGTGCCCTCTTGGTGGCGAGGATGCGGTATGTGTGCCCTTTTTTTCCATACATATATGTCCCATAGTCACATCTGAAAAAATCCATCCTAAATTATCATTGCTATGTTAGCTCTAAAACATTTTTCAAGTCAAAAATCGTACAACACTTTAAGGGATAAACTACCCCTTTGAAGGTCTTGTGATGGCATCTTTCTTGTGAAAGTGAATACTTTTAAAACAGGAACTTTTCATCCTCCTTCACAGAGAAGCTCTGACCCCTCGGGCCCTGAGGCCTGTTCAGTAATCCGTCAGCGGATGACATTCAAATCTGCCTTCCCCTTACACCATATACCCTATTACAGCCTTTATGCTCCGTTCTGGTTATCTTGCTGTTCCTACATGATGGAGCCTTTGACGTTCGGAATAAGCTTCATGTGAAACCCAGGATCAACACCCAGCTCTTATCTCTGCGCTATGATCCCTCATAGTTTCACTGGCTGGGTAAACCTTCAAAAGAATTCTGTACTAGTACCCGCCATCATTCATTGTTCATGATTCCGTGCATGGTGTGTTCTGTATACATATATAACCTGTAATGCAGTACAGTTTTATTTATAATGCTGCTGCACCATAAATAAACCGTCGAACTGAACTTTAAATCTGTTGCAATTTTCACTCAAGGGACGCCACTGCCCGAGTTACAGCAACAGAAAAATTGAATAGCGATGTCTGGGCCGATCACGGGAGAAAATTTCAATAGGTCAAAAGCTCCAAATACACTTACTGCACACACAAACACTGCGCGGACCTATAGGAAGGCAGCGGTGTGTTAAAGTCTCCCCCCGGAGCAGCGCGACACGTCCCGTTACACAGCGACTCCCACATACACCCTGACAGAGACGCAGCGGCGCGGGGTCACAGTGCACCGCTCTCCGCTGGTGGCTGTTTCACGCCCCCCCCCCTCCTGAATCGATTACCTGTCTGCCTCTGTCAGCCTCCTGGGGGGGCGGTGTGTGTGTGTGTGTGTGTGTGGGGGGGGGCACCATCAACTCTGATGAATCACAGACAGCAGGGAGCATGGGGCACATGAGGGACACAGTTTGAGTGGACAGAAAGAATAAAGAAATAAATTTAGGTATAATTCTTTATCTGCTCTTTCTTGTCTCCGTAGCCCTTGTGGAGGAGCTGCTGAAAACGCCCGTGGTGAGAGTGGCGGGTTCTGGCTGGTCGTCATGGGAGACCTGGTCCAGTTGCTCCCAGAGCTGCGCCAAAGGTTACCGCACACGGCGGCGGAGCTGCAGCGGGCCGGAGGGGAAGAGCGCCCCGGTGGCCTGCCGCGGGTCACCCGTCGACTACCAGGACTGTAACGTCCAGGCCTGTCCTGGTGAGTAGCACGCGTCCAGGACCACCTCAGCGTGGCTGACCGGCATTTAGAGGGTTTTATTCACTGTATTTACACCGATCTGAATTATTTTGTATGTTTCTTTATGAAATATATTTGCTGCAGCTCGATCCTGATTCACTGTAATTTGGAAAAGTTTGATTCACACTGTTTAAATTTGGATCAGTGGACAGGAGACAGACGATCTTGGGCGATGTTGACATCTGCCTTCTGCCTCGAGGCAGGAAAAGCAGACGGAAACGGATACGTCGACGGAGACATGGATAAAAACAGCGGCGGAGATGGAGATAAAGATAGAGACAGAGAGGTCAATTGTGGTAGTAAAAGTACAGCCGGGTGGATCATTAGCTTCATTAGCTAATGGTTACACGCTGCTGCAGCGTTGCAGGGGGAGAGAGTCGCTGCACAAATGAAGTTATCTGTTTCAAACTCCTCATCAAACCGTAATCAGCTGACCTAGAACTCTGCAGAACCACGGCCCGCTGCACTCACACACTACGATTATGAAACCTGTCTGAGTGCAAGCACGCACACACGCACACACACATACGCGCGTGCAGACGGTGGTTGGCATTGTAACGAGGTCTGATATCCTCTTAAGAGCTCCCCTTAAATATTCATGACTGGTTCATCATGAATCCACACGAAGTCCCACGCAGTTAGCTCAGCAACTGAAACGCATAACCCCAGGAAGCCGAGGCGCAGCGGCCATAACCCACGAGGAAGCGTGTTGCCATGAGCGTCACGCACGCAGCCCTGCCGGGTCTCACGGCGCCCGTCTCAGGTAAACACGGGCGAGAAGGACAAGGCGAGGAGTGTGAAATAATAATATGATGAGATTAAATGAGGAGCAGGACGAAGGCCATGTAGATGGCGGCGGAGATTGGATTGAATGGCGTGGGGAGGACGCAGGACCGATGTCCACGGAGCCAGTCGGCCAATCACAGTCAGCCCCAGTTCAATTATCACCTTCATTAGAAGAACTGTACTTTCTTCCCCGCGTTCCTCTTCAGTTGGTCGCAGTGCCCCAAAGTTCAAACAACTGTGATGAATGTGTTCTTTGGTAGGGAACACACAAGTTAGAAAGAGAAAAAGTCCAAGGCAATTTTCTGGCACAAAAAAAAGTTTAAAAGCTGTTATTCTGACTCTTATGTTGGAATTGTTCAAACCACAGACATCTCTTATTGCTACCAACTAACGCACAGCAGCACTTACTTCACTGTGCAGTGACAGCCAATATGAGTTAGGAAAAAAAGTGGAAACTTTCAAAGTTACACCTCACCCAATTAAAGGCAAGGGCAGAAAGGCCGTGCAGTCAGTCAGGTAGCCAACCAGTCGCCAGCGTGCCCCTGACCCAGTCAGTCAGGTAGCCAACCAGTCGCCGGCGTGCCACCGACCCAGTCAGTCAGGTAGCCAACCAGTCGCAAGGCGTGCCCCCGACCCAGTCAGTCAGGTAGCCAACCAGTCACCAGCGTGCCCCTGACCCAGTCAGTCAGGTAGCCAACCAGTCGCAATGCGTGCCCCCGACCCAGTCAGTCAGGTAGCCAACCAGTCGCCAGCGTGCCACCGACCCAGTCAGTCAGGTAGCCAACCAGTCGCCAGCGTGCCGCCGACCCAGTCAGTCAGGTAGCCAACCAGTCGCCAGCGTGCCACCGACCCAGTCAGTCAGGTAGCCAACCAGTCGCCAGCGTGCCGCTGACCCAGTCAGTCAGGTAGCCAACCAGTCGCAAGGCGTGCCCCCGACCCAGTCAGTCAGGTAGCCAACCAGTCGCAAGGCGTGCCCCCGACCCAGTCAGTCAGGTAGCCAACCAGTCGCCAGCGTGCCGCTGACCCAGTCAGTCAGGTAGCCAACCAGTCGCAAGGCGTGCCCCCGACCCAGTCAGTCAGGTAGCCAACCAGTCGCAAGGCGTGCCCCCGACCCAGTCAGTCAGGTAGCCAACCAGTCGCCAGCGTGCCTTCGACTCAGTCAGTCAGGTAGCCAACCAGTCGCCAGCGTGCCACCGACCCAGTCAGTCAGGTAGCCAACCAGTCGCCAGCGTGCCGCCGACCCAGTCAGTCAGGTAGCCAACCAGTCGCCAGCGTGCCACCGACCCAGTCAGTCAGGTAGCCAACCAGTCGCCAGCGTGCCACCGACCCAGTCAGTCAGGTAGCCAACCAGTCGCCAGCGTGCCACCGACCCAGTCAGTCAGGTAGCCAACCAGTCGCCAGCGTGCCACCGACCCAGTCAGTCAGGTAAACAGCCAGTTAGTCAGGGCTAAGTAGTCACAGCTCGCTTCCCTCGCCGTGTCACACTAATCCACTCAGCTAATGGAGTTTCAACGGCGCTGTGACGTGGTTACCTGGCAACGCCGCTTCCCCCCCCCCGTTGTTATGACCGGCTTCAACGCTCCGTCAGTCACACCGTTCTGATTAGATCAAATGAAATATTAATCGTGCTCAAGGGAAGCCCGGATAGGGACACGGCAAAGACAGTAAGATATGATCATACAAGAATATCCTGACAATCAGGATATGTTCATTGTATGTGCGTAGGATTCCAGTATTTTTGTATTATTTTCATGTCAGTCCACCCGGGGCCAGTTCCACCAGCTGGGTCCTACTGTACGCTGCTGTCAGCTTAGCAGCATAACGCTGTGATGAATATTCATGAGGTCTGAATATCTAGAAATTCATAAAGGTTGCCCAGGTGGTGCAACAGACAAACACATTCCGTGTCAGGGTTTAAAACTAATTTAATACATCTCATGTGCATTCGGCCCCCGGGGACCACACACACACACACACACACACACACACACACACACACGAGGAGCACGTCAAAGTCAAGACTTGCCTCTTTGAAAGTTAGTCTGTGTTAACAAAGTTATTTTTTTTTACCCAGCTGCAACCCAACCCCTTCTTTTGATTAAATATTAAAGTTGAGCACCTATGGAAGACTTTTCTGCTACCGTATTTATATTTAATCGTGCTGGGACTTTACCGGGTCAAAACTCGGACCAGTGCTTGTGACTTGGGAAATTGAAGTCCATCACTGCTTGGATGAGCGATGGGCTCCTCCACATGAACCTATCCATGACAGAGCTTCATTCCTTCCCCTCCCTGTTCAGCCCCAGATCCCTGTGGTCCCAGGTCTCAACAAGATGTTTTATATGGCTATTGATTGATAACAAACTGGCGGTTGGGTTAGTTTGATGCTTCGACGCTTGTGGCTGTGATTGCCGTATTCAAACTGAGCCAGAGTGAATCCGGGCTTCTGTCCTGATGATGACTCTGCCACTAACAAAGAACACTGGTTTGACTGTGAGTCAGGATAATTTGGATCCGTGTTGGCCGTATCTCATCAGCAAAAGCGATGTGTAATGTGTGTGTGTGTGTGTGTGTGTTTTGCAGTGAAAGGTGCGTGGTCCTGCTGGTCGTCCTGGTCCCAGTGCTCGGTGGGTTGCGGGGGGGGCCACTACCAACGCACGCGCTCCTGCAGCAGCCCGGCACCCACCAACGGAGGGGACATCTGCATCGGGCTGCACACCGAGGAGGCCCTGTGCAACACACACACCTGTGACGGTGAGGGCACACTTTTCAAAAAGGAGAAAAAAAAAACATCCAAACATAACCCATGTTGAGTTTACACAGAGATCAACGTGTTGCAGACGATATCTAGAAATCTAACATAACACATCTGAATCTTTTCATTAATTTGTTTCACTTTTTGTGTGTGTGCGTCATTCTTATCTTTGTTTTACTTTGTTTGGGTGTTTTTTTTCCCTCTTTATTTCTGAGTGTGTGGGATGGGTGGAGGAGATAGAGTCTCACAACATGATGGGATGTGAGATGTATAGCAATGTGTTCTTCCCTACCTACTGTACTCATTCTGCTCCCACAAGGACACTGAAATATTTATGACAGATCTGTGTCTGCTAATCCAGGAAGAAACAAAGGTTCCAGCATCACAGCCAGTAATAAGGTTCCAGTCTGACTCAGATTTGAGATGCAGTTTAATATTGATATAATTTGGTGCCACAACGTGATTTATAATCAGTTTTTTCATTCATTCTATTGGAAAACAAGAATGACCTGCACAAATATTTATTGTGTGTGTGTGTGCAGGTGTCTTGATTTTCGCCCAACTGTAATTGTTTTTTCTCCCCCCCCTTAAATGCCGATTTCCTCCGCTGCTTTTCATTTTGAATTACCCCGTCTGTCCTTCACAGGCAAGCTAGCATTTACAGTCAGCCTCCCTTGTAATTACAGACAAAGAAAGGTAAATGGCTTTCTGTCTTTTTTTTTCCCCGCCTCCAACCCCCTCCAGTTTGTGAGATGCTAATCAGCCTCCTTTATCAGGTTAATGTTTTCCTGTTTGACATGGGCTAACACGTCCCGTTAGACCTGCGCCAATAGACTGTCCGCTAACAACATCTCGGGCCCCGATCCGTCTCCCGCTCTGTTCACTTATTGACAGACGCGACATCGGTCGTCCATCGGGGTCCTCGCCGCCGTCCCTGCATGAGTAATTACAGGCCAGCTGCCTGTCAGTCATACAGATATTTGATGCCCCCCTGTCGCAGGTCATTTGATTAAAGTCTCCGCCGGTAATGGAGGACAGCAGGAAGGGGCCGTCGAAACCGAATACTAACAAGGAGCCTCGAGGCCTGACGTCGCTCCTTCGCAAACTCAACGCAAAATAAACGGGAATAAGTGAAGCAATGAACGCGGGCTGCAGCGAGGCACGGCTGTCACGCATGTTTGAGGTGGTCCAGTGTGTTTTTTTTGTGTCTAGATGCTTGTGCGGCAAGAAGGGAGCAGATGGTGGAGGCCGAGCAGCCCGTCGTCGAGCGCCAGAATGATAGGAAAGGTAAAAAGAGAAACAGAGGTCTGTCCTCTGCCTCCACGCAGACCCTCGCCGCCAAAAACTGCACACTCGAGAGCCCCCTGAATAACAAACCAGCCTTTTCATCAGCCTTTCTCCGCAGCAGCCACCGCGCTGGCGCTTTTCAGCGCGGGGTGAAAGAGTGCAGCAAGTGCATGGTTCCAAGGGAGGGGCAGGGAGTTGGGGAATTTCCTTTTTTTTCCTCTCCTGGGTAAGGGCCTTTGTTTACCGCTCGGTCGCTCGCTGTGGGGAAACGGCACAAAAGCTCGGCTTGGGAGACAAACATCTCCACTATGCACTAAACAAACTCTCCACGGGTTTACTCTTCCAATCCTGTTTACATCACAAACACTTTTGGGGGTTTGTTTGGGGCCACTCGGCCGGGCCCGGGCCAGGTTTTCGGGGCCCGCGAGTGGCGACAGCTTGGGTGGGCACGCTGGTTTCCAGGCCGTCTGGGTTTGATCTGGCCTTCTGGTTGTCTGGGTTTGCATTGATTGCCCCCCCCCCCTCTCTGTTTAGGTGGCTGGATGGCCTGGACGCTGTGGTCGGCCTGTGATGATTCAGGCATGCAGACGAGGAGCCGGGTGTGCGGCGTCCAGGGCGGCAGCCCGTGTGTGGGGAACAGCACTCAGCGCCGAGACTGCAATGAAATACCTGGTGAGTCAGTCGTCTCTTAAGCCTCTTTCACAAAGTGGTCCCAGTAAATTACTACCTGCTTTATATATCACAAAAAAACACTATGGCTCCAAAGCCTCCTTCATAATCATCATACCAGATTGAAAAGGTCATCCGTCCTCCGCCGAACGCGACATTCCTTGAACACAATTACGAGACGGGAACACGGTTCCCTTTGAAGCTCTGTGGATCCAGAATGCATTGCGTGTGTTCGTGTGTTCTGTCTTGCAGCTTCTAGGTCAGGGGAAAGTGTGACGCCTTCAAATGGAATTTGTAAGATTGAACTTTTCAGCGTGGGAAGTAGCGGCGTCCTCGCCATTGTCGTGGTGTAGTCTTGTTTGCCTTCTTTAGAAGTGGGAACATGTCAGCGGCCTATGAGTGACCATGAAAGGGACGGCGGTAAAACTAATCACAATAATTTCTTCAGGCTCTGAGATTTTGAATTACATACATATGCAAATACCACACCAGGTTAACTGTGTTTTTGGTGCAATTCCTCCAATATCGAGTGAAATTTCCTCATTCCACTGGCAGATATTTTTGCTTATTGATGCAAACTTATTTTTTTTCCACTGATTTGGTCAAAAAAAAAATTTTAATTGCCTAAAAAACTGAAATAAGATCAATGATTTTCCATTGGAATACGTTTTCTTTAATAGATTTCCAAAACAGCACCAAGAACCAGACATTTTCACCCATTATTTATTTCAATTTTTGCAGTGATTTCTGCTCTTATCTCAGAGTGATGACCCTGAACTCTTCAGTTGCAGCCTCTATGACACGGAAGAACTGCCGTCTTTAGCAGATTGAAACATAATTTCCCCCGAGGCCTTCGCTGCATGTTAGATCCGATACCGTCCAATCATTTTGAAGAAGCGTTTCCTGTTTTAAATTGTCCTAATATCAAAGTGATCAATAAGTCGTTTTCCATGAGCTCTGTTCCCTCATCCATTAAACGTGCCCAGTTATAAACCAGCCGCTTAATAAACCAACATCGATCCGCAAGTTGTGAACAGTTATAGACCAATCTCCCATCCTCCTTTTATGTTGAAGTTACTTGTTCGGGGCTGTCGCTGATCAGATTACCAGGCAGCGACTTATCGGAAAAACAGTCTTCTCCCATCATTCCGCTAAAACCGTGCTGCGTAGTCAATGATTTACGAATTACCGTTAAAATCAGCGACTCGACATCTTTATTGCTGCTTAATGGAGAAGCGTATTGGCACCGAGCGGATGAAAGGCATGTATCAATTGATTGAGAAAGAGTCAAATATTCGCCTTACAATACAATATGTATGCACAATTGAGATATTAAATCTCAGTTTAATCAATATCCAAATAGGAGGAGGTTGTGGTCATGGAGGGAGAGTTGGGATGAGAAGCTTCTTCATTTGTCTGAAAAAAAAATAACCTAAGTAGGAACTTTTTTCATTTTCTAAGTTTGTACACCTTGCTGTGAATTATTGCCCACCTCCACGAGCCATTATTCAGCTTTATGACTGCGCATCTGTAATTTTTCTCCTTTTTCATCGGATGCGGTTTGGACAAGGTTTACCCAGGCACGCCGTTAGCTTTGGTCCCCGCGAGGTTAAGCCCGCCTTTAATCCTTTAATCTTCATAAGAAGCGTCGCTCGATGGCGGCGAACTCCGGGACACTGTCGGTTGTGTACTCAGTCGCTCCATCACCCTCCTCCTCCTCCTCACCTTCCTCATTCACAAACATTGTCCACGCAGCCGACGTGCGCCCTGAACACTGAGCTCATCTGCTGCTGTTAATGATCCATAATTAAGTGAATTCAACAAGTAAGCCGGTGACCCCGTTGGCACGGGCACACCTCGTTATGCTGACGACCATCTCTGAAAGTTTCTCCTGGAATGATCTTTCATGGCCCGCCGGTGTCGGCCCCGCCGCGCGCAGAATCCCCAATGAATCCAGACGAAGGCGATTAATATTAATGGGTTGTCACAACACCAAATCACATCTAATTTTATTGCAAATTTCAATGAGGCGACGGATGGTTTGGTAAGGTCATTTGCAGAGGGTAGGCGGCTGTGAGCAAGCTAGAAAAAATTAGGCCAAAAAATTAATCAGGAGATGTGGCACTGCAATTAAAAGAGCTCTCTCTCTCTCTCTCACACACACACACACACACACACACACACACACATACTCCTGTTCCCCCCTTCTCTTAGATAAGTGAGGGACAGGACGTGTTGTAGCTGTAACATATCGTCCTCATGTCAAGTGCTCCTAACCTGCAACTGGAGAGGCTCCATTTTTCTCCTTAGCAGATTTTGTAACTCCCTGGTGTCAAAAAAATAAAAAGAGTCACTAAGGACCTGTTGCACTACATCCAAGTGACATTTCAATTACTCATTCATTGTTTCTGTTTCTTCATGTGACAACTCCCCCGATGTTACAGTAGGTGGTTGTCCTGAAGGTGTGTGTGCGTGTGTGTGAATCTGCATGAATGCATGCATGCGTGCTGACCCTGTGTTCCTCACTCTCTCTGCAGTCATTCTCCCTGCATCTGGCTTCGATAAGGACCAGCACTGTGGAGGTAAGTGGATTAACAGCAGCCTTCGCTTTGTCTCTGTGTGCATGTTAAGAGGTTTTGTTCAGCACAAATGTTTGACTGTGTGTGTGTGTGTGTGTGTGTGTGTGTATTCATGCATCATATGTGCATTTGTCTGTGCTATACTCTACCTGAAGCACATTTTCCTGTCCAGGAAAAGACACTCACAAAGTGCTTCAGTAATTGTGCACCAGAACACACGCAACACATTCACATCTCTACAGTGTGTTTTGTAATCCACATACCAGTGTAAAACCATTGCAAAAATATACCATTAATTTCTAATTTTATTCAAAAATGATATTATTAGTTTATAACTATAATGAATGGAGAAGCAATTCTGTAATATGAGAAGAAGTAAATATATTTATATCATCTTTACAACCAGCCCTCTGAGGGCAAACAAAACGGATGTGGCCTGGGATGAAGTTTGATATTCATATTCTATCACAGAGAGACTTTAATTTAAAATTGAGCAAGAAGTATGAGCATACTTGTGTTTGTAGCATACAAACTACCCTGTCTGTTTTCTTGCCTCAAATTGAGTCAGGGATTTTTGTCAGTGGATCCTCAAACTGAAGAGCAGCAGAGGAACACGGTTGCTGATGTCTGAGCAGCACTCCGTGCATCCTGTTCTTTTTCTGTGGTTTAATTTAACTTCCTTCGCAGCGACTACAGTTTCATGAGCTCAGTTCAATCGGACGGGTCAACAAATTGGCCATTCACGGCAAAGAGGGTACGCCACCATCGTTGGCCTGAAACGGCCTCGGCTCTTTGAAGGAGCTCACAAAGAATCCGAGATGAAACGAGGATTGTGTTGGCTAGAACAAACACAATACGCACAAACATGAAATCCTGCTTCAATGGACGGTATCAAAAGTGTGGCAGCCGGCGGAGAAGTCGGCGATTGTGAAGCATAAATCAAGTTGACTCGAGTGCTCTACCTGTACTTTATGTTACATTAAAGTAGAAACTGAGATTTTTGATTATAAGGAAGGACTGGGAAATGCACATGTTCAGAAACGGTGCCATTGAAATGAGTGGTGAAGCCATTCAAATCAGCCAATTATAGGAGAGGGTGAGATGCACAGTAGTTGTTTGTTGGAGCATTTACTAACACTGCATGTTTTATCTTTGTTCCCCAGCGTTCACCTCCATCCACCTGATCGCCACGGGTGTCTCCTGCTTCCTCGGAGCGGGGCTGCTGTCCTTCCTGATCTACGTTTACTGCCAACGCTTCCACAAGCCCTCGCAGGAGTCGGCCGTCATACACCCCACCACCCCCAACCACCTCAACTACAAGGGTAACACCACGCCAAAGAATGAGAAATACACGCCCATGGAGTTCAAGGTGCGTGAACATCAGAGGTTACGCCCGCAGAGGTTACACAGACAAGTCGATACGGGTGGAAAACGAAAACGCTATTCATCGGCACAAACGCACACGATGTAAATGATGAGGACTCAAGGGCGGCGAACGTGATTCATGTTTTATTTAGAACCTCTTTTTTCATGCATTTATCTCAATAGAGTGCTAACCAGAAGATGAATTACTGCTCATTTCTATTCCTGCTCGCTCCTATATAGAACCTATAGACTTTCAGCCCCGCCGACCTGCCCACAATCCATGTCCTTATTAATGGGCCCCATTAGCTTTCTTTAGCATTAGTGAGCCCCCAACCTACAGCAGCGATCAGTCTACTGTGCGTTCGCATTTACAAGTTAGGAAACTCTTTTTTTTGTGTGTGTTTTTTCTCTCTAACTATTTGAAGTTTCATTAAAGCTGTAGCGCATGGGTTGTGACTCCATCTGCTGGCAGTGAGAGTGTATTACACCAACACACCATGGCCGTTTGAATAAACTGTGAAATGACTCGTTTCACTTGCAGAGTAGGATTCATTTGGTCTGATAAGACTTGGAGAGTCTTTTTAGTCCAGGCTAGCAGAGCTGACTATAGAGGATGTGCAGTATGAATTTATCCGGCCAGCAGGAAGTGTCGGTACTGTCACACAAAGTGTGAAACCTTGGTATAGTGATCAATGCAGGGGGGGGTTGCCCTGGGGCGTCAATGAGCATTTAGGGAACCATTTTTCAAGTTCTTGGATGTTGTAGATACTGATTTATATTTAATGGTTCCACACTACAGTTTTCATCCCAGGAGAATACTATGGGTTATTCTGTCTCGGTAAAATCCTTGTAAGGAATGCTGATTAACAGCTGTACATAAATAAAGACTTTTTATCACTTTACACATAAGGGTAAGTTGGAAGAGTTGGAAGTTTATCACCACCAACTATCCTGATGTACCCCCCCCCCCCAATTACCCTACAGCAGATAAATGTGAAAACGATTTTCCAGTGTTGGACGCTTCACACGCATTATTCTGCAGAGTGAAGCTCAAAGATCCAACTGCTGCAACCAAAAGCAAACCACATCTGGAGTGAAGGAGCACTTTAAATATTATTGAATTCATTCATTCAATTTAATTTCCTTCCCTGCTTATTCCTCACTGGAGTAGCGGGGTCTGCTGGAGCCAAGACAGGTGGACAGCCTATTGTGGGGCACACACACAGTTCACTCACACACTCATACCTACAGACAATCTGGAGTCTCCAATGGAGAAGCTGGAGAGAACCCACACAGACACGGGGAGAACATGCAAACTCCCCACAGAAAGGTCCCAGCCCAAGGACTTGAACCTGCCAACTATGTCAGTGTTTTCATCCTCTTATATTCAAATCCTTCAAATACTTTACTCTAATCCTGGACAGGTATCCTGCCTCTCTGAACAATCCATCGTTTAGACGTTCCAATCAGGCAGCCAATCAGGCAGAATGCTGTTGTTGCATCTTGAATCTCACTGTGATTGTTCTTTTAAAATCTGGATGTGATGTCTCTCATCATTTAAACCACAGATTTACTTTAGTTTTTTTGCAGGTGCTGCAGTCAGCCTGCTGCTGTGTGTTTCCACTTAGTGTCGTATTCTTTCACAATTCATTTGTTTGCTTCATAACAGCTGTCTAATGGCTCTTATTAATTAACAATCATGTTGATTTGATATGATTAGATCTGGATCCCCCACGAGCTGCTACAAATGGAACTCCTGGGTCTACAGAATTAAAACATAATAATCAATGATCTAATAAAATGAAATACACACAATTGGTGAAACATTATAAGAAAGAATGTTTTAACTTATTCAGTTATTCACCATCACAGCGGGTACATTTTTTTTAAAGATATTTTTTAAGTGCACTCTATTTGTCACTGACGTCTGAATGGGGCTGTTCTTCTATTGCTTGGTACAGTGGGTGGCTGACGAGGCGTTCCCAATGCAACGTGTTCAGCTGGTACAGGATGATCAGGCTGATGAAAGAGAAAGGCAGCTTTTCTCTAAAGAAACTAAAGCAGTGATCAAGCGTGTGACAATCCTTCGGATTCAGGAATCTGTCACTTCAACTGATTCTCCGTTGACCATCCACCACCGACGGCATCGGCCTCCTGACACGTGTTGTTCCTGCCGCCGCCGCTGCTCCTGCGGATGGCGGCGCTGACAGCCGCCGTGGTGCTGAGAGTCTGAACTCATTAGCTTTAATGGGCAGGAGGAGTGACCGGACTGCAGGATGTGCAGCCGATGTCACGGCGCACCTCCACGGCGCCGTTTATCCGGCGGGCTCCCTCTCCTCCAGGCCAATTTATGATGCCCAATGTTTCACCGTACATTTCACCGAGGCTAACCTGATTATCTCCCTGCCTCTGTCCCCAGAGCTGTTCAGATGGATTACATTAGTCTAATGCTTCCCCTGGAAAGTGTTTCACCTTATGTTCAGCTTTATACCAGAGGACTCAGCAATTGCATTAGAATAAAATGTGGGTTTTAGATTTGTTTTTATTTAAGAGAGCTGCAGTGAATTCCTGCCATCTCATATATTAGTGTACTGAGTATGCCTGACATGAACTAAATTAAATTTGTTAAATTGGTTTGCTTTGGTTGTGAATGTACTTACAGTGTAGAAGCCATAACCTCAGAGCTAGTGGAGGAATTTTATTCACCTTGGGCAAGAATTATTCTGATATTATGTGTATGGTTTATATGATGTGGTATTACTCATCTGGTCATGTCAGTTCTGTCCATAATTGACTTGAGAAATGTGCTTTCTCGAGTAAACAACTGAAGTCTTCTAGGAAACTGTTTCCAATTACAATCAGCAATTTTCTCTAGTATTTGGTGTTGGTCTCTTAAAAAGTAAACAAATAAAAAAGAAGAAAGCAATAGAAATATTGCCAGAAACCCCTCACAAATGTTCTTAAAGCTGCTGTGGACAGTTTGTTTCGCCCCCTTCTGGCTTTGAGAGGAATTACAGAAACACTGTCAACATGCTTGTCTCATAGGCTCCACCCTAGGCTGTGCAATGGTGAATACATTCCTTTAATGATCACAACACCACTGTGAAATGACTAGTTTTACTCATAATTATCAGAATGTGATCCATTCAGTCCGATAACTGTGTGAACTTGAATGTAGGGCTTGAATGTACCAGACTTGCTGTTAAAAGTCTGAGAACAAGGTTGATTCTCTGAAATTTTTCAGCAAAAATAATTCTTTGAATTTTTTCTCTGTTGCCATTCCAGACGCTGAACAAGAACAACCTGCTGCCGGACGAGCGGTCCAACTTCTACCCGACCCCGCTCCAGCAGACCAACGTGTACACCACCACCTACTACCCCACGGCGCTCGGCAAGTACGACTACCAGCCCAACTCCTCCCCCTCGCCGTGCAGGACGTACAACCACAGCAACAACAGCTGAGACATGCCCCCGCGACCGGCCGCTCTACCCCCGCCCCCCGCAGCCCAAACGGACAACACACCCCCACACACACACACACACCTTCCCCTGATGCCGCGGTGACATAACAGAACTAATATGAACCTGGAGCGTTTTCTCAGAGCTCGGCTGGGTTCGTCCGCTCACCCCTCACCCCCCCTCAGGCACCCACGGTTTCTTCCACATGGTAGGCTTTGTGTTCTTAAGAGCGTTTTCTGGAACTTTCCATGGGGAGACGAGGCTTTGGCAACAATGCCTGCTCGGGGACTTATGCAACCAGCCGGGGGACCGGGGTGGGGGGGTGTTATTGTAAGGGCCTGACTGGATATAGCAGTGTCAACCTGGAGCATCATGGGGGAAAAACTCCTGAACACTTCAATTCCAGAACATAATGTGTGTGTGTGTGTGTGTGTATATATATTTATATATATACACATACACGCACACTTTCTCCTTTGCAAACCACATCCTCAGCCCCTCAACAAAAGACGGCTTCCTGAGAACAAACGGAGCTTTATCGTCGCCCAACGCCGACGAGTCGGAAGAACAACAAAAGAGAGAACTCAGCGAGGTCGATGATGAAATAGATTACCAATCGATATCGGCTTCGTGGTTCAGGACGGATGCACGCACCACGTTGTTGACGTTTCACATGACGGGGGGGGGAGAGATAAGAACGGCCGAGTCGTCAAACACCACACAACAGCCTGAGATGTGGAGAAAAGTTCTCCACGAGCTGCTGATGTCACGTCACCTTCTGGCGGTCAGAGACGTTACTGGTCGAGTCGCAGCGACGGGGGGGGGTTATCGGCAGCAGCCTGAACTGTACATAAAGCTTTGGGAACGCCTTGGGTGCCTGTATGCAGCAGTGGGCATGGACAAGAGTTGTTGTTTTTCTATTTCTTCTGTTTTGTTCCCTCCCTCCAGAACAATAAAGACTTCTGAAAGGGAATTGATTGATTCTCCAATTGATTCTCCAATGGATGCATCGATTCTGCTGAGTGTTAAATAGCACTTTGGTCATATCAAATATGGCCGGTGTGCTGAACAACTGGATTGGGTTTTCTATGATGGTAGAATAAGCTAGTAGACTGGCACTTGTTCTTTTTTATGTTTTTTTTTTTTCAAAGATGATATTCGTTTGATGCTCAGACGAGCCGTAGCATAGGAGGAAATATTTTGTTAAATAAGATATAGCTGATTAATTCCTGTTTTCTCTAATTTTCACCTCGCTGAATGAACACATTCCTTTGTTTTTCTTGTTTTTTTTTCCAGCGGTAACCATTGCATCTTCAGTTCGTGAAATGTTAACACAACGATAAATTGACATACGTCGCTGATGTGTTTTTGTTTTTTACAACGAAAAAGACCGGAACAAAACATCTATTTGCCCCCTCTTGAAGAAAAAAAAAAAAAAAGTTATGCTTGCTGAGGTTTGCCTGTGTGAAGATGTAAACGTGTGCATGTGTGTGTGGGTGGACGCGTACATGCAACCATGTACATGTCTGTGCGGCTGTGCGCTCGACTGAACAAGGAGGGGAACTGTATTTTGTACAATGTAAATGCTTTCATACATATGATATATATGAGGATGTCTGTAAACGCGTATGTGCATTTTTTCCACATTCTGTCGCTGACACTCCAGCTGTTCCACTGGTTTTTTCTATATTTCATGTTATGAGATGTTAATCATCGTAAGTTAAAGCATCGACCTCTGGTTCCTTCAGAGGGGGAACGGACACTATTTATAGTCAAAGCTTGGTTTATAAAGGGCATTTTCACAGCTATATTTTATTATTATTGCCTGATCGATGAATGCTAACCCAGCAACGCTTTTTCAGTTCAGCTACTGTACATGCACGAGATGAGAGCTCTATCTGTATATAGGAGCGACAGCCTTCTGCGGCCCATTTAATGACCCTGAAGAGGACCGTGTAAATGTATCTGTATATTGTATAGCTAACACTGTTTGTTAAAAAAAAAGAGAAAAAAATGAAAAAAAGCCTTATAGTTGTTTAAAACAAGCGCAGCAGCTAAGTACACATCGACCATGAGGTTTGTTTGGGGACAGAGCTCCACGGCGTGACCCACCCCCCGTGGCTTATGACCCGTCCAGCTGCTCAAACATCGGATTTCCAGAGACACATGAACCCAGACTCAAAATAACTCAGTGTAGCACTGATAATACGACAGAGAACCAAATATTAGAGACCACACCATTCAAACAGTAACTCAACGTGATCCACCATCAGAGGAGGTTTCATTCTAATCGACATGCCTGTGGTTGACGATAAAGATGGGTGGTCATGTTTTTTTGTTTATGGTTTTTTTTAGCTCTGTCCTCTGATGTGAGGCTCTGTGCCCTTCTATGCAACTTACCAGGTGTACGGTTAGACCTGTCATGTAGACTGTAATCACTGCCTTTTAGACACTGTGAATTTTTTGGTACCCTATATTTTTGTATATTGTACATTATAAAGGATAATAAACCTTGATGCCAACACAACACTAGGCTCTGTCTGATATGTAGTTGGATGTAGGATGTTAGGGTTAAACTCCCAACAGGGTGCCTTTAATGGTACCTGAGCATTTTTAGTTTTATACAGTTTTGCGACATTTCAAAGAAAATGTTGCAGTAGTTACTACAATAGCAACATCACATAAAGATTTTACTTTGTATATTATATTTTTTACTTTCCCCTGTACTGTTCACCTCTTATCTTATATTTCTTGACCCACACTTGTTTGATTATGAAGCACAAAGGATTAAAACAAGTTTTACTCCTCCTTTATAAATTAACGGTCAAGACCAAAGAGCATAAATTTATATGTTGTCTGGATACTCTGCTCCCTCTAAAAAAAAAAAATCACAATATGTCTGATATAAAATGGGTCAATGGGGGCGCTCTTAACATCTGTAATTAGAATGTGGAAATAAAATTGAAGTACTTTAGTATATTACTATTAATTTACTGTGTCACAATTAGGGATAAATATAAAAAAAGGAAATAAAACATTTATGGCTATTATGAAGCATCTCTGTATGTCTCAGCAGCTGTTTGGGAAGTTGAAGAAGCTGTAGATCAACTTCCACCGCTTTACTCTCTGCTCCATCATGTTCTGGTTAAATCTTCTGTCCCTCATCCACAGCGTCATTAAGCTCACATCCCAGCTGAATTCTTCCATTAATGCTGCTGCTGTTCTGGTCCCCTCAGTGGACCCATCCGGCTCACATGGGAACGCAGCGTCTGTTGCCACCTTCAGGCTGGCTTTGTTAACACATGTAATTACCTCAGCTGTTAGAATATCTCCTCCACAATACTTCCATCTCTGCACGGTGCGCCGCCTCTCGCCTTTTGTGCTTCGTAAATGCCTCGCCGCCGCCTCGCGGGGCTCTAATCATGCATCATAACACAATAGGCTGTAGAAAGCACTTCCTGTTCGCGCCGTCCCCGGAGTTCGGCTCTTGTGTCCCCGTCTGACAATGTTATCAGTCGGCGTGACAAGCGTGGCCACCAGGGATGGAAACAAACTTCATCAATAGCAAAAAACGTGGATTGTGTGACAAGTGCTGCACCCAGCATGGGATTCAGAGCGTCAGCCACCAGGATCCCCTCGTGTGCAGCTCCCTGCAACGCCACCGGGTTCCTGCAGAGCGCTGACCCTGGACATATTCCCTTCAGCTGGGTCTGAACGCTGGAAAAATGCCCGGCCAATGTTTCTCAAAACAAAGTCCCTGGAGTCGATCTAGATGAAGGTTCAAACACAAACAATCTCTGTCTCACATGAGAGGCGCACGCAGCGGCGGGGTGCAGCGGCGTGGAGCCCGCAGCAGCTGTCCTTTGAGTTGACTCAGCGTGCAACTGCTGCTTCTCCTGTCCCATGAATTTATGGATGGTTTTGCCCCAGTTTGTGAATCCAACACATTTAACTCAACATTCACACACATTCAACTTCACCCACTTTGTTCTACTCTCTCTCTAAATATATATAGACAGATTTAGAAAGGCGAGATTTCGCTGATCCTCCGTTAGCTACTTGCCCGTGGATGCTAGTTTTCTCAGGGTGGCTGCTGATTGCAGAATTGTTAAATATTTTGAGTTTGGATTTAAAAAAAAAAAAAAAATTCTGACTTCCCTGCAGAACTTTGCTCCCCGCTGCTAAACCGGTAGTTCACAGACCCTCAGGAAATCCCAGCACTATTATCTAACAAAACAGAATCTGGGCCTAAACTCATTCATTTATGAGCACATATAAAAGCAATGTGCCCACTATGCATGCAAAAGTATGAAGTGAGATACATCATAAGTCCACCAAACATTAAAAAAAAATCGACTTCAGCTTCCACTTTTCTATAGAAAAACAAACTTCCTATAGTCACTGCACTAGCATTACTGGTGTCAGGGACAGGGATGGATGCAAAAACATGACGACAGTAGCTTGAATCAATCATTGTTTTTTGGGCGTGTGGATGTGTGGAGCTGGGGAAAAGTTCACCCGAGTAGATGCTTGGTAGCATCATACATATCAGTTATTTGTGGGAATCTGGTGAAACTTCTTGAAACTTCTGCTTTAACAGGTTTTCTGGAGCTGGGAGTGACAGTGTGAACATCCCACAGTGTACCACCCTGCAGGAGGAAGTCATCGCTGGCAGGTAAACGGAAAATAACCGGCGGTGTACCATGCATATTAGCAAAAAGATCAAGTAGAACCAAGGCTGATTAGTAGGAAGGTGGAAGTCACAATCCAATGGCTGTCATGGAAAGTGCATTCTCACCCTTCAACCGCTGAACAAATGATTGCGGCGCTGGAATCCTTCTCAGTTGGAGAAGAGGGGAAGAGATGGATGAGACGGACGAGCCAAGTAGTCAGGGTGTGTCCAGCCGAGTGCCCGTGGATCACGGCTGGTGCCAGGGGCCCGGACACCGCCGCTTCATCATCACACTCGCAACGATTCCGCCGCCGCGCGGAAGATCAAGATCAAAAAGGAGGAACAGCCACTGTCACACGGGACGGGAAAAAAAAAAGACACTGAATAAATTCTGATAAAACATTCTGTGTACGCTCAGCCTGTAGCCCCTCACATAAATAACAGAGTGCACTCAGTTGGTATTTTACACTGAAGCAACTATATCATGGTTGTCAGAATGGAGAGCCGAGCACTCTTCATCCCCTAAAACACACTCACGCACACACACACACTTCAAATATCCCTCTACTGTATGCGTCCTTCTCATTTGGTTCAATGCAGCCCTCGCTGTACCTCTCAATTAGGGAGAGCAGCCTCACTGCACTTTTATTAATGGTCACAGTGAAAGCATTAATCAGCCGGTGTTCTGCTGACAGACAGAAGCAGCGATCAGCGGCCTGGCTGCCGGCCACGAGGAGGCTGCGGGCTGGAGGAGGGCACGCAGATAAGATGGCAGAGGAGTACGGGGGGAGGGGGGGGAGGGAGGACGCGCCCCCCGCTTTGTAACTCCCCCCTTCAGCGCGACACTGAGTAATGAGAATAACACCGAGCAGAAGGGAGGAAAACATCGGCCTCAGCGCGGTGACGATTACCGATATTAATGAGGAGTTTTGTTAAAACAGAGATAGCGGCCGGTGAAAAATGAGTCGGCGTCCGCCACGAACGCCGCGCCGCCACCACAGCCAACATTCATCACGGATTATCTTGGAAGTTATTGGCTTCCTGAAGGCCATTGTGTACAAATGTGTTAACACTTTAAAGGATACAAGAGACAATCCCATTAAAAAAAATGGCAACGCCAGTTTCAACTGAGGCATACATTACAAAGCATTTATTCAAATAACTACTGGTTTTATTCATTTTTTTTCTATTTGGCCATTTTCCTAGTTTAATATTTAAATTTTATCATCCATAATTAGATAACGTCCGCCTGCTCACACACTCACAGTGAATGAAGTCATGAATCTAAAGATCCGTAGTGGTGTCCCTACACAAACCTACGCGCTTATATTTTAGAATCTCTCCACTTACACACAAGCACTGAAAGTATTTTTCTCCCCTTATAATAGGGCAGCATTGGCATTGAGAGCTGTGCTTCTGTCCAACTGTTGAATGTAAATTCAATAATCAATCTCCTTTTAGCTTTAGTTTTGTTTCATTGTCTGCCATTCCTGGGAAAGATAAGATTTTCTTTAGCTGCTAAATGTTGCTTTTTCTTCAGCAGCAGCGATTCACCCTGTTTGCTGTATGGTGCTGGGTAGGTTCTGTTGTACAATGGATTTGCCAAAGCCTATTTGTTAAAATCAGGTGCCGTTTCTGCCAAAGAGTGCTGAAAACAAAACGCTCAGCTAAAACAAAAAAAAAGAGAATGTGTAAGGCTGCAGGGTTGTTGGCTAGCTGAGATCGCTGCAATCCGTCATTTACTCAGCTAAACGTCGCAGCAGTTGGACGGGCCGACGTTGTGTTCTGTAAAGCACTTTAGGTTCTAAAGGCCTCAGTGGAAATAAAGTAAATTATAATTATCCTCAACTACTAAAAGTTTAGGGTCACCCAGACTTTCCAAGAAAGGTCACAGGTCAAATGAGTTGCAAAATGAATAGAAAATATAGTCAAGACTTTGACAAGGTGAGAGGTAATGATATTTATATTGGAAATAATCATTTTCTCCTTCAAAACTTTTCTTCAAAGAAAGCTCCATCTAACCAGCTGAACTCTTTCAGCTGTGCTAAAAGTGTGTCATTACACAAGTGTTTTCTAATCATCCATTAGCTTCTAATGCGATTAGCAAACACAATGTGCCATTAGGACACTGGAGTGATGAATGCTGGGAATGGGCCTCTGTACACCTATGGAGAAATTACATTTTACACTTTTCTTTTCCTTTAGCTGTCCAAATAATACAAATCAAGTTGATATGTTTACAGTCTTTAGTATCAGAGGCCACCTTTTGGCTGTTTTACTTCCTCCAGCATCCAGCTCTAATCACAGTTGCACAATGACCGTCTGATGTTTGTTCCGTGTTGTCGTGTTTACAGAGCAAGCCACCGGTTGTTCTCCGTGCGTGTTCGGCGGCGTCCCAGGAGGCGGCCGGCAGACAGACGTGTATGTTCTCCCCCAACGAGACAGGACGGGCGGATCACACGGCGTCTGAAGTCGCAGCCAGAAAACATTGTCATTGTCTGCAGGGACGGAGGCTCAGCCGCCCCCCGTCCCCGCTCCCCATCATCCTCCTCCTCCTGTTTGATATGATTCATCAGCTCGGCATTAATCCACTGGCCAGTTCTTCCGTTTGTGAGAGTGTGTGTGTGTGTGTGTGTGTGCGGTCTGGGCAAAGCTTGTCTGGGAGGAATCGGTTGTATTGGAAATTTAATCAAAGGAGCCACTAAAGTGCAATCCATTGTAGAACAAAATCAAGCTGTGCACTCAGGTACCTCCCTCTCATCTGCTGATGTTCCATTCACTGAGAAATAACACGCACGCACACACACCTTTGTTATTTCGCTTACTATTAGTATTAGAGTACAGTTTCACTAGGCAAACTATGGCACTATATGATGAGGATGCGTGAGCCACATTCACACTTAAATGTGTAATTTCACACGTGTGAAAGTGTTGATTATTCATAGCTGAAAATGTCCAGAAACTACTACTAAATGCCATCATATTACAATTTTATGTGTAAAAAGATATTTCAAGACATATGTGATTCTAAAAAATTAAAGGAAGAAACTGACTGAGCCTTTTCAATAATGGTGGAGTTTTTTCTTCATCCTGAGCTTCCATCAGGGAAAAACGATTCATTGTCAACACAAAACTCAAGAAAAATTCCATGGACAAATATTATTAGTAGTGTGAGAATATGATAATTGGCTTTTTAGACCAATGGAAATCATTCATACATACATCGGATTGATGCATTTATGTAGAAAGTCAAAGAAAAGGGACAAGAGAATGTAAAGATTCACTCTCTGTGGAACTAATTAAGGCAGAGGTGAACCTGCACCAGGTGAAAAGTTCAGTTGTAAAATCTATGAGAGTTCAGAAAAACTCCCAAAAAATTAAGTCATGTTTCCTCAGCAGACCAGAGCACGTTGGCTACTGGGGTTTACAGTGAATCATTGTGATGAACAGTTATATCAGGAGGGGGGTTGGACTGACAAATCTGATTGGTGTTAGCACCAACCAACCAGATGATCTCTCTTTAACCCTCTGAAGCCGAACAGTTCATTTAACCTTAAATAACTTTAGATCAGTAAATCACAGCTCCCTAGATGATTTTAACCTGAAACAGTTGCTCTGTTTCAATGCTGAGCCCATGTCTGTTTCAGGGGGCTTTGTAACATAAATCTATATGGGTAGATCCAATATTGACTGTTTATTATCAGTACTATCAAATATTGCAGCTCAACTTAAGCATTTTCCCAAAATGCTTTGACAATTTTTTTGCAGCGCAAGCATGAATATTATTTATATTCATAATTCACAGTGCAATTACGTTTTTAAGTTGTAATTAGGCCTACAGAAGATTAATGTGTATTTCTGACAGGAGGGGGCATGGCCAACCTAGTTAGTAACATGTTGGAACTAATTTATTTCCTGCGTAAAGCGTTAAAATTACACATTGAATGAGGTGCTTGGAGCTTTGAGCCTCTTTAAATGTTTTACATTTTCAAGCCGTGACTTAACACTGCTTTAAAACCCATGAACATTGGCCCCTAACCTCAGCCACATGTATTATTACCGTAACCACAACCTCAGCTCTGTGGTTCCTATGAGATCCTATTGATTTACTTAAATTTTTATTTATTTTTTGGAAAGCACAGGAAAATGACCATGTAGTTTTGTCATTTAATTCACTGGCAAAGGGCCACACAATGCAGAGTGAAACATTTAGGAACAACTCTCAGTTGCAACAAACTTCATTGAGTGACTTCGGCTTCAAGTCCTTGGGATCCCTGAACAAACCGGCTCCTGGAGGTCAAAAGGTCATGTTGAAGGA
Source organism: Eupleurogrammus muticus (assembly GCA_036785175.1). Lineage (NCBI taxonomy): Eukaryota > Metazoa > Chordata > Actinopteri > Scombriformes > Trichiuridae > Eupleurogrammus > Eupleurogrammus muticus. Next base: position 5,006,012 of record JAYKQN010000001.1, read on the forward strand.
GAAGGTGCGGCGATCTCCTTACTTGTAATAGGCGGTGCCTGGAGTTAACCCCGGCTGACAGAGAGAGATGAGTGGGAGAGACACAGCCGGCAGTGATATACGGGCCTCTCCTCCTCCTAATAAAGCAGAGAGGGGAGACCAAATGATGTTAAATCACCTCCGACGCCTCATCCTCACATGGAGCCAAGCCTCCGCGCTCGGCCATTAAAGTAGCCGCTGCACAATTCGGTTTCCAAGAAGCTCATTTAAGGAACATCAGGGTTTATGGTAGTTGCGCAGCGCAGAGCTTGAGTGAGCCATTTGCGTTTTATTCAATCTACTTAAACCAGCTGACGGAGGTTGTAAAGGTTGGCAGTCGCACTGAGTGGAAGCAATATTGATGACAGCGTCGTAAATAAAACTGCTGATGGCACGGAAATATTGATGGGGGGACACGGGTACCTCCGAGTGTGAAGCGAGGTAACGCAACCTCCACGCTCTTCCTGCAGCTCCCGGAGCTGTAAGTCACGCAGAGAGCGACGTAAAGGAGGCGCGGCGCACTTCAACATTAAAGCCAAAAGTTCACACAGGTGCCTGTTGAAGCGCATATTCCCATCAGGCTGTGGGGCCGACATTCTGCAGTTTCTTCAACAAACACCTTAACTTATGTTTGACCCACCGCCACGACCACAGAGGTCAAAGCACGCGAAGTGAAAAACGCAGAATCGTTCAAACAAACTTCGCATCTGCAACACAGTGGTGAGCGTTCGCCTGTGTGGTTCGCCATTCCAGGCGTGGAAAATTCAAAAAGCGCTTAAACAACAAAACCAAGCACGCGGTTATTAAAGTTTCAACAAAGTAATTGTAAATCCGTTTTTCCGGTCGTGCATTCGCCGCAACGCTCTGACGGGCTTTTAAGCAATCCCCCCCTTCCTGTCCTTGTGTTTGTTTGACGCCATTTTCCTGCAATGTCACTGAAACACATGCACACACACCGACCGTTGTGTTCCATTAGGCGTAAGTGACAATTTCTTTAAGGATAAAAAAAAATACTACACACATCACCATAGCAGATATTAACAGATTAAAGTAACATGTTAATCAAAGGACAACAAGCTGTTTTCTCATTCATAGTGTGCTTACAGTGTAACACCACTGTACTTATGACGGATTTTAATGCTACACGACGCCACTGCAGAGATAAACGGACTATAAAGTCTTTTTTTTGGGGGTATTATTACTTCTAGAGCTAATTTACTTGCACCCCTCCAACGCCTCCCACAAGCAATAAGTCAGATATTTTGTGCAGTTGGAATGAGTCATTGTGAGGCTGTGCTGAGTGAACTAGGTCTGTTTTTTGGGGGGAAAAAGGTGCATAAAACCCTTTCCTCTCTGATCCAGGGGTGCTCCTGTGAGATCAGCGCTGCATGAGTGTGGGCGTCCAAGACTGGGATGTGCAGAGCTGCAGTCTGGCTGTGAAATCAGTCAAATCCAGAACATAGCTGCAAGCTTTTGTTTGGTGGTGGTGGTGGTGGTGATGGGGGGTAGAGAATCACAGGAAGATTTGGCTCTAACTTTCCTCTCCGCTCCCCTGCTCCTGTACCTGAGCCGGCGGCGGCTCGCCCCCCCCGCCCCCGAAACACGACAAACAAGGTTCACCGTTACAAGATGTCGTTCCTTGTTTATGCTCCACTCCCTGCGCCTGCTGGCGTAGGGATCAGGGGGTTTAAATTCCTCTTTTTTTAACAGCACCTTTACAGAAACACACTGAACTGATGCAGTGAAGTCACTGCACTGTGCGTGGAAACAAAGAGCTGAGACAAATTCAGATGGATGTACACGGTGTGTGTGTGTAGGTATGTGTGTGTGATCACATCTTTGTTCAACATAGTGGAAATATTTTATCCAGTCCTCACTTTTTTAATGGCTGTTTGAGGGTTAAGACTCAAGGATGGGAAAATCTTGCATTCTGATTCAATCAGTTTAATGAAATGGCAGAGAGATGACTTCACTGCATTAAATCTCAGAGGAGTTGGACAATTCTTTACAGAAACTATAATTACTGTATTACAATAATGTTACTGCCTTATAATGATGTTCAGTTCTTTAAACTGATATCAGCATTAGGCACAGTTACAAGATGCTCTAAATACATTTTATTAATGATGCAATGTTTCCTTAGACAAGATATTCATCATGCAATTTTTCAACCAAAAAAAACAAACTGCTCCACTTACAATTAGGAGATTACTTGCTACAAACAAACATTTTCCCCAATAATGTATTGTGCACATGAGTAAACACATTATGCCCTAAAGAAATGAATGTAGCCCAGATGACATTTCTGTTTTTAAATTGAGTTTCAGTCTGAAAACAACTTCTCCTCTTCCTTTGTATGCTGTTTTTTTCTTTTCCTGCACCTGTATCCACCTGGGATTGGATGTGCTCCTTCTTTGCTCTTTTTCTCTCTCTTTTTTTTTAATACCGTGAACACACACAGCAGGGGAAGAAGCAATTTGAAAAACAATAATGTAATCCTAGTCAGCAACACCCAAACTTATGTCCTCAGAAATGGAATCAACTCTCTCAAACAGTGTTGAGTATAAATTGAAACATCACGGTATGACCTTGCCAAAAGTAAAATATCAGCATTAAGTTTATATTCATTTGTTATGATCATGCTTTGGTAATGCTATCCACTATATTCTATACATTTCTCAAACAATATAATTAAGAACAGTCTTGTTTAATCATGCTTAAATAGTTCAGATCGTATAATTTTTACATTGTATGCATTTTTTAAGGTTTTTATTATTAAAGGAGAAAAAAAAATCCAAACCTACATGATGTGAAAAAGTGATTGCCCCCTAAACCCAATAACTGGCTGGGAAAGTAATTGAGATCTATCAGTCTGGAGAAGGCTATGAAGCCATTTCTAAAGCTTTGGGACTCCAGTGAACCACAGTGAAAGCTATTATCCACAAATGGAGAAAACATGGAACAGTGGTGATCCTTCCCAGGAGTGGCCGGCCGACCAAAAATCACCCAGAGAAAACTCATCCAAAAGGTCACAAATGGACCCACGACAACATCCAAAGAACTTCAGGCCTCACTCGGGATCAGTGTTCATGACTGTACCATAAGAAAGAGCCTGGACAAAATTGCCAGGAAACAAACCCACTGCTGAGCAAAAAGAACTTTAAGTATTGTCTAAATTTTGATAATCCCTGAAACTATTGTTGGTCGGACCAGGTGTTGAAAATTGTGAAGCATATTTAGATGATGTAGTTGCCTACTCCTCCACCTGGTCCCACCATCTCTACAGTCTGTCCATGTTATTGCACTAGTCATTACATTACAACAACTACCTCATAATGCACATAACTGGGACAATCAGTACTGTCTTGTTTTGTCTGTTTTATCTTGTTGAACTTGTCCTTCCACTCCGTACTACTTATGTCTTGTCTTGGGGTACTCATGTCTTGTCCTGTCATACATGTTTGTTTGTTTCTAGTTTTTTTAGTTTAGCACTTTACCATTGTTGTTGTACCGTAGTTTGGGATTGTCTCGTCTTGCGCACCTGCACTTTGATGTTGTTGTACATGTAAACGCATAGGATAGTGAGAAACGAAATTTCGATTCCTTTGTATGTCAAGTACATGTGAAGAAATTGACAATAAAATTGACTTTGACTTTGATCATCTTCAGTTGTCTCAGTGAGGCCTCCCTCACACTTAACCTGGCAAAATGTGAATTTGGCAAGGCCACTGTCATATCTGGGGAAACAGGTTGGTCAGGGACAGGTGCGTCCGTTGGCAGGGAAAGTCCAGACGATTGTGGATTTTGTTTGAAAGTGGAGTTCGTTGAAAAGTTTTGTTTGGTCCCCTGCTTGCCAGGCTGCCTTAGAGTCTGCCAAGGCATTACTGTGTAGCACACCTGTGCTTGCAGCACCCTGCAGCGCAGGCGCTGTACTCCTATTGACCACCCTGTCTGTTACTTCTCCAGGAAGTTCAGTAAGCACCAGCTTCATCACAACACGATCAAGGAGGAAGCTCTTGCCCTCCTGTTCGCCTTACAGTGGATCCAACTCAAAGCCCGTCCAAATATATACGGATGTGATAAGGTGATGACCCCTCCCCTTCTCACCTGTTTATAAGGGGGGAACTGACTTTTTCCCAGACAATTTTGCAGGTGAACGTGCCGTCAGGGACTGGCTGTTTTGGTCCACCTGCCGAGAGGTCCGCTGCTCCTGTTCTTCTGGTTGCCCTGATCCCTTTTTGTTGGGAGGCCACTCCGGTCGCCCACAATGGACCACAACCCGCTAACAATCTTCGCAAACACGCGCAATTCGGACCAGCAGCTCATGCGCTGGTCTCTTCTTCTGCAGGACTTCAACCTGCAGATTCACCACAAAAAGGGCACTGGAAATGTGATAGCTGATGTTCTGTGTAGATGTTACTCTGAGCCATAGAAATTAAATATTAGGGGTATGCTTAAATTCTTGGGTTCGGGGAAGTTATGACTTGTCATATTTTGTGTGTTTTGTGTGGTTTGTGTCTGCGTGTGTTCCCTGTCTCCTTTTATGCAAGTAGGGATGTGCCATCTCCAGGATTCGATTGGCACATTTGATTAGCTGAACACCACCCAGTAAATAAGGAACCAAGATGGCGACAGGCAGACACACAACTGGTGTTCGTCATCCTCCTCGTCTACCAACAGGCCACATGTTTGCTAGTATTTCTCGTATGAATAGCAGGGGTGGACTGCCTTTTGATTTGATCTTGTTTTCTCCTGTTTTTGTTAAGTTAGGAAGGTAAATCTTTTCTGATTTTGTTTTCTGAGATGTGATTTTTCTAGATAGAGCTGTTTTGGTTGTTTTGGCCTTTGCCTAACCTGAAGCTGATTTTATATTATATTCTGAAGGTATAGTTGTTTGAACATTGTTGTAAGTAGAGAGTTTTTGTGAATAAATTCTTCTTTGTTTGATTCATTACCACCTTGGTGTAAGTGGCTATTTGGGACTCAGGGAAGAGGACATCCCTAGGCCGGGGCATAACACTATTGAGGAAATACTCTGTGGTCTGACGAGACCAAAGATGAATGATCCCCAAATAATGATCACTCTTTTCCACACAGGGCCATGTAGGTTTGGTGTCTTCCTTAATAATAAAACCCTTCATTTAAACACTGTATTGTGTTCAGGAAGGGGGCAAACACTTTTCCCACTGCTGTGTATAACACAATTAGGTTGAGGTAGAGTCCTCTCCACATGTGGAAGTGTCCTTGTTCCCGATGGTGCCTTCAGTGTGTGAATGATTAGATGCTCCCGATGAGCTGGAGCACCTTTCATGGCAGCCTCAAAGCAAGTCACTTTTATTCACATATACTTTGTATTGCGTACGCAGCGTGTTCGCTGCTTTGAGTGGTTGGAAGACTCGACCTCTCCCGACGCAGACCAAAGGTTTCATTCAGCGTTGGCACCGAAGGAAGCGGCCCGGGGCCAAAAACGGCAATTTCATGCAGTCATTTTGTTCCCTGCAGAGGAAGATTTAAGACAGTGGAAGTGTTGTTTGGACCGGTCACTTGGCTTCAAATTGAAGGTCATGTTTTTTTTCCCTTTTATTTCCCCTTAAGTATTCATCACCTGCACACGCAGTCACACTTTATTCCCCCTGCATTCCACTTTCAGGTGGCAGCTTGGCATCTCTAATGACACCATCAAACAGACACAGCCTCTGGGAAGTTGTACCTTTAATTTAAAGTCCAGAGAGGTGACAGGATACACGTTTCAAGACGACCTGTTCAGTCTATATCGAGGCCAGCCGACTCACATGGAGAGGCAACGCAGCTTTACAGCAGCAGAAGACTTTAAGATTGCATTTGAAAGACTTTGAAACAAGAAGCCAAAACCCATCAGAAGGATGGAACACGTTAGTTCATTAAAAAGGAATAACTTTCCAAACTAAGAGCTGCTTCACCTTGCTGGGTTGTGATACTGAAACTCTTGTTTCATAATGTGCAATAAATCAAAATGTTTTTGGATCCAAGACCATTTAGCTTTGTAGTCTATTAGTGAAGTTTTTTAAATCAAACCTCTGAGGGTATATAATAACTATTATAATGACATGAATTATTTGGTGTCTACACTTTGAGTTCACTCAATCAATGTCAATTAAAATACTTAATGATGATTCATAGGTAATTTTGAATTAATCACATTTTTATCTGCTCAAAATTGAGCATAAAGGGACATTTTTCAAGTGTAAATTACTCTCATCAGCATTGGAGTGGACAAGACATGCTTGCTTTATGCAAATTAATGCATTTTGGGAAGTAAATTACCAACAAAAACAATGACAATGATTGTCGGTTACCCTCACAGGTACAGCATTCAGCTTTTTTGAAATATCTAAATCAGAACTTATGGTGAACTCAAGCATCAACAGGCAACAGACGGACACACTGGGAGCTACATTTTCCATTACTCCAATACAGACTAAAGATTACTGCCCAGATCCTGCACTTCAGAAGCAAATCACACTATGTAATGGTGTCCAAGCCTCACATAGGGAAAATAAAGGCACAAACAAACACCCTCCTGGGGCTCTAGGATAAAAACAGGATAATAAAAAATCAGACAAATGATAAAGTGAACAGGAAAAGGAGAATGACTTTCCATTCAAAAGGACCTTTTCCTTTATTCATTGCTCTGACTTCGTGCCAGAGGGCTAAACTACAGGTGAGAGGGGAGGTCGTCATAACAGAACCCCAAAAAATGTGACGTTACAACAAATGTATCGTATGAACTTTGACAGTCCTGCATAGAATTGTCAAATAAACCAAGGAGACAAATGAAAAGTGGAGCTTATTAAATTGCAGAAAGCTGCTCGAAGCCCTCGTAGCGTTTCTGTGAGGATTACGCATCTCGGTTTTCCAGAGGCCAAGGTGTCATCTTGTCTAACAAACAGACCAATTACACAATGCAGGCAGCTCAGTGACATTGTGTCCTGGTCCGACTGCAAACACTGTGAAAATCAACTCAAATTGCGCCCGTGTGCGCATGTTTGGAATACAGATATGCATGTTTAAGTATCCCTTTAACCTTCTAATAAATATTAGGTCTGGTCCAATCTGGTTGAGAAGCTGCTCACAGAGCGTCGTCCTTTCCACGGTCAATAAAGGTCCGTCGGGACCCGACTTCAACAAAGACGTCCTCGTACACAGAATTAATGTCATTGGCCATTATAGGTTTTTAACACTTTAGTAATGATGTGAGCTCTGGTGCTCTACAAAGGATTTATTGTTGAATCACAAACAGAAAGAGTGAAGAGGTAACACGGTTTGGTAAGTTTGATTATAAAGTTTTCTGTTAGATAGATTTTGAAAATTCTCCCATCATGAGTTATATAGTTCCCATAGTCACAGCAATACAAGCTGTTTCCAGACCAGCGGAGCAGAGCCGCGAGCTGCTCAGCGACTACAGTGCGGCTAATGGTATTTTTTGGTTTCCCTCATCAAACTCGGCAAATACACAATCCAACTCCCAAATGCTGTAGTGGACGTGTTAACCTGCACATTCACCACGATATGAAACAATGACTGTAACAATGCCACATCATTTTCAAAGAGATATTTTATCTCAAAAACACCCAGGTTTCTGTCACTCGGTCTACAGCAGTATTTCATTGGAGCTCATAAATCCCCAAGTGTTCAGTCAGTATTTACTGTTCCTGTGAAGCACAGCAGCTACAGCTGAGCAGCCCAACAAGGTCCAGTGAAGTGGAGAACGAGGTGGCAGGTGTTCAGCACTCGTGCTGCTGTCCTGAAACTGACTAACAGACAATATGTTGGGATGATCAATTCTTGTTCTCTTACAGCCTTTTCCCTTCCCTGCCAGCAGTGAGGTTTTAATAGGCAGCAGTGCAACACCAATAAATGGTGATTTTAGATAATACTGTAAATATTCAACCACGGGCTGTCCTGCACAACACAAACGCATTCCTTATACTGTTGGTAGTGTTTGACACTCCAGACGTGGATGGAATATCCATGTTATTCAGGCTGGTCTGGGATGATGATGGGTCACGGTTCAGCGTGATCCCTCAGTCCGACACGTTGGTGTCCGGCGACTTGGGTCAAACTGAGTGTGGCTTCTTACTTCCCCCGATGCTTTCCTGTTTAAAACTGAGCTCAAACTTTTGCAAAGACTTGGATTCCGTTCCAATGCAAAGTTAATCGGGCCTTCACAGTGGTGCCTATAAAAAGGAAACTCACCAAGCACGCCCTAAAACAGAAGCACCTTCACCCACCTTCGATGAGAAGGAAGGGCGGGTGAAACAAAATGATATTTTAAAAAGGTGAAACAGCTGTAAATCATGACAGAGGAGCCCACAGATGGCTTATACTACTTTTTTTCAAAGCCCATCAATGTTGGCCGTGGCTGATGTCTGCTCAGGAGCTGAGCTGTGATTTAAATAGGCAGTCTGCAGGATAAAAGCCTGTCTTGCTGTTCTTCTGGCTACAGCTTTTCCGCTTGCATGGTTAGCATAATTGCTCTTGCTCAGAGGACATGCTGCTTCCGTCAGGGCCACGTCGTCCCGCATTAGAGGCGAGGCGCCTTAGCCGAGCACAGCCGGGCTTCGCAGGTAGATGTTTTTTTTTCCTCTCCTCGCACTCCCTTCTAAAATATCTCAGGAAGTTTGACACCTTTAGTTTAGGAGTAAAAAAGAAGGTACTTCATCAGCAACAGCGTTGTGGCTTATCGCCTTCACTCATGCCAGCTCTGATTTGGCCTCGTCCACATCAACATGGGTATTTTTGAAATCAAACTTTAATGGCTTCCAGGTAAAAAAAAAAAAAAAAAAATCTGGTCCACACGACTGGTGTGATAAAAAAAAAAAAAATCAAAATGAATATTAAAATGTCCACAGAAACATTTGCACCCTCCACCTATTTTAAAAAGGTGCAAATTTAGTAACAAAATGATCACAGAAATAACTAAAATGCAATATGTGTAGATCCAAGCTGTAGCGGGTCAAAGAGATGACACGAACAACCCAAACTAAGAGGAAGCCAGGTACGTACAGGTGTGGCTGAATTAATTGGCACTGAACAGAAGCCCAGTGAGTGTGTGTCAGCCTTGATTGACCACATGTGGAGGTGATCTCCTCATCAAGGTGATCACTGCCACCAGCAGAATCCACCAGGTGATTTAACACATACACACACACACACACACACACACACACACACACGAAAACTACTATTACAAGTTGATCATTATCTTTTGAGGACCTATACATAAGGACCAGGACAAAATATGCAACATTCTAAATTTGAAACTGTGATAACAGGTTCCTCTGTTCTCAGCCAGTGTGTGTGTGTGTGTGTATGTTTGAGAGAGAGAGAGTTGCGGGATGGGGAAATGGTAAATTACAATCTGATTGGTTGATAGCCATGATAATGAGGCATACTACAGCTATGATATTTATTGTCCTTTTTAATTCTTTTTTAATCGTCACTCGTAGGCTCCTCGCCCTTAAAACCTTGCCCTCCATCTCTAATCCAGCAGAGACGAGGCATGTAAAAGCCTCCGTGTAAAAACTTTGCAACATGGCCCCACTTATGTAGAACAGTTTTCCTGCAGGTCTAAAATTAATGTCGACATTAGTCTAGCAGCTTACTAAAATAATACAGCCTAGCGTCTGGCGGGTTTACAGTTGCCATGGTTACCTGAAGGTCAATCTAAGAACCCATCAGCTATTGTCTGATTCTGTCGCTCGCATGTGCAAAATCTGTTTATGGAGAATACCCGACGGTTACTTTGCACACGATATTGTTGTATTAAGTAAACAAGCTGAAATCAGCCTTCACACCTGTTGTCATGTACGGGAGAAAGGCCTTAGCTTGTTGCTCATGTGTGTATTTCGTATACTTGTACTTAGCTGACACTTTCATGCAGAACAACTTATTATTGAGCCTGTTTGGGCCTGATATGTGGCTCCAGACACACGGCTGTCACATGAGAACAGCAACAGCCCAGAAAACTGGGACCAGAAAGCTGTTAGCGCTAATTGTACCTGCGGATTGTAGCGGTGTGTATGTGTTTCTCCCTTACGTTAGTGTGTGTGTTTTAGGAATATATGTTGCGCTCTCCCACAGGAGAGGAGGAAAAAAAAAAATACCATCAAATACACCATGATGAATTGGCAAATTAGCAGCCAGCTGTCAGATTCCGGTAGCTCGGGATTTTGCAGCCCATCGCTCCTAATCAAGAGCACCTAGCCCTTTTTAATATGTTGGAGATAAAGTAACTGGCACCGTGATAGCGCTTCTGCTAAATGAGCCATTTGAAAGCACGGCTCATTTTTCATAATCCCAGAGAAGTCAATTAAGGGGACTCGTGGCGCCCTGGGAGGCCCGAGGAGACGGCGAGGTGCAGAGCGAAAAAGACACGGAGCGGCGTTTCAGACGCGGGAGGAAGAAAAACAAGCTGAAAGTACAACAGGGAAATGCAAGGAGCGGGCATCTGAAACAAGAAAACAATGGATGGGTTATAAAAACGTCACACGCTGTGACGGCGACATCCATTTCTCAGCAGCCGGGCCCGCTCGCCGCTTTCATCGCCGCTGACGGGAGCCGCGGCGGAAGCCAAAATACCCAAATTGCTTGTGGGCAAAAAGAAAACTATTGTTTGACTTTATGGGGGCTACGTCTGCCCGCCCAGAGAACCCCGGAGAGAGACAATGAGCCGGGGGAAGATATTGGATGTGAACCCCTGCTAAAACGGCTCTTAATACACTGTTAGCGCCGCGCCTGAGCAGTGGGAACCATATGTATCATTAGCTCATCGCTGTCTGACGAAACACAGGAGAAGTTCAGAGGGCTTTCTTATATCAGACCTTATTGTACGTTAAAGTGTTTTCTTTTTTCTTTTGCCCCCATAATAGCATCCCTCTGTGCAACTACAAAACACAACCTCTTTTTTCACCCAAGTGCTTTGCACATCAGATAAAAGTGGATTTAATCAGATTTCGCACTATTTGGTTATTGCCTCCTGCAGCTCCTCGCCGGCTCTGACATGAATTCAAAAACTCCAACAAGTGCAGATTCGCCGCGGTTCAGCCCAAGATCTGATTGATTCATCCTTCAAAAAGGACAAATGAATCATATTTGCAGGTTTTGCTTGGATGTTTTTTTCCCCTTTCACTCCCCCCCTCCGTTCCTGCGGCTCACGGCTTTCCGTGGAATAAATCTGCATTTCAAGCGGTCGTGTTACGGGAGGATGTTGAATGTTGATTTATGAAATCTTTGTTTGTCCTCGCTTTGTTTATGTATTTAAATCCCCCAGAACAAATCAGAAATAACACGACAGTAGCCGTTAGGTCACTGCGACTCCAAATTCATCAGGAGTTTCATTTTACTTCCCTCAACAGGGTTTGCCTTTTCCCAGCCCTCATTGTGAAGGAAGTGTGCTTAAAGACACTGTGTATTATTTAATAAGCTTGATTTTGTGCTTTTATCACTCTATATTGAGTGGTTTTCATCTATATGGGGGTGTCTGCCATGTCACGTTCTGTCGCCAAGTTTATCTCGTGCACTTGTGAACAGAACTTCTTTTGAATTCGTATCCTGACAAAAGTCAAGAATACTGAACGCTGCAGATGAGGAGAAACGAGTGTTGATGCAGCACAGCTGCACTCAGACTTCTAGAGAAACAAACTGCATCCCCCAAAAAAAAAAAAAAACCCTGAGACTGTGAGGCATTGAAGCTCTTGTACGTTGTGTCTTTGTCAGAGCATCAAGAAGAGCAGCGGCACCGGCCTCTTTTTATACCGCAGCAGCAGCACCTGTGAAGGGGGAGTGGAAAACCCAGCAAATGCACAATCATCTCCAGCTGTTTGGAATGAGCCACTCACTCAGGCCGAGTCCACGCAAACGAGGGTGCTTTTAAAAAACAAACTTTTGTATCGATCCTTCTCAGGAATCAATATAACCTGTGGACTCTTGGTGGTTTATTTGACTTCCTCCTGGTGGTTTTCTGGTGTGACAAGTTACAATAAGACCGTCCCTGGTAGTGGGAGGAACTGTGTCACCTTTAACCGTGTCTCAGTACTTCTGATATTAGCTCTGTCTTTGCTGATCTTGTTCTGATTCTCTAACAATATCATATTTTATGAAAATTGCTTTTGCTTTAATTAGCATTTCCATGTAGAATAAATGAATGCCTCTCATCGAACAGGTGTGGATGGTTTGTGCATTTGATTGATTGTTCCTCCCCTTCACAGGTGCTGGTAGTTGTGTATTACAAAAAAGGAAAAAAAAAAACGATGGATCACCATTATTCTTAAAACTGCATCAGCCACACCTAAAGAAGAATATAATGATCTGAGCTTTAATGTCTTGTGTTTTCATTTATTTATTTTGTGGAGTGCTGTGACTTCCACCCATGTGGTATTTGTTTTTTTTATGATGTGAAATTATTGGTCACGCACACACACGCGCACACACACACACACACACACACACACACACACACTGATTCTAAGTGAAACCAGACTGAAGACTTAAACAGTTTGTTGCATGCAGACTCAACCCCAGAGACCTCGGTTCTATCCAGCTACAGAAGATGAGCTCATCCCCAGCTGGGGTTGGGGGGGTCTGTACATGCAGGGACTTAACGGATGGTCTAAAGCAGTGAGGTCATACGTATTGGTCGAGCATGGTCACCGTGACTTGTTTCCAAAGCAAAAAGAAGGGAATTGGATTTTCCTAGGAAAGCCGGCCCACTGAGAGCGTCTCCTTACGCTGCCCTGGTCTGAGCAGGAACCCGACGGAGCGGCCAAAATAACTCAGAGAATGACTTCAGGCCCCACCAGACTGTGATGTAATTTGCTCCTCAAAGGCTCACTCCGTGATCCAAACGTATCCTACACAAAGGACCCCCGCCATCCATCTCAGACGGGCTGACAGGCCTTTTATGATGCGGATAAAGCAGTTATTAGAGCTGGTGGAGTGCTCTTGTGTAAATCTTGAATGTCAATGGCAAAGTTATCGCGGAAGATTAGCTTTTAAACCTCCTCCTTCCCCAAAATGGAAAAAAAAGACGGAGCCAGGACAACATTATGTTACTGGCTGTGAAGCTGCTGTGGACCGGCCAAAAACACTGGACCCCTGGGAGGGGGCGGACTAACCAGCTACACCTGTCTAGCTGCTGGTTTTATTCGTACCTGGATATTTTCATCCAATCTGATCAAGAAATAAATCAGATTACACTGAGATTCCAGTGTGATACCATGCCAGTCCATTAGCGGCGGATCCTTTACCTCTGAAGAGAATGGAAATCAGACCAATGCTTTGTCTATATAATATTAAGGCCGAGTTGGATAGAAAATTGTCAAAAAAAGAAATGAAGATTCATGTAGTTGGGTCTAAAGTCTAAAGTTTGAGAAATGGCTGAAATATTGGCAGTAAATTTGCGGTGTCAAGGTTGAAGGAGAATGTCAGCATTCTTCAAAATAGAGCCTATTTTCCTACCATCAGGTGTCTGTTGGAGCAGAGATTGTCTAAATCCGTCCAGCATGGAGGGAGCAGCAGCAGGTGGTGGGGACGCCATGGCCCCGCTGCGGTTGCCCTCCATTAGCATTGTTTTTCTGCCTTTGTCGGGCCCAGCGTGTTGTAATGTTTCCTCCTTTCAGATTGGATGCAGGGAATCGCCGTCGCCCGTTCTCCGCCCGGGCTGAAAAACAGCAAAGGTGAAGCAGAGAAATTTTGATCCCAAATGGTACAAAAAAAGGGCGAACTCCTGCAGAGTGAAACTACGGCGAGAAGCAGCTTCGTTTTATCCGGCGTGGCTGGCGATTCTTTTCTTGATGCGCTGCTGAAAGAAGTCTCCACCTGACACGTCGTCTCCTGCGTGAAAAGGCTTTTTATTACAAAAAGAACCTGAGTGTTTCTGAGGGCCAGATTGCAGAATCCAACATGAACACATCATATACATTTTGAGACCTTATGAACGACTAAAAAGTTCTAGATTTTCTCATCTTGCAAACTTCGATTTTTAATAAATGTAATCATGAACTGAGCCTACACACTGTGCTCCCCTTGTTTAGGGATATATCGGAATAAATGTCTGTGTGTTTTAATCCGTGAGAACTGCAATGATTACATCTATGTTGGGGGAGCAACATTAATTAATTTTGTTTTATCTCCAGATCAGGAGTTAATTATTTTGTTATGACAAGATAAGCTTGTTTTATCATGATGAGCTGGTTAATTTATCTCCTTATCACCAGCAAACAAAAGGCAGATTTCTTGAGATCTCTGAAATAAAGTGAAGAGGCCAATGAGCATAAACATTTTTTAAAATTGCACTACACATCCTTATCGTTTAGTAGCCATTCTAACACGTTTTCATCGAAGTGGGCAAGGACAGTTAACTAGAGTACAGCCTCTGTGTGTCTGAGCATTGACTTTTTTTTTCCCTTTGCTTCTGTACTCGCGCTCACTTGACGACGACTGTGAGTTAAGACTTTTTACGACTGTCTGAGGTGTTCAAATCCATACCGGCTGAAAAGTGGAGGATGCTGGGTCCATTTTCCCCTTGAGGGACTGCAGGCTACAATTTGTACTTTCTACTCCAGCGATATTGGGAGTCAGCGCCTCGATGCCACCGCTCCGTCTCACGCCAAAATGTACTAGAATGCAGAGCTCGGAAAGTAGCCGGGCGACTCAGGAAGTGCACGGTAAGGAGCAGCGTTTCCAAGACCATATAAGTTAATGTCCCCTGTGAAAAGATCAGTGAGACGCGGTGATGGGAGAGGATGAATATGAACGGGAACATAAATGCAGATGTGGACGTCGCAGATCAATAAGACTTCGACGTTTCAGAAATGTTCAGAATCGTGTCGACACGGGAAGAATAAGAACGACGGCGGTCTTATTCGTAAAATGTCAATTTTAATAAGGTGCTGGAAATATCCGACAGTCACATTTGTTCTTTTTTTCTCCCATTCCACAGAACAAGGACATTTATAACCCAAAGCCCGCGAAAAAACCCCACAGAGTACGTGCTGTAAAGAACGTGACCTTTAACAAAATATACAAGCTAGTCACAGTGTGGAGAGGGAGGCTGGACCACCGCACCGGGCAATTAAGGCAACACGTCGACAGGTAAAAGACAAACCTTTTTCTGTACAAGGAGAGTAAAAAATAAAATAATTCGGGAAAAAAAAGCACCAGGAAAAAAAAAACCCACACATTACAGAGCCTCCTTGAAACACGGAGGTTTTTACATTTAAACATTTCATATCAGAGACAAAAGAGAATTCAGGGACAAAGCAAAAGTTGAAGTGGCAGATGGTTTTCATTTACTTTGCCTCGATGTGTTTCTTTGTGGTTACTGTCACAACTCCAGTTTTATCAGTTAAGGAATCCAAAAAAAAAAAAAAGACAACTTCCTTCTTTTTCCCTTAAGTCTTTTACTTTTTTTTGTCAGTAGGCTTTCATTTGGCGCAGAAACACCTGCTGGTGTGTTGGAGAGATGATATAATAATCCCCCTGGAGGTGCCTTGGCTGTGGTGGAAGTCGTCCCGCGTTGAATCCTTTCAGCCAAACTGGGTGTCATTTGTGTTAGTGTTGAGAAAGTTCCAATAAATACTGGCAGTCTACTACAACTGTAAAAACAAATTAACCATAATTAGATAAAAAACAAAAAACACAAACCACGAATCTCCCGGACATTGTTAACCATAAATACGCTGGAGAACCTGTGAAATGGAAAGGTGTGAACAGTTCAGAGGACTTTACCGCATCGGTTTGTGGGGGTGGGCGGGGTCAAAGCCCACATGACTGGCTGGCAACCAATCAGTGATTTCCGTACTTGCATAATATTCATGTTGACTGAGGCGGTGAGTCACAGCCTGTAGTTTGGAGCAGCAATAAAACACCAGCAGGTCCCTCGGCGGGCGCCGGCTCAGGCCTGCTGATTGGCTGATGGAGCTGTCCTTGTCATCGCGTGTCGTTTCCTTAGTGGCCACCAGTCATCCAGCTTCGATAAAGCGTCCAGTCTTTTTTTTTTTTTTTTTAATTTAAGAGACGATCAGGGGAGGTGAACTGAGCGGCCACACGGGGGCGACACTTAAATATCACATCATCTGTAAACAACGACAATTAACAGTCTGCCATGCTGGTTAAAAAACAAAATAATTAAACCGTTCACAAAAGAGCTTACATACAAACATAGATGCACATATAAAACCAGGTAATGATGTGTTAGACAGTCATATGGCCTCCAGTCTGTATAAAGAGTAAATGTCGGTGCTTCTTCTCGGCAGCCATACGACAGCGATGCATCACCACCGTCACCAATATATATATTTATATATATATATATATACACCCTAAAATCTTACATCTTAAAAGATTCCAAGTTTTCTCCCTTTTCTCCTCTGCATTGTGCAAGAATAATTATTCAGTTCCTTCATTGTTAGGTTTAGTATTTGGGTGTTTGTGTCACACGGAGACAAAGACGTCCAGGTAGAGGCGGTCGTAGGACTCCCTGAAGAAGAGGATGAGGATGAGGCTGAAGAGGCAGGAGCCGGTTAGACACCAGTTCAGCCATGACAGCTCTGTGTGGAGAGAGGAGAGGGGGAAACAGAAGTACGTTAATATGTGAACAGCAGAAGCACAATCATACATGCGTCATATTTTCTCTACTTGTGTTTTCCTCACTAGGGTCACGGGGGTCATACACTCCACACAGACACCAGACTGCTGTGGTTCACTCACACACTCACACCTATAGGCAAGTTACAGTCTCTAATTAAGACTGTGGGAAGCTGGAGAAAAAACACACACAACGGGGGAATATGCAAACTCTACACAGAAAGGTTAAAATATCCTGTTTTTAGTACAGTTAGTCCAATATTGGGTAGAATTATCTTATTCCACTGGCAGATAATTTGTCTATTTCAATTTTTTTTCTTAATTTTAGTCAATTTAATCTTTTTTTTTCTTCTTTTAAGAAAATTATAGTCTTGTTTTTTTTTTTTTAACACGATGAAATTGTCCCAAATCAGGGGAGAAAAACTTGAAATGAGCTAAATTATCTGCTAGTGGAAAAAGATAATTCTACTCAATATTAGACTAATTGTACCAGAAACAAGATATTTTTAACTGTTAAGACTTCAGTAGTTGCAGTAGAAAGTCCCAGCCCAAGTCAATGTTAATATATTTTTGTCTCCTAAACATTTATTTAATTTTTCCCCCAACTCTTTCTGTCAGTCAGTTGTGTTTTTTTCAGAGGTTTGGTGTCATTGTTTCGTTATATTCGTCTGAACAGGAAATGAGGACAGTAGCAAAATACGGTGACCTTATGTGACCAGAAAAAAAATTGCTGCATTTACATACAGCCATAAACCTACTGGGAGTTAGTGTGAAGGTCCCCTGCATAATGTATAGGTATCATATAGAACTTATAGCTTATCAATAGGAATCCCAGCCTTCTCATGGAAGCTGTCTTTCATAATGACTCTAAATAATTCAATGATATCGGCAGTGTTCCCCATTATCATTGACCCACACGTGAACCTAAACACGCCGCAGAATGAGGTATTCTATTTTCTCAGCTCTGTTCAAGCTCCATTAAGCGTAGGAGAGGTGCAGCGGTGCTGGATCTGGAGGGCAGATGGGGGGGCCGGCGGTGCCATCGAAGCGTTGGCGTCTTAACTCGGCGGCCGACAGACAAAATAAGCCGCTCTTCTTCTTGTTTAGCCTCTGTGACACTCGTGCTCGGATTGCCCGCGGGCGGACACGCAGCCACGCGCCGACACAAGGCAGAGCAAGACACAGCCACAACAACACAAAAACTGAATCAATAAGCCCCTTCTTCCAAATGCATTAAGTAGCCCTCGCTGTGCGTGTTGGTCTGGACGGAGACCTTAAGTGGGAACAAATTCTGCCAGCGGAGGGCCGGCTTTCCTCCGCCTGGACGCAGGAGGTGGTGGCGGCCGCTCAGGTCCTCCTAATGAGCCAGGCTGGGTCTGGGGGAATCAGGCCGTAACGCGGCGGCGGCCACCAAGGCGAGAACCCTCGACCCCGGGCCGCCTCGCCTCGATCCCGATCGACTCGGCCTCTCCGTGCCGTCGTCAATCAGCCGCGTCGGGGCCCGAGAGAGCGGGTCCGATCAATGCCGCGCAGAGGGCCGCACGCCTCGACCTCCTCGTGCTAAATTATGAGTTATTTTGGGTTGTTTAATCTCTCGCCGCTTTCCGTGATGAGAAAGAATGCGGGGTTAGAGGTGTGAAGATCACAAAGAAGGATGAATCACGGCGGGGCGGGGGGATCGGGCGAGTTCCGCAGCGAGGTGGCGAGACTTCTGAAGCAGCCTCATTAATCAGGAGCGTACGAGCCGGACAGCAGGAGACCCGGCGTGGAGGCGGGTTAATGGAGTTGTGTTTATCTGACCTGCCGTCTTCTCCGTCTAAGTCAGTCTCGCTTTTGCACATGCACACCAGGCTAAGACTTGTCCATTTAAAGTTGGAGACACAGTCTACCTCTGGATGTGTGTATACGTGTGTGTGTGTGTGTGTGTGTGTGCATGGGCGTTAAATGAATGCTATTGGAGAGCTGGGTAAGTCGGAGTAATTCAATCAGGTGATGTGGGTAAAAATGGACAAGCAGCTCAATCACTCCCCTCTGATCTCAGAGGACACGCCTGGAGCAAAGTTTGGGGGTGACAAGTTAAAAGTTTTAGCTGGATCGTGAGGTAATTGGGGGAGGGGAGAAGAGAAGAGAGGTGAGGTGAGGGGAGAGGAGAGAAGATTAGAGCTGATGAGATAAAAGGACGGAGAGGAGAGAGATGTCACTTGGCTCTGATTCCGGGGGCTTCTCAGATCTCTGGCTTGCTTCAAAGATGATTAGAAGGTTTTGAAGAAGGCTGCTGGAGACAGATGCGTCTGGCTGCCGTTGTGTTGCAGGCTGCTAAACTTTCCCCAGAACACGGCGACTGATCTCAAAAGGTGACCAGGCCCATTTTGCGTCAAACGTTACTTCTCATAATTTCCCTTGATTTTTTTCCCCATGTTATTTTTTTCAGAAACTCACAGCTATACAGTTCTTTCCTTATCCTTCCCCTTTTCCTCCCTCTGACCTGTTTGAACGGCAGTCCTGATGGTGACATTAAAAACTACCAAAAAAACTTATTGAGAATGACTCTAAAATCTGACTTGTTCAGCTTTGGAAACTACACATGAAATAAACATGACATATTTTGCAGATTTGTCAGAAAGTATATTTAAGTTCTCCGAGTTTCTCCCACACTCCCAAAACATGGAGACTCTAAAAAAGTATAGAAGATGAGTGACTGATTTACATATACAAAAAAAACATAACCATTATGATATAATGACTTATTCTTTTTTATCTAGAACAGGTGAGAAAAGTAAAAAGTTTAAAATTAAATAAATGAAAAAACCTTCAAAAAAATGTATTTTGTGTGTTAACTTGTGATGTCTGACACAACATCTGAAAATGTATGTGTATATATATATATATATATATATATATATATACAAACTGTAGATATTGGACATAAGTCACGAACAATCGTCCAACTGAGCACTGATGCCATGCGTCTTTGTGACAGTATGCACATTTCCAGAGGAGATCAGTGTGAACGTGGGACAGTTTGTCATATTAACGGCCTCCTGCTGTAGCTGCCGCCGTCAGCAGATCGCCGCCGCACAGGAAGATGGGCTTTCTATGGCTCTAATCAGTCTTAATTGAGGTCAGCGCGTCGCCGTAATTGATGCGGCGTGGTTTCTTCTTTATGGCCACGGCGCGTGTTTGAGGAGCCTCGGGTCACACCTGAAGATACACGAATGGGCTTCCCATAAAGAGGCAGATCAGCCGCCGTGAAATGGCCACGTCCTCATTATGATGCATGTGGACATATTTACTGTGGATCGATAGGTCGGCAGTACGCCGTTAGTAGCCACATTCTTCATGGTTGCTGCCAATGTGTGAGCATGCTTCATCCTCTGTGTGTGTGTGTGAAGTGGTTTCATCTGCTGTTGCTCAGTTACTCAACGCTGCTTCTCACCCATGATTTAAAACTCTTAGAAACAGACAAACCAAACGAAAGAAAGCAGCAAATGAAAATAGCATTTTTTTTGTCTTAGGAGTGACTGAGCTCAGTAAAGAAATGTTAGTTTTTCTTTTTTTAAAAGTTACTCTGCAGAAGCAGTTTCGCTGCAAACAGACAAGCGTGCAAAGTTTAGCAGAAATGTGGCGGGGGGAAAAGTTTTGGGGACTAAAGAACGGCGGCAATTATTTCTCTGTGCTGAATAATTCCCGCTCCCCCCCCCCCTCACAAATCACAGCTGAACGGAAACCCAGCACCACCCATCCCCTCCCTCCTCTTCTTCCTCCACAAAACCTTTGAGGCTCCTTCGCTCCACAATACCTCGCTGCTGCTTTGTATTCCACCCGGTGCACCGGGCTAAATGACACAAACACACAGCAGATGAAATCGAAAAAGAACGACAAGCGCAGATATATGGCCCGGAGGCTCCATTTGTGTTTCCGAGTCACATGGTTCACGGACTCTGAGGGGTTTTAAGACACACAACAACAGAGTCGAGAGGCCAGTTAGGACTCGCTGAACCAAAACCGGCCCCTCATGGATATTAAAATGGACAAGGAGCTGAATTCATAAACGCCTCTCTGCTCATGGGGAAGCGGAGAAATAATTCAGAATGCATAACGAGGCAGTCGGCAGCCGAAAGGAAAACCCTTCAAATGAACTGTAAACTGTAAATAAATGGAAATCTTTAAGGGCTGAGGTTGCCAATTTCCCAATAGAAGGGGGTGAAAGGGCTCTGAAAAGACGAGCCTCATGCAGAATTTATCAGTTTTGAAGTCTGTGCAGGAGTTGCTACATCCATTATGGGACCGAGGAGAGGAAATTAGAGTAATGAGATGGCCCACTAGAATACGACCGAGGGGAATTTGCATCACAATCAAATTAATCTTTGCAGGAGGGATGTCTTAAGGTGAGCAGAATGCAGCTGTTCTCTAAACAAGACAGTGGAGATGTTGGAGATGCAGCAGTTGCATGATTTCACTGTTAAAACGAATGCGATCTTCTAACTCCTGATCTTCTATGTTTGTTTAATAAAAGGACCCACATGATCTGATATTGCATTACATTGTAATAAACAGCAATAATATACCTTACACTATATAAATATATAAAAAGGAAATGAAGTAAAAACTACATATACAATTTAAAGCCAGACAACACTGAACATACATTTAGGTAGAATCTAATAGTAAAATCTGATGAAATCAAAATTCTTGATATCAATCAATACATAAATAAGGAATACCAGTGTTCCCTACACATAGACCAATCTATAGCGCAGCGCCACAGAATGACAATTCCACCTTTTTTTCCCTTCCCCCCCAATGTGATTCTTCACATAGCACATAAGCAGATACTACTCTAGTAATGTTCTGTACCAAATTAGGTGATTGCTAAAAAAAATGTAGAAGTGTCGAAAAAAACTCTAATAAACATTAATATAAAGCAAATAGGAGTGGCTTTTGTTGACTGGATCCACAAGATGAGGATTTTGTTTTTATTATAGCGTAATTAAGTTTGTTGTAGTGCCACCATCTGGCACTGGAATTATATAGAGATGTAACGGGCTGTGTATACAACTGTATTGATTAACATAAAAGTACTGTTCAGTCAGACGTGAGCAACATTTATGATTGGAGAAAAAAATGCAGCTGAGATGCTCTCAGTGTAGAAACTGTGTTTAAAAGTATTGATAGAGACAGACAAATGCTTTGTGGGTTTTTCCATTGGATTTACTGACAAAAAGGAAAATATCGATTCGGCCGGGTTTATCTTTGAATATATTGTGATTATGACAACCAAATCCAGAGGGGGACTGAATCTTATATGATGATCCCTTATTACATTGATTTACTGCGACTACTCGTGGCTCTAACAGACCTGCAGCCAGCAGAGGAGGCGGAAACAGTACATTTCAGCAACGTTGGCACCTACAGACAATCTGTGCCGCTACGTGATTGGTGGCAATCTAGCGCTCAGGTAGTTATCTGTGAGCTCTCCCATGCATTATATTCCAATACACGACTTGGGGGGTAGGAAGTGAAGAGGAGTGCAGCAAAAGGCCTCCATCATCTCTACCCTGATCTCCTCCCCGGCTATCGCAGCAAAGTTGTCATGATCCATCTCTGCACATCTGACGCCCTTTAGCTCTCCACACAACCACACACACACACACACACACACACACACACACACACACACACACACACACACACACACACACACACACACACACACACACACACGCGCGCACACGCACACGCACACGCACACATGAAACGTGTCAGTCTCTGCACTTGAAAAACAAGCACATATATAAACACACCCAGCTACACAAACACAAAACTATTTTAGAAGCATGCATAGAGCAGTCTATGATCACTCAAGTCTGCAGAGAAAAGTCTAGAGCAGAGGAGACATCATGTATTCTGTATGAGTCCTTGTCGTGTGTGTGTGTGTGTGTGTGTGTGTGTGTGTGTGTGTGTGTGTGTGTGTTGGCCTGCAGCTGCTCCATCTACCTCCTCCATCTCTGTCTATCCACACCTGGTATATGACTGTCTAATCTATGATTTATCATCCCACTGACATCCTACCAGTTCACAGAATTTAAAACATGTCGTGTGTCATCCAGAGCTTCGCTCACAAACAATTTTGGAACGGCTTCATCTTCAGTTTGAGGTTTCCCCGTGTTATTTTTTACTGTGAAATTTAGTGAACCTAGATGATAACAGCTTTGCAAACCAATCAGGCTTCAAACTTATCCAATTCTGCACAGTTTAACAGCTTCTTTTTTTTTGACAGCTTAGGCTCATTTTCAGTGCAAATGGAGCTTGACAAGATTATTTATCAATTATAAGGAAATCATCTTCCAAGAATAAGATATGACTTTCTTAAGTTGCCCTTTATTACCAGTACATTATTATTATGACTAACTAAGTGCAAAATGACAGAAAGGTCTGGCAGTCGCAGTCACTCTTACTCTTTCCGAGCCATTTTTGGCAGGAGAACAATTGCAGCTCATAGTCACTTCCCTTCTGAAACAGCTGGGTGGGTAAGAAAAGTGACAGCAGAGGGTGAGCTTCTGAATGAACCAGCTTGGAAGCAGCATTCAATCCAAACTATGGGCGTATGAATACGTAATGAAATGAATTGTACGTTTTCGGCTTTGAGGTCTGTCATCTCAGGGAATGAGACTTGTAAATATTTTGAGACACGAGATGAGCTGGCTTTGCCCCCAAAGACCTCCGGGCCTCGCGGCAGTTCAGGTCAGACAAAAAAAAAAAAAAATCAGATTCACCTGCACAGGCAAGACAACCAAGAATCAGGATGGAAATACAGCTGCCAGGCAGCTGCTGTCAGTAGCCGTGGAGCAATCAGAAAGACTTGGCATGGGATCATAAATATGTATGAGGGTCTGAAAATATATCTCTTATTCATTCAAACAAACAAATTAGATGGAGTGTTTGTCAGAGATGGATTCGTCATTGCAGCTGATTGGTGCTGTGATGTGGCCAAACTGCAAACAGGTGGGCGAAGGTCGTGGTGGAGCAAAGACATTGTCCAGAGGAGACAAAATCACACACACACACTCTCACACACACACACACCTACACAGAAACGTACCCACACGTGCGCCTACAAACACACACAAGGCACTTACACGGATGACTGAGCTCCATTTACTTATGATTTTCCTTCTCTCGTGTGAAAGCCGTGGAGATAGAGGAGCAGCAGATCTGGTTTGCTGTCCTCTCTACTGTGGGGCCAGATTATTATATCAACCTCTGTCAGGCGGCCGTTGTTTTCTGTCTCTGTGCAGAACGTGTCAATTGCATTGGAACCTGCTTCTCCCCGCCACCCGCCTTTTAATCGGGAGCATCTCTGGGGCTTGGAATGGGTTCCATTTTTTTTTTTAAACAATGGGGCCTGTGGTAAATGAGAGAAACCTGCAGGCTTCTGAGTTGAGGAAAAACACGAGCGTGTTTAACTGGCCAGTAACAAGAAATAAAGCCCGAGCAATTAATTACATTTTATAGCGATTTCAATTTGCAATGACAAATGATCTCCAAACTCATAAAATAGAGTTGAAACAATTTATTTGCCATTTTTCCTTCTTTTTTTTCCCCACAATGTCTGAAAGAGACATGCATGCGCAATACATTCCCACAGCTGAGAGAAGGGAGAGCGACAGGAAGCGGGTGAAATGGTTGAGAAGTCGTTTGGTTAAAAAAATGGTCAGAAAAGTAAAAAAAAAAAAGAAAAAACGTCAGGTAGGTGAGAGTAAATGAATTCATACACACTTATCTAAATCTAATCTAATTTAAAAACGTGTCAGCCTGCATTGACTGATGTTTTCTATCCTCCAAAATAGACCGTAGCCATGACATTTTGCCACATGTATACGAGCCTGTCTTACCTGTGCAGTAGAAGGTGAGGAAGAAGAGGAGCAGGCCGGTGACCAGGTTGCCGAGGAAGGTGACCACACCGCAGGTGATGCCTTCAGGGACTGGGTACACGGTCTCGATGAAGAGCTCGAAGAAGATGGGCACGCTGCTGTTGATGAAGATGCCCACGAGGATGCAGGAAGTGTACAGGATGGCTGTGAAAGGGGGAAAAGCAAGAGTGGAACAGAAAAATTAATTAGATTTCAGTTAGAAACGTATGACCATAGTGTATTAAATCCCATCTGAACAATACTATCAAGACAATACATATTCCATATCTTACTTAGACAGATAGAAATACTTTTTTTGTAATTTAACAAGCAACCAAACACATTTGAAATGTTTAAGGTCGTAACCTGTAGCCTAAAATTGCCTCCAAATGACAAATCATAGACTCTCTGATCAGAGAAAGCAGCCTTTCTCACCCTTATGTTAATCTGATGATTACTTCTGCAAACAAAGTCACACCACAACCTTACTTTTTCAGATGTTATATTACTTTCTAATGACCAAGTTAGAAGGCAAAAGCATGCAGGAAAAACAAAAATGCATCTTGATTCATCTTCTAAATATCACTCTTATGAATGTTATAACTCAACCATCGTCTCTTATGCAAACATTGGTTTAATAAACTAACAAACGTCATGAAAAAATGTTTTGTTGAGCAGATCGATCCTCTCGTGTCAGATCAGTCAATAGTTTTGCCTTGCAGTGCATCAGCAAAAGAGGTTTAAAAAAACACCTTCTCACACTAATGAGATCAGCACGTCTTCTACATGTTTCTGCATATTTTGCAGCGAGTGCAAAATATCATGCGAGCACCAGCAGTGATCTCTTTTCACAAATGGCCTGTCATGTCTAAATAAAGCAGGAAAGACGTGAATAGCTGAATGACAAAAAGACGTCACTTCAACAGAGAGAAGTCAACGTGTCTAAAAAGGCTTTAAATAAACAAGATGCCTAATGTGATCAGTGTTCGCTGCCACCTTACAGTAGCAGTTTTCCGTACACCGTGTTGCACATCAAGAGTGACAGAAATTCAATTTGAGTTCCAATTTCTTTTCTAATATATTGCTGTTTTTGTTTACTCGTACACTTGAGATTACGGTGCAACTCATTTCATGGATTTTAGAGAAAACCAAAAAAACGAATTCCTTATTCTTTCAAACATATGCAGATGTCCGCCCATGCACGCAGGCAGGCATGCTCACACACAGAGACACACACACACACACACACACGCGCGCAGGCAGCCTGCTGACAGTTTAATTTGAGTGCACCTCTTGGTCCAATCTAAAAAAAAAACTTGAATTCTGAATAGTACATTTTTAATTTAAAAACATTATGTTGTGTCTGGCTCAATTTATTCATATATGAACCTTGTGGAGGTCAACACTCTGTGTATTATAGTCGTTTTGCTGCTACACACAGCATGTCATTGCCAAATGTGTGTATTTGTGTGTGTGTTTTCATGGTTGCAGAGCCACGAGTGTGTCTGGCCAACTCAGCCTGGAGTCTCTGCTGTGGCTCTTTGGCCGGGATCTAAAGTAAAACATGTGAATGTGTATCAGAGTGGATGCGGACAGAGAGATTGAGCCATCGCCTCTGGAGCGTCGCGACACCCTCCATCTACCTTATCACAGCAGATTTGTCCAAATGAGCCCCCTATTAGCCCGCACGTCCCTTTAATCACAGCCTCTGAGGACCCGTGCCTGCCCGCCTGTCGGTGACGGGGAACCCAGGCGCCACTCATGCAGCCATCTCCCCTTTTCGTCCTTATTCAACCCTAATGAAGCATCGATATAAAACAATTAAGAGCCCTTGCACTCTTCCCTTACATTATTGAATTAGGCTCCCCGACGCCGTTTCCCAGAAGGCAGCGGGAAATTCCTTGAAGGAGGAGGAAACTAGGGCTCACTTGCATAAAATATGTGTATGCAAAAAAACAAGCTTTCACTAAGGCGAACTGAGGGTGAAGAACGACTGATGTTTCTTAAACACAACTATGTGTATTAGCGGCTTTATAAATCCGATAAACGTGTCTATGTATTTCTGATTTTCTAGTTTTTTGCATGTGGCCCCTGATGAGCACAGCAGCAGGGAAATATAGCAAAAATTCAGATTGATTCTAAATGGACAAGGCCAACCATATTCTGGCTTATCTTCATCATGAGCTACATTAAATATAAAATACATAAAAGATGATCGTGCTTCATGGGAATTACCAGCTAAATTCACAATATTCATTTTTTGCCTGCTTTGAATATATGTGAAGATTTCAGAGAGGAACATGGTAAAACAGAAGTACGCAACAAAGTGTAGAGCTGCATTCAGAGTCACCCAGCAAAAAAAAGTTGAACACGGCTCACCTTTGGCTGTGACGCATTGTGATGTCACCAGGCGCGGCTGCAACACATTCCTTGTGAATTAATGCTAATTCGAATGGTGCATTGCTTAATTGCGATGGTTTACCCTCGCGACTGAAAAATCCAATCAGTGAGTTTTACATTTGGTGTATGATAAGCCTCAAATGTGTTCCAACTACAGTATAAACAACGCAAACTAGCCCACAGGACTGTTCCTGTTCTGACAATCCCCGCTAAAAACCTTGAGGCAAATTATCAAAACAAAATGTGTGAAGGCCGATCAGGAGCTTGCAGAAGTCTACAGCAGATTACACTGATTTGTGTGTGTGTGTGTGTGTGTGTGTGCATGGTCAGTAAGCCATGCCACAGTGGTTTAAAACGGGGTTTTGGCAGGTTTAGTTGCATCAAACCTCCCTCTTGTATAATATGCCAGGTGGATGAACCGGGTTGGAGCCTGTCAGCTGCACACTGCCAGTGTGTGAGATAAGAGGATGTGAGGCAGAGTGAGAGCAGTGCCAGGGCCTGGAGAATGATGATGGATGATGATGGCTAGGATCAGGGGCTTTGAACCATACACTGGTATGCTTATTGGTTTGGCTTAGGAAAATGCACATAGCTCTCCTAAATGTCTACTAAATGGTTTTTCACCGAGGTCTATTAATGCTTCTGATTATAAACTAAATATACAAGAATTTTGGGGAAACAAGACATTTTTATTGTTTGGGCTCTGTACTCCAACAATTAGTTTAAAGGGCTGACTTTGTGCTTTCGGGGTATTTACAACCATCCTGTGGAGCAGTGCGTGACACATTTATACATAGCCTTCCAATTTTAGGACAATGCAGATGGACAATGACAGCCATGGGATTTTAAGGGCCAGACACCAGAGTGGTCACAAGTGCATGAGTTGGTCACATGACCCCAATCGAGCTGTTTGTGTGTGTTTTTTTTTCTTTTTTTTGAGGACAAAAAGGTCTAAAAAAAATCTGGAAGTAAATCTCTGCTGCTGACTTTTGCAATTCATCCACATATAAAATAAAATATAAGAAGAATATTTGACCACTAAATGTGCTCTGGACCTTTAGTGAACACGTCCCATTTATATTTGTATCTTGTGCATCTCACAATGTAGCACAAACATTTAGAAACGTGTCTTTCCTAATGTTTTATGGGGAACAAACAGATTGAACAAAAAAAAAGGTGCAGGATAAAAACGCTGCAATCACAGAAACAGAACAGAAGCAAAGACTTACAACCTGACAAAACAAACTAAAAACAGAAATGCCTAAAATGCTACCAAAAATCACACAAAATCCCTAACCAACTGCTAGAGGAAAGTGCTGCAAATTCACTTCTTCACATTTGGTCCCTTTTTTCTTCCCTGTAAATCTCTGTAGCCTGTTCTCAGTCTACACACGGCTTGTCATCCCTCTGACCACCGAACATTAAATGTACAATATGAGGAGACGACGGTGCAGAGTGAAGACTATGTTTAAATTAAGCCTTTGAAAAGTACATGAAGAAAAGCGTAGCTTTTCACTCTCCTCTGTGTGTTTGCATATTCCCAACGTACACGTAAGACTATGTAACAATCCCAACACACCCTCATTTGGTCAAACATGAAGAATCTACTGAAGCTTCCACTTTTCTGTAGGAATACACGCGCCGATATGGTTTGGTCCTTATCAAATCCACCCTGCATTTCGCCAAAATTACGAGCAATAGCGGTGAACAGCTGTGGGTCGTATCAGCGCCTCCCAGCCGCCGTGTCACCTTGACTGTCATGCTGCTGTGGACCCACCTGCTGTGGAGGGGAGGTGCGTGACTCTGCTCAGACATGTGAGTGTGAACCAGGTGGAGGACAGCGAGGCGCCCGCAAGCATCAGCACCAGGATCAGCTTCAGCATCCCCCGGATGGAGTCTGCAAACCTGGAGAAGAGGGGGGGGGGACGAAGGAGTACAACATATTTAAAATACTGGAAACACATTTGGACAAAAAAAAGCAGACGAGGGTGCTGATGTGACTGAAGACAGCCCAGCTGCTCCGGAGGCGAGCGGCATCCTTCATAAACACAATGAGCGGCTATGCAATTTCTCAGTGTCTGCCTTCCTTCTGTGATTTGTGTCATAATCTATTTCGCGTGACACGCATTGTTTCAGAAGAAAGGATAGATGGCTTCCTTCTCCCGCTTGTTTCCGAGCGTGTCGGTTGTGCTTGTCATTACACGAGCGAGACACTATTCTAAGAGTTGATTCAATTTGTCTCAGCAGCTAAGCAGGGCGGACCCGAGATGCACATTGTATTGTATCGTGGAAGACAAGGCATCAGGCCATTCCCATAGCCTCCTGAGTATTGTGGTTTCTCTTTCTAAACCCTCAGTTCATTAACTCCTCTCGGCTCCTCTGGGTACGCACATGTTTGCTTGGGTAAGATTAGATAAAGCTACAGAGGCCTGTAGCAAAGACAGACACTAATGACTTCTGCCGTGTCGCTCATTGACAAGTTGCTTCAGAAAACGGGGCTGAATTTGACAATGGACTTCACGCGAGAATAAACAGAGGAGCTGGAAATGGCGGATTAGTTCAGCTCGGTTGCGAAGTTGTCGGTATGCTGAAGGCCAGGTGATGAGAGAACTCGTCCTGCGGACGGATAATGAGAACATCTCCATGATTCGGAACGTTCTGCCGTGGCATTTTTAGACGAAATTAATGTCTCGCCGGGTTTTGCGAGCTGCCATTCACAGACTCAACACATTATATTACCTCCGTGTTCAGCGCAGATACATTCTACATTTCCACCTTTGGACTCCGGAAAACTGTTAAATAATTCAGAACATGATGATTAGTGTCTGTTTCTTATGTTAAACAGATCTAAAGCTGTTGCACGAATGAGCCTGTTGCATCGGAAAAGGCAGCGTGATCAGAGGGCCAAGTGCTTTTCACTACACAGATATATATGATTTCTCTGCCCACAGCTACACCCTTCAGATCTGCATCACCCATCTGCCGCTGACTGGCTCCCGTCCACAACCCTGCGACCGTCCTGGTGCCAGAAAAGTCAGGAAATCCTCAGCCTGAACCCCAGCTAAACCCTCATTTCTTTGCTGAGAGGATCACAGCCTGCTCCCCTTGTATCGATTCCAATCTGATCCTCTAGGCAAAAAGAAAAAAAAACCCTAAGTAGCTTATTTTCTGAACTCTGCCACTGATGGCGAGTCCAGACGTGTTATGTCCGTTCAGGCTGACATGTGCCCCGCCGGATTTTATGCCTTGTGATAGCATAGCATCCTGTTTAATACTTGTGAAGGAAACTGTGGTGATTTAGTGGCGGTGTGCTGATAATATTTACCACCAGCAGCAGCATGTATAGTTATAGAAAAGTCCTGAATTTCATTTGATGTCTCAAGGTCAAGGTGTCAAAATAAAATCCTGTCATTCTTGCCTTAAAAAAAAAAGAAAAAAGTACAATAAGTCAGGGCCTGTCCTCGGGCAGGAGACGATGATGAAATGTGAAGCAGGTAAATAAGTGAACAATGATTCTCACAATAGAGATTCGGCATAGTAAATTAAGAATATTAAAATGTTGTACTATGTATATTTGAATAACCTGATGAATTAAATTGTCAAAAACTGATTTAATAAAGTTTTTTTCTTTCGATTGCTTACCCTCTCTTGTTAATGAATGGGTGAATGTTAAGGTGCCATGTAAAGCACTTTGTGGTCTGAAAAGAAGAGAGATGTTAAACAAATACATCCAATTTGAGTTTTATAATCCAAAAGCCATCTTAAAACTGTTTTACATCACTACTTTCAATCTTCTCTTCGGAGTGCTGGAAAGAACAAGCCGTTTTGTGTCTGTCTCGATATTAACGAGTCTCCCCTCTGGCTCGTTGGGAAGTTTGTGAACACCGCCTGCTTTTTCTCTGTGGATGGAGCATTATAAAACCTGGGCTGGTATTTAAACAACATCTAGACCTTCCTTATAACTATGAAGCAATTAAAATATCACTTTTTATGATATGGCACCTTAAAAGAGAGAAATGGTTGCTTTTGGAATTATCATGGGATTCAGGGACAGTAAAAAAAAAACAACACTTTGCTGTTAAGGTTTGTGTGTCACCGCTAATGTAATTCAGAGCTCTGTTATATACACTGACTAAAGAGGGTCATGGAGTAATGTCGGGATTAAAAGCCTATCTTTTACACTCCTAACAAGATTTATTGGGCATAAAGATAGCATCATTTAAGTCACACAGAAACAGAATCCATTTTTCTGCTCTCCCGGGGCCTGTGGGGAACAATGAAATATCATCATGAGTATGACATTATCATTTGGGCCCGTCGAGGTGTCTCTAGTGAAAGACCTGCTGTAAATAAATAATGGATGTAGATGGTATAATATGATGGCCGGTGTGCAATCATGGATTGTCCCCCCGTTTGCGGGCAAAACTAATTAGTGTAGCATTTGAGTTGTGATTTGTGTTTTGCCGCATCTCATCTCATTAACTGAGAGTATTGTCTGCCTCAGACCTTTGTGATATGAAGGGAATTACCTGGTTCTGTTTATGCCACTTTCTCCCTCCTCCTCTCTGGCCGGTGTTTGGCAAAATAACAATGATGATAATAATAATAAATTCAATAGGACGCTTTACACACAGACGGGCAGACTAAACAAATAATGCAAGGGCTGAAATGGGGACGACAGCATTAACCGGAGACCATAGGCCTTGGTGAACAGGTAATGGGGGAAATAACAAGGGAAGCTCGCTAGTTATTCTACCCAGCCTCCTCAATCTGTGCGCAGCATGCCGCTGTCATCCAATCAGCTGCCGCTCGCGCCAAATAATTAAACAGCTGCCAGATTGTTTGTCAAATGTTTTCATGATGGATGCCACACCTTGGAGCATTCACCACTAATTGAACCTGCTGTATCTCTTTGCCATTCGGCTTTCCACCAGCAAACACACGGGCAATGGAACGTCGTTTGCGGGCAGCCTGTATATTTTTTTTGGCAAATGTAAAAGTCCTCCCCACCCTCTCCCTAATAAATGAGGCTTTCGAGGAGTATGAGCCACCGAAAATGTTCAACTCTAACACCTGCAGCACAACAAGCATTTGACAGGGGCCATTTCCTGCCCCTCCCCCTCGTGGCAACCCGTGCTCAGCGTTGGAGCGTTAATATGCCGGCTCGAGGGAGAGGGACAGCTAGGGGCGTGCGATAAGTCACAACCTGGCATTAACATCTCGAGGACCGCCGGTGGGCAAGACGACGGACAAAGATTGCGCTCTGCTCGGTTCATTAGCGCCAGATTTCCTGGGAATGCTTCTGATGGTGCCGCGTTGTAGCAAGTGGAGGAAATAAGGGGATGGAAAATGGCAGACTTAAGTTCAGAGGGAATAGAGAAAATGAAAGTTGTTGAAGTATCTTCTGTTGTAAGACACATTTCCAGGGAGAAGCCACGCAAACCAGTTTTCATCTTCCAATGGACTCATCACTTGATGAGTATGACTGTTTATGGTTTTCTTCCAGGTTATATATGGTAAATTGATTGTGAAGATTGTGTTGTTTAACCTTTTAAGACACTGTTAGCGGTACAGCAGGAGGCTTCTATGCACAAATAACACAGCAATTAAGTCTCAAAATTATATTGCATCATTTGTCATGCATGAGCCAATCACAGCATGGAGATAGCCAGCTTGAAAATCAATGAGGTTTTTCCACCTTTGGTTTGATGTACAGCAGTGTGACACTATGTTAATTTCCCTCCCATAGCCAATAGCCAGGGCTTTCAAACTACATGTGACATTTGGGAACTGTGCTAATTACAAATTGGGCACACCATTCTAGCGAATAAGGCTGGAATAGGGGGTGCTTCTTCAGAGGTAAACATAATCAGAAGTCACTAGGAGATCTTCCCACCAACTCATCTGAATGCAAGATGCTTGCACAGCGGCACAAACAGCTGCTAACGAACCTGCACCCCGAAGACTTTGGATTGGTTATGCAATTTATTTTCAAACTCCACAGCGTTTTAGCAACGAAAGCTGTGAGATTGTCTTCAGTCTCTAGTCGAGCGAAGAATTTAGAGACTGAATTACTGTAAACAACTACTTACCCTAAAATGTGCGTTTTTCGTGGATAAGAGACGACGTGCAACATATGAAAACCAGCATTTCCTCAAACTTCAAAACGTCTATGTTGTTCGCATTTGAATCCGCTTGATGACACATTAAAGTTCTACCAAATAAATATCACCTTTGGGTTTTTTGGCAAGTGCACTGGATGCAATAAATCACTGTTCCTAGCTTCCTACCATTCCTGGCATACTGGATATTACCAGAGAACACATAACATTTAGCATATACCAACAGTTGCACATAGAGCAAATGATATGTGACCAGATTGCGAGGCTGAATTTTCTTTTATCCATCATCTGTTGCAACAAAGAGAGACTAATCAATCCCTCCAGTGACTCAAGAGTCTATGCAATCAACACCAATAATTCAACAGCTCTGTTTACATACACTTTCATCTCGTGCTGCAAACAACTTCATTGATTAAACAGTGGGAGTTATGGGCTCATTTCCCTGATTACAACTTTAAGAAAACACTGGGCCTGCCTGGAAGTGCTGATTGGGCCTGCGCCTGCGATAAACATATATCCGTCAGAGCAGGAATGAATCCCGTGCTTTTGCAGACTCCACACTTTGTCTTCGCCATGTGGCTCCCTATCCATCAACAGAGGTGAAGTGGCGGTTGCATTAGCATCTACGCTCCTCACTCGATCACAGTGTCGCTGCATTAGGATCATATATTAAAAGAGAGCCGATGAGATAAGGGGCATGAGGGAGAGACCCCCTCTTTCACCTCAAGTCAACCCTCCGCCGTTCTATAAATAATTTAAATAAGATTTATTAGTTATTAATGACGTTATAAACAGTATAGCTTACCGGGCGTCAGGGGGATAGACTGGAGTGTGCAGAATGTGCCACTATAAAGTGAGCGGAGCTGTTCCGCCATGAGCAAAATTCAAAGCTACGAGTTTCTAATCTTGTTTGTCAGGTTGCAGAGACACAGCCAAGGCTATCCCACGGAACACACTTTGATTATTTCTTTTGTACCGTGGATTAAAGGACATCTTCTGTTATGTGATGCATAGAATTCAATTCATTCTACAACAGAAGGTCCTAGCCTTCATCTTAGGGAGTTAAAAATATATGTGCAAAACAACAATTTGTGTGTCTCTATCTAACGAAGTGTTATTGTCCATTTTCCGTTACCCAACTATTTCAATGTTGAAAACATTGTATGTCAGTCTAATCCATCTTGGTAAGTAGTTTGTCTGTACTTTTAGCTTGAGAAAACCTTCAAACTAAATAATGGCCATAATTTTCCATCATGTGTGAATTGAAAGGGTTTTTGTCTCAAGATTGTTTTGTTTGTATATCACAGAAGTAAAAGAAAAACTGACCAGATGGAGGAAAAAATACACATTTTATCATTTTTTTGGTCATCCACAGACCTTACAGATTTATCTTGGCAGCTCTATAGCACAGAATTCTTGAAGTCCCCTTGAAATAAAAAAAATTGCTTTTCGTGCATTTTCAACCATTACATCCACCTGTCAAGGACAAGGACTTTTAATTTGACTTTAGTTGCTTAGATGAAAATGATATACAGTTTAATCACATTTTAATCTTTTTGTTTTGTTTTAGATTAAATCAGTGAAACTGACTTTTAGTTTAGTTTAATTTTAATTAATGTTTTGCTCCTAATTTTCATGGTACTGTAAGAGATTTTGTTGAATGACCATGTGTTTTATTCAGCTAGGCTGAAAATACTGCTGGTAGCTAAAAATGAACTGACATGAACACTTTTCTCTGCTTTGCCCAAAGCTGAGTGAGGACATTGTGTTGTGACCACTCTTGAGACAACGCCGCTTCATGGATTACATGTGGGAAATGAGAGGATGGGCTGTGGAGAAAGTCTGCAAATGTAAATAAGGGGCTACAGTAAATGCTTATTTTCTAATTTGATGCCTCAGCGGGTCCATCAAGACTTCACTGAGCTGAGAGGTATTAGTCAGATAATCAGAATGAATTGCTATTTCATTTTCACTTAACGCGGAGAAAATCAGAGAGGTGGGCAGCACTTGATAGGTTTAGAATTAGGCACTGGCTGCACCGCGTTCATGTTCACTTTGCAACTTTAAAGTGCAACTTAAAGCCATGAGAAACAGGATGAGATTTTTCCTAAATAAAAAAAAAAAGAGTGGGGGTGGTATGAGACTTACCTGGCCATTGCCACACCAAACACACATCCTCCAACAGTGGACCAGAAACCAATCCACCCTGCATCCACCTGTGAGAGAGGAGAAGAGAGGACAGGAGTGTGTTATTCAGCGCCACTCAACATGCAGGGCGTAACCGTGGTGACAGGTCTAGACGGAGAACAGGCACTAAGAGTCTTAAATATGCCAATGTCTGTCAATCACTTTGTCTGGTAAATTACAAGGCGTCATTGCTGTTGAAGGAAATAAAAACAGTGTGTGTTCGTGTGTGTGTGTGTGTGTGTAGGATTGTTGTCCTTCCTTATTCACACTGACGAAGCCTGACGCATACACATGGCCTTTAAAGTCAGAAGAAAGGACGTGTTGGGCAGACGACTGCAGCAGAATCAATATGAGGTAAAGTGTAGCACATGTGTGCGCGCAGCACACACACACACACACACACACACACACACACAAAACCAATCAGTGTGTGGCACCCAGGCGAGAATGTCTCAGAGTGCCAGATAAGGTGTTTGGTTCCCATCAATCTCCCTGAGGCAATAACTCACATTCAACCAAATCCAACCAGATGGAAGATGCGACAGAAATGGAGCAGAATCTCAAGTAGGATATGGTGCTTTTTGCTTAATCATACTCTGGGCTGACCTGTCAAGAACGTCTATAATGAAGAAAAGTAGACTATCAAGATTATTAAATGTAAAA
The DNA here is from genome assembly GCA_036785175.1 of Eupleurogrammus muticus. Classification (NCBI taxonomy): domain Eukaryota; kingdom Metazoa; phylum Chordata; class Actinopteri; order Scombriformes; family Trichiuridae; genus Eupleurogrammus; species Eupleurogrammus muticus. The sequence continues at coordinate 5,041,941 of JAYKQN010000001.1, forward strand.
CGCATTCTGGCTCAGTTAGTGACGAACGCCAGAATGTAATTATACTTGATGTAAATTACACTCCTCCACCTCCTGTTAGGGCCTTCTGTGCGAGGCTAAAAGCTCGTTGGAAATGCACCCACCTTTCGTTGGTATGACCTGAGGCAGCGTGGGGAGGTGAACTCCAATCCCCAAATGTAAAACGCTGTTGTCATAGAGACACCCAAAATATACCTTTAAACACCCACAGCCCTGTGCCACGTAGAACTGCTGCTTAGTATCTGTGCAGACAGTGCAGCATCAACGTAAACGGCGTATAGTGTCACATCAGTTTGCACACCAATATAAAAAGCTAAACACAAACAGTTTGCCAAGCTAATTCAATTCTGAAATGCAAATGACTATGTTTCATGTGTGGGTGGAGAGTTAATTAACTGCAGTATTCTTAGTACCTTGCAACCCTAAAACAGGCTTGATTTTAAGCCTAATCATGTCTGTTATGTAGTGATTGTGTCAATAAGCTACTGGTAGGGTGAGGACAGCCAGAACTCCAGGCTCTTGACACGTTAATATGTTTGCTTTTTACTTAATTCTCTCTCTCTCCGGCTCTCGTCATAAGCCACTTTAAGCCAATAATCAAAGAGCTATCCTTAGCTGGGTTGACATGGTATTTTTGCACAAATTCACTTCATGTAATCCCAGAAAATCCACAAACAGATCTTTAATAGCAATGAAGTATGCCACATTCTAATAACGATGCACAGCTCTCCAGGACTTCACAAAAGATGTTGTATCGGGGGGGGGAAATAACAGTAATCAAAAAAAAGTGGGACACATTGGGTCAGCCTTCTGCTTCTGTGAATTCTAAATGGCGACTTTCCATTAAGGGAACGATTTAATATGACTGATGAGCACAGTAGGGCACCTGTTATAAGAGTCCAAGTCATTATGGTGATGCGGAGCTCCACGCTCAATCCTCCTGTCGCCAGGTCCAGCAGGTTTCCCCTACAGAGCTTTTACAAGATTGTACACTCATCCAATTCCGAATCGGCTCCAACTCAGGAACAGCACATAGTCAGTGTGTTTACACGCACAGCGTAATCGAGCTATGCTCCAAATTCAATTTTGATGTGGGACATTTTCAACAAGAAGATAGATATTGATACAGCTTTCATAAGTAATGTTTCCCTTATTTATTGTGCAGCTAAGGTGCTGTGATTATGTTCTTCCTCTGCGACTTCCCGGTGTTTTTGTTCCAGGGTCATACGCCATTGCGAGGTGTGTGAAGCATGCACACATGCAGCCTCTAGTTTAACTCTAATTAGGGCATATACATGCCAGAGAAAAGTCCAATTTTATTATCTGTGTGCGTTAATCAGAATTCAAGTACTCCCATATTGATTGGAATAACGTGTTTACATGCACTTTAGTGCTTAGATTATGGTAATATTTTTATTCAAGTGTCATGTAAATACTGGGTGGCACTCATCCTGGTCAGACCCCTATTCAAACAGCTTTAACGCCATTTAAACCAGGGGTGTCCAATCCTGGTTGTGGGGGGCCGGTGTGGGTGCAGGTTTTCTATTCAACAAGGCAGTAACATCTGAGTCTACTAATGAAGGTCCTTAGGAAGGGCTTTAGTGGTTGATGAGTAGAATCTGGTGAGTTACTGCTTGGTTGGAACAAAAGCCTGCACCCAGACCGGCCCTCCAGGACCAGGATTGGACACCCCTGGTTCAAACTCTTCTAAGTTTCTAAGCTAACTTCATTCAGATCACCACATTACCTCCTGTTGTGCAGTTGTCAGGCAGTGGCCTCTATGTCAGTCAATTCCTGATCAATCCTTGCAAGTTAAAACCCACATGTGAATTTTCCAGCAAACCCCTCTCAGTAATGACTCCCAATGCGATGCTGGAACAATTCTTATCAACTGTGGGGCTCAGGACATTTTCCTATGGACTGGGCACAAGTCTTTCCTTTCCAATCTCTTAATCCTGTCTCATCTGATGACAACTGCTCCCAATTCTGGAGCAGTTCAATCAGACTGCATGGCGAGCTGAGAGCACAGATGACAGAAACATCTATATTGGGTTTTTCTAGAAGAACAACATGACAAAGATTGAAAGAGGGCAGAAAGAGAGAGAACAGACAAGAGATGAATGACTGCGTGAAGCAGATGTAGAACACAGTTGCCAACTAAGAGCAATTCAGAGGACTGACAATTGCATTTGACATGTGCAATACAGAAGTCATTATTTGGAACGTGTGCAGCACCGGGCTTGCTGCTGTGAGAGGGAGAGGAGGATGAGGAGAGAAAGACGGAGTCCTCTAAAAGCGGGAAGAAACCCACAACTGTGATGGAGAGTGAAAATAAACCATGTTGGCGTGCAGGTGAAGTGCATTACGCCGGATTCCGATGTGGTCGGAGAGCACAAATCAGGGGAGTGCGACACGATGTAAGTGGTGCACTTAGGTGCAAAATGAGTACTTGCATTCTGCCCATTTGGGACAGGATCTGCTCTACATATTGTACACCTGCTCCTTATATCAGGAGTTACACTCCACACGCCGACTGGCGCTGGCAGCACCACAAGGCAGCAATTATCAACAAAACAAAGAGGGTAGTAGCAAAATACAAATACATAAGTTACAAAACACATCCATTTGTTTCTACGCCTGTGTGTAACCTCTGTGCCAATGTGAACAAATTATTGGAACTCGTGAGGAAAATAAATGAAAAGTATGAAATTGCTATCAATGCATTGTATGCTGGCCTGAGGCGATGCTGCGTATTTTAGATACAGTCAGACTTAGTCACATTTCACAGTGATGAGGGAAAGATGATAAAAGCAAGAAAACAAGTAGCAATGCAGAAGCATGGCACTTTAGGGACAGAAGGAGAGTGATACTACATACGCGTCGCATCTCGTGCTTTTATGAAATGCTCGTTTCACACCCTGAACAGCAACTTTCTGGACTGGGTTTGGGTCTAACAGCATCACAGAAGCTTATGAAGCAAAAGGAAAAGAAGCTGCAGTATTTGATTTTCCACAGGTCATCCTGACTTTAAGAATCATCTAAACATGTGAAGAACACAGTATTATTTCACATATCTTCAGTTGCATCAGTACACCTACTTCCCACCATGGTTAGATATATCACTTTAATTTTCACAGCTGTGTTAACCCCCAAACGTTCTACCTCAGGGATATGCTACCTAGGCACCTTGCTGCTATCTTCTTAACTAGCATGGAAAAAAAGAAATGCAGAAAAGAGAAAAATCATTTGAGAACAAATGCAAAGAACAATTTGGTAGGTTATCTGTTTCCTCTTGACAGACGGATAAAGATAGAGGTGTGACGTGGTGTCCTCTCCAACAGCGGCCGTCTAACGATAACCTTGAAAACCTTCCTCCCTTTGTTTTCACACACACACACACACACACACACACACACACACACACACACACACACACACACACACACCGTTGTGTCAGGAGCTGTAAGATGCAAACTATAGGGAGCTCTTTTCGTAGCCCGCATTACGCCTCCAGTCTCACCCACCCGTCTTCCTCTATTGTGTGTGTCAGAGCGAAGGCGGCGAGCGGACATGCAATGGATCGACCCATTCACAAAAGATGGACAGAAACTCTGATTAGGTTCAATGAGTCGTAAAAGAGAAAGAAAGAACAGCAAGAGTGAGGAGCCCGAGTAAATGATTGTTTCTTTTTTTAACGTGCTGGCTCTTAAAAATATGAGCGTGTTCTTATCTCACGAGGAGCAGTGCGGTTTTTAAAGCGCATTCACCAAAGTGCAGAAAGGTTCAGCTGCAGCTTTTCTCACTGAATCCAAATCTGTTCCAAGCCAAACTTCATTAGTTTTTTGCTGTAGTCTTAATTGCAGCCAGCTGTGTAAACAATATATATATTCCTCACAAAAAACATCATCACGTAATACAACAAACTAGACAGACTACATTGACAAAATAGTATATTTACCTCAAACTAGAGAGCTAAAAAATGCTGAACACATAAAGTGATTAGGACATGGGCAAACAGAAGCTACCTAATGCTGTGCAAACAAAGTCTCTTTGTGTCCTCTGGGCATAAACTCTGCATTGTATCTACAGCCTGAAGGTTTGGGCTCACACTGCCTCTGCAGGGAGTTGATCAGGACACGTAGGGCCTGTCCACAGTAGTGGTCAGAGGAGCCGTAGCTGAGTCACCACAATAAATTTTCCGGCCACTTTGACAAGTCGGGCCGAACCTATCCTCGGACAGATTCAGGTCACAAACCGGGTCACATAACAGACTCAATGAAACGTGTGTAGAACAGAGTCGCCACTTCAAGCCAACCGCAGGTGTGTCACTCGTTGGCGTGTGTGTGCGGCGTGTTTTTATTAGGGATGTGACGAAATGAAAATTTGTGGCCGAAGCCGAATAAACTTAAATGCTTGGCCGAGCACAGAATGTGGTTGTTAAGTTTTTCCACTGTTTTACACCCTGTATCATGTAATGGGGCTCAATGTGCTCCACAAGCCTAAACGGTGGATCGTCCAAAGCCACCAACTCTCTCTCACCGTTTCTGTGATTCTGTTGGAGGATGGCCACAAACTGAGTGGGCATGACATGTCAAGCTTCCATTTGAGCTGCTGCAGCCGTCTCCCTCTTGAACTCTTGTTTGTGGTGTTTGGCTTTTAAATGACAAATAAAGCACTAGTGCTACAGTTCTTTACAAAGGAACCCCCTGTAGATAAATTGGTTGGACACTCATTGCGAATTGCAATTCTATTCTTCTCTCCAACACTTTCAAATACCTCTACAGTGCCGACATTTTAATGAAGGCACTAGATCACGGCATTGCTGTACATTGTTTGATTGCATGATTGCTTGATGCTAATATTTGGTGTTGTTTTTAACTCATTCCCACAAAAGTCAAATGTGACATTTTTTGCAAAATTCAGTTACTGAATATATACGGTGCATCCATACTTTTTTTTTTTGCTTTAAAGTTGATGGGCTGCAAGGTAAATGTTTTCGCATCGTGTTGGGCCAACGATAAAGCTGAGAGGATAGGATGAAAGGCTTAGACACTGGCAAATATTCTCTGCACTTCCTAAAATGCCCCGGGAAACGTGTGGCTTCGCTGAATGCAAATACAAATCAAACACTTCAAAATATCTGAATGGGATGAGGGAGTATGGCAGCGAGTTGTCATGTAAGGCTACGAAAAGACGATATTGATCGTCTGTGGGTACAGCCACAAACGTGTCAGAAATCCCACTCCTAGCTGTATCTCAACTGTTGCAGCTCTGTAACAACTCCCACATGGCGAATATTAAAATGCACCAGGAGGGAACTCAGAAGTATTTTATGAATACTGTCAAAACCATCAAAGCATCTTTTCATTATGTGGGCCTATATCTTTGCGGAGGCTTCAACAAATTATCCACTAAATTGCCAACATCCTCCCCCCTTGATGTTCAGCAAACGGTGAAGTGTCACACTAGGAGACAGAACCTTAACTTAATCTTCACAAATATGGCACAAATTCTAAAGTGCTACAGCCACCCTGTCCCCTCTGGGTTCCACCGATCATAATTGTTCGTTTTTGAGCCCATTCAGTTTAACAGGGTAGAAACAGCAAGTGAAGCAGAGGAGAAGGACAGTTTGTGACACAAAAAAAAAATAAATAAAAGAGGCTCTTGCAGCATTCAGAGCAGTGACTGACTGGTCAGCAGTCTACGAGGCTGAGGACATTGCCTCCAAGGTAACAAGCTGTAATAAATATATTCAGTGCAGATGGACAGCAGTATGCCTGTGAGACAAAATCAACTACTGGGAATAAACCATGGACGACAGAGAAAATAAAGCAGTCTATAAAGAAAAGGCAAAAAAAGCCTATGACAAATGGGGAAAAATGGGAAAATGAAGAAAAGTCTGGAACTCAATCCAACGACTCATCCACAAGGCAAAATAAAGTAGTGAATGAAATGTAGAACGTAGGAACGAAAGGAAAAGAACCCCAAGGAATGGTGGGACTTTGTAAATAAAGGCCTTGGATGAGCTTTTGCAGCAGATGGCAAAGTGAGAATATGCGGAGAGGACAACAATGCTGCAAACACACAACAGCTTTTTTTGCAGACGATATCCCTTGCATAAGTAAAGGAAAACAAAACTGGCTACTCAAAAAACATGCAAAGACCAAAGAAACTGCTCTTATCAATGATTTTTTCCCCCTGAAGTATGAAAACAATCAAATGTCTGTCCTATTCTTAAAGGCCAAAGTCCTGACTCAATCACAGATTGTTGACTCATCTCCTTGACCCCCTCTGTAGGAAAATTTGTGGAAAGATTGGTCTGAAAAAAGCCTTTGCCCAAAACTTTACCTGTGTGCAAAAATCAATACACTTATCTACCTCTGCACAGTTCCATCACGGCTTTAGTCAAAGGACAAACTTAATTTGAGCTATGCACACGACATTGGGCTGTCAAGGGCAATCCCCAGATACATTAAACATACATAGAAATATAAGATGCTGCTAAACACGCAGGAATCAGTAGAGCTGTACTGAATCAAAAAGAAGTTGCACTAATTTACTGCCATAGCAAGACATGGGTTACCTGCATCATCAGGCCATGTCTTGAATACAGCTCAGTGCTCTCGGTGAGCTGCAGGGCCAGTCCAAACACGCATGTAAAAACATCATAAGGCAAGCGGGGAAAACTCACAACGGAGGAGGAGAAGGAGGCTGTGAAACTGATCAGGGACACGCACAACCCTCAGCCTCCACCACACGACCTCCTACCACCAACATGGTGGTGGCTGCACTGCCAGAAAACTCAGGAACCCCCATATGCTGCCTGAGCTGAAGGCCAAAACTAACAGGCTCAGGAAGTCAACTCTGCACACTGCAATTAGCCTATATAATAGTTTGAGGGGGGGCCGAAGAACTTAAGTTTTTTTTTTTTTTTCAGTGACCTTTAGCTCCGCTGCAAGCATGAATTATTAAATCACAAAACTTTTCATAGAGCTGAATGCCCCTTACATCTCCATAACCAAAGAATAAGAGTCACAGGTCTGAATTCAGTTTACAAAAGCACAGCAGTAGACTGTTTCTATGCCGTTGATATATTCTGTTGCTCGAGCGATCTCAAGAAAATAAAATGAAAAACACTCGCCAAAAAACCCATCAGGACCGAGCTCTCTCTGTAATGTGCGTGTCTGAACAGCTTTACAACAGTGTCAACACCAATGTTAATTGCTTGGCTAGACTTAGTCTTGTTTTGCAACTCATCTGTTTGTTCTTTGGAATCGTGTTTTGCAAACCTCTGATAGAACTCATTTAAAGTGCCAGTTATATATCAGAGTTAAGGACATCACAGCTGACTCCTGTCCTCCTCCTTTTCACGGCTTCCTGTCATTTGCTTCACGCCATCGCAGGCGGCACTTGTGTTGTAACTTCTCATCTCGCACACCAGACACACGCCTTTTATTTGGGAAAACTTAACCTGCTATTTCATGTCAGAAACATTTTCAAAATGGGAAAAGCTGGAAAATAGATTGGCGAGCTCCTCCTGTTGGTTTATTTTCATGCATATTATCATCATACATGATGGGACTGTATTTGTATTTGGTTCCAAAGTTTCCACAAAAGTGCATAACAAAAATAGAATAGGTGGTAAAAGCTAGCCAGAGCAGCAGGACTGACTTAGGAATCTGTCTTGTTTGATAGAAACAGGTTTGATTAAATATATATATATATATTTTTACAAACTCAGTCACTTGTTTTCTACACACTTATATTCCTCATTAAGGTCCCGGGATCTGCTGGAACCAATACCAGCACATTAGAGGTGAGAGGAAGGATTAGACCCCCCCCCCCCCCCACACACACACACACACACACACACACACACACACACACACACACACACACACACACACACACACACACACACACACACAGACACACACAGACACACACAGACACACACAGACACACACACACACAAATCCATGCAGCCACAAGGAGAACATGCAAACTCCCCACAGAAAGGTCCCAGCCCAAGGATTTGAACCTGTGACCTGCTTGCCACTAAACCACTATGTCACCCTTTTGGGGAAACCATGGACAGAAAATTTACCCACTCAGAGTCACTGTATTTAGTGATGTGGCCTTGGTTTACTGGTGTGCTTCGTTAGAGGTTAAAGGTTATGTGTGTTTGTGTGTGTGTGTGTGTGTGTGTGTGTGTGGCCTACCTGGCTGACTTTGGCTGGTGTAAGGACCATGTCAAGGACTCCTGTCCAGCCAGCGATCACTCCTGTGGGGACCGCATAGGCGAGCGCTATCATCAGGAACCGCAGGTTGCTAAAAGGAATGAATAAAACAATAAAAAAAGCACATTTGAGATTCAAGGTTGTGCTCAATGAAAGTCTCACAAACTCAGATGTTTGTCTGCTGGTTCTCCCCAAATTATGAATATGTATGAGCTTCTTAACGTGTGACTACACATGAATACACAAGATTAGATGCATAATGTTGGACATAAGAATCTGAAAAGACAGGAATTGATGTTTTGTTGTGATCTCAGTGTTTCCCACACATAGACCAATCTGTGACGCAGCGCCACAGAATGAAAACCGAGCAGCACAACCTGATTCAGCCTTTTTTTCCCCTAATGCAATTCTGTCATTCTCGCTTAAATGCACAAAGAGCAAGAGAGAGCGAAAGAAAGGGAGATCAGCAGCAACATTTTCAACTGTTTCGTGCATCATTTTGTCCAAGAGTAAAAAGTGTTCTGACTGTCTAATCTGCATGACATAATCTTATACTAAAACGTGGGCTCAACAGTGCAGAGCCTCTCCTGGAAAGCACTCATTTGATAACGATGCATTCAGTTTTAAATGCAACAAGTGAACCAAGAAGTTGTGTGAAGTAAGAAAAAAGAAAGATTGACAAAAGACATTGAATTCTCAGTCTAATAAGGTTACAAATACTGTCAGACACAGTTACTGCAATTCAGACTTTACAAAGGGGTGGGTGAGGGGGGCTTCTGGAGCAGTTTTACAAGAACTTATGAATAATTAATTGCAAACTAATCAACCTTGTATCTATTTAAAATTGATAATAAAGTGTCATTTTTAAAGTGTTATTACGCTTATTAACATGGAAGGGGACAAGCTTGCTTCATGCAAATGAATTCATTTGTTGGAAATCAATAACCATTACAATTATTAAGTGTGTAGCTGCTCTTAATTTCATGCTTGTTTTCACCCGCCTGCACCTCCCTGCAGGTATATGTTTGACCCCCTTTTTTCAATTCAGATGACAAACTAATGACAATGATTGTCTGAAACATATACAGGTACAGCTGCTTTAACATCCAATAACTGATCACTCTCTGGATTCCTCAATTCAATAGCTAATCATGTCCAACCTCACATGGGAAAAAATAAAGGCTCACTAAACCATCCCCTGGTGCTCAGGATTATACAACATGGAACAAACATTAAATTAAATGAGCAGGGAAAAGTGGAAAAGGAGTATAAGAAAGAAAAATTACTATTGCTCTGGTCATCATACGGGTTGTGTATCTTCAATACAATGGTGCCTCTCGATGGGAATTCAAGTGCAATCGTTGAATGTGATGTGAATTATTTCATACAGAACCTCATCCTCTCCACTGTTAACTGGCCTGCAAGCTGTAGCCACATTTAGCTGCTGTTGAAGGTTTGCAGGATGGTCTGTCTGTGGGTTTCCTTACTGCAAGAGGAGTGGATCTGGCATAATGAGGTTGCCTTCATTAGCATTAGCTGTGTGCTTTGGTCGCAAATGGTATTTAAGACTAGATTTAGTTCAGGATGATCAATTTTTCATGGAGACAAATACATACCGTAGTTCACGGCAAACAGTTTCTTCCACTTAACATGCGGCAGTTTGTTAAAATCTAATACTAAATATACAGCACTCCCGTGAATTTAACGAGGCATCTGCTACATCCTGCTCTCCATCATTCAGGTCAAAGAAACAGGAAAGTCACAACTGCCGGCTGGTTTCAATCGAGAGTCCTCAAAGGTTCTGCACTAATTGTTCAACAAAAAAAGTAGCAGCACTTTGTGTATGAGCTCCAGGGTTTCTGAAATTTAACCTACAGTACATAGTTACTTTATACCAGGGCTGCCCATACTTGCTCCTGGACAGCTACCATCCTGCATGTTTTAGGAATGTCCCTACTCCAACACACCGGATTCTTATTATCAACTTGTTATCAAGTAGCTGAAGCTGGTCAAGGACTTGGTAATAATTCGAATCTGTTTTTTTGGAGTGGGAAGATTCCTAAAAACCTGCAGGACATCCGGGAGCCCTGCTCTAGACATACGTACAAGCGCTGTTCTGGCTCGTCTCACAGCAACAGATCTGTCTGCAGAGACAGAAGCAGCGACCCGAGCACAGTGGGCAGAGCTGCCGGTATAAAGCTGAGAGGTATCGGTAGGAAACATGCACCTGAAACTAAGCCGTACTGTCCTACAGAGCAGTCCTGCAGGGATTGCACCGCTTTTCAGCCTCAAAACAGGCACGTCTAGTGCATCTCAGGAACATGACATTGGTAATAATGTGAAGAAAGATTTGGAATTTTTTTGTGGACTATTCAAAACAGACAATTAAAAAGTAAAACTGTTAAAAAGTCCTCTAATTCTCACCCCCCAGAGCTCTTCATTGTCCGTTCTGCATGCACATACACCCTTCAGGCCCAAAGAACCAAGCTCTGCATCATGGGTGTTCGGGCATTAGGTCATTTTATCTTTTAACTGGATTTTATTTATCAGAGGTCTGCTGAGAATGTGAAACTGCTTTATTCAATGTTGGTTATAATCATAGGGTCTGCTTGTTTGGGAGAGATGGACGTCTGTGGATAATTTTGCTCCCAAAAAAAAAAAAAAAAACCTGAACAGTGAACATTGAAGGAATCCTAACCAAGAGAAGCTGACAGCAGAGCACAATCCAACAATGAAGCAAGTGAGACAACTCCCATGATCCCACACAGCTTCCTGACATCCTGAAACTCTTGTCTTTTCCCATTGCTTTCATCAAGGGACCACTAGCAGCGGAAAATAACATATTGTGCATTTTTGTTGCTGAAAAACTTTTCTCTCGATCTCCTACTACGTTTATCGGCTAATTCTTTTTCGCTCAATGAAAACTTTTATGAACCAATGTCAACTTATCAAGTTATCAACTAAAACCAAACTGTACAAATAGCATCATGTCCCAACTGAAATAAATAGCTTTAGGCTATAGACATTGTGCTGCAGGGTCTGATATGAGCTGTCTGCTAATATTTATCAGCTCAGAGTGAGCAGTGTGTAACTGAGAGAAAGAAAAGAAAGAGAGACACCTCTATAATCTCTGCCTAGTTATGTATGTGCAGCCAGTATACACACACGGAGCACACCACTTTCGGGCATATGGCAGCCTTCCAATCACATTCAGCTCAACTTCAATCACTCGGAACACCCACGCTAATCACCTTCACCCAATGAGGTGGCATACTGATTTAAATCAGCGCCACCTCCTCAACACTAACAATGTGATTAGAATCACTGGGCGTCTGACAAATGAGGCAGAGCTGGCAGAGCAGGCAGCAGATTCATAGATTGGTTTGTTTTCCTGATCTCCTCTTCTTTTTTTTGGTTTTCATTATGGACAATAAACTGCTTTATTTATTACAATGCAGGCGGTATCCTGAGCTGTATCGTGAGGGGACATCTGGGGAGCACTTTGTGGCCGTCCCGCATCCGTTCTAAGTCTTTAAATGCTCAATACACAGGAAAGTTCACACACGCACCCGGGTCTTTGAGTTGCAAACTATGGGAGGAACCTGTCCCGAGACACATAACCTGTATGGCAAAAAAAGCATTCTTGTTATAAACATATGCACGCCCTTTTCCCTGTTGTGGCAACTGTGCATTTCACACAATGAACCGCTTTATTCGCAGAAGTCTTTGAATCCACAGAAAAAAACAAAACCTGTCTCCTAGCTGCAGGCATTTCTTGCCCTATGCAGCATGAGGCTACTTAAGAGAGTATGAAGGGGCTGTCATGAAATTCTTGTGATGGAGCATCCGTCTCTTGCTTTTCTCCCGGCAACCTTTTCATTAACCTTGCCACACGGACAGGATATCAATATCCATGCACTCTTTTTCCCCCCTTGTCTGTTTTTTTATTTAGATAACCAAACATAAGAAAGGAGAAGCTAGCTGCAGCGTAACACAGGGGACATTCGTTTTTCCCCCCTTCTCTTCCCTTTCCTGCTGGTGATGAAATATTTCCGAAGAAGTCTCAACGCTGGCAGCGCCATCAGCTAAGTGCCATTTGTCCTTGGCAGACCCGGCTGAGGATCAATGCATCAGGATGACGGCTTTCAGAGCTAAAGTGAGTATTACTAGGGTTGGAGGAGAGTCATCAATACTCTGAGCTCTGGGCTGTTCGACAACACACTCAAATACCAAACACCTCCACTATCATTTTGTAGAGTCGCCGTGGCTCATGGGCTTACACATATTTTTCTCAACCAGTCTCACCTCTGACATTTGGCATGGAGAAAGTAAAGTAAAATGGGTCTTGAGGGACTTTTATTCCAAATAAAAAAAAAAAAAAGAAAAGCATAATTACAGCCTAGAAATATGAAACCAGGCTGTAAATGTGCTCTAGAACCAAAACAATAAACTCAAAAAGGCTAAAAAGTTGAGGCTGATAAGTTGGTGAGAACTTTTTACAGCCAAGTGATCAGATTTTCGTTTTAATGATTATTTGGATTATTTTACTCCCAGTCACTTGTCGTGCTCCATGTCCAGTCCCTGCAGGACGCTGCTGGACCCAGATAAAACGCGCTGCCCAAACAGGTCACTGAGAGGCTGCCTATCACAAGTGGAGCACAAACCTGTTCAGCTGGATGGCCTAGTTAGTGTTGGCCCGTCCATGTGTGTACAAACATCTGTCCAAAGCTTCGCGTCAGGGTTGATTGGAGCTCGGTCCACGTTGTCTATCATGGGGAGCTCTTAGGGAATTAAGCCTGTTCGTGCCGGGTCAGAGACATGTGGAAAGCCAGGCGCTACGGCGAAGCCATTCCTTTCTGCAGGGGACCGAGCGGAGCCAACTAACCTACAGGCCAACTCCACAGCTGCCGTCCCTCGGCTTTTTCTACTCCCTCCTCGAGCCCTTTAATCCCTGGCTCCTGCCACAGGCCTCATTCCCCCACAAGCTGGAGAGAGGCATGGCGCCCTGCTCCTCAGGCAATGCCGCGTCCTAATGGCCCGCCCATTGATTAAGACCTTAGTGCCATTTCTATGATTGTCGCTGTTGAGGCTTATTAAGAGAACAGCAATGGAGGGAGACACGTACACCTGTGGTGTGAGGCACAAATCCTTATGTGGATGCTCATTCCAAGAGTGTGGGGCGGGAGGGGTGTATTTCCCAGAAATGAAGCGGTACTACAGGGAGACTCAATCGGCTCTCCATTACAGCTGTATATTAAAAATTAAAATATATATTTGAATGGTGAAGCTGGGGTTGGGCATAAATTAAGCTTGAGTTAATTTGGCTAATTTACTGTTGTTTATGGGAGTAAGCTAATTGATAGTTAATATCTACACTCCATTATATAACTGCTGACTACATTTTTACATTTTAAATGAGCGTGTCGAGATATTTCTGTAATAAGAGAAAGACAATGTGGGTCATTGCCAACACTGCTGTGCTGTTGTATTTCTATCAAAGTATATTCTTGTTGTAAAGCGCTTTGTGAGTTTATTAATGAAAAGTAATCCACATATTTTACTACAATTATGTTGTTAACTATAAGCATAATTCTAAGATAATAATCATATGCTGTTTATATGGGTTCTGTCTTATAATCACATTATAACCAAAATACTAGTGCGCAGGTAGACACGACTGACTCTAGATTTCTTCTTACCTCTCACTTTATGCATTATCCCATGAAGGAAAAAAGAAAAAGGTGATGAAACATCAATAAATGCATTCCACTAATACTGAGATTCAGTACCTTGTCTAACCAGATGTGTCTGCGGTGCCTTTAGAAGGTATTGATCCTGATGGTAAAGATGCAGAGGATGATGTTGTTTTCTACAGCAACCACCATATTACAACTTAGGAAATAATCAAGAGGGAAGGCTGGGGTTTCTTTGATAATGACCCAAGCAGATGGTGAGTGGCAGACCCCTTCATTAAGATTCCATATCCTTCTCCAACTAAAGATTCTGTCGCTTTAAATTTCTAAGACGAGAAACGCGCAATGCATAAGCAAATAAGTGCCCAAACTAGACGGAATGGATTTGTAGACACAGCAGTTAGAGAGCATCGAATGTGCTGCTGATGCTTCTGGCTGCTCCTTCCTCAATCTGCATTCTTGTCTGTACTTGTTAAATGTCCAACGCAGCCCGAGTACTGTTGCAATTCATCGGTTACATGCAGCCGAGTACAGCCAAAATGCCCGGATATCTGTTTGCTCCGCCCATCTCATCAAGGAGGTTTTGGGACTCTGAGCGGACCTGTGTGGAATTCAATTCAGTTATAATCACTAACCGGTAGCGGGCAAGATCTGTTGAAGCCAGGCTAAAAGCTGTTTTCTGTTAATATCTGTTATTAACACTTAATTATATTCAGGGCCGTTGCCACCACTGAGGACACGTAGGCCATGAGCTTTGTATTTTATTCCCCTAGGTTTCTTTTCATATTAATTTTTCCCCTTAGGCTAAATTGCAGCAAGTAAAAATGTTAACACAAAGCCGAAATACCAAATACATAAAGCCCTCCTAATTATCGTGACATTAACACAGTCTCACACGACAGAGATGCTTGTGTAAAAGCCAAAGTAAACACCGTCCTTGTGTTACTGCCGTCTGCTGGTCTATTTATAGAACATAGCATTTGAATGAATCAGAGGGTGCAAAGTAAGAGCCTGCATCAATCAAAGTTAGCATTATTTTTCCAGAAAGCAAGGCAGAAGATGACCGGGGGATAAAAGGATGAAAGGTAAAAATTATTTTCAATTGTAACCTACTGTAAATGTAGCCTAGGCCTAAGGTCCTCTTCAGTCCAAGCATGAAATACCCATTAATATTAGGCTATAATTTAGATACTTGGATAGATATAATTAGTAAATAATATAACTAAACATGATATTAACATATTAGGTTTACATATATATATGTCTCAGTATAATAGTAATTTAATATATGGTCCTGATTATATTCCCAATATGTGGTCAATTTATCCAAAATCCTCTTTTGGGAATTTGCACCAATGCTTCTCAAGATGCGAGTTCAGCTCCTATAACTATTATTAATAATTAACTGTTGGCTAGTATCTTCATATAGAATATAATTTATTTACGAAGGTAAATTTTGGTCTCACAGATAAATTCTAATAGTTGCATCTGCTGCATTATTCTGCCTGAATGTTGCCACTGGACAGAACAACAGCGCTGCCTCTGGGGCTCTGTATGTAAAGAAACCACCGCTGGTGCTTTCAGGAAGTACGCCGCTGTTGGAATGACCGTACTGTGTCCTCCTGTCCTCGGAAGTTTGTACTCGCGGGCGGGACTTGCCAAGTCTGAACTTGGCGTACTTGGTATTGAGAGAGGTCCTTAGAGGCTGACGTCGTAAAACATAACGGCACCTGAAACTAAAACGCAGACACGCTTGCTTCACATGTCCACATCCGAGTTAAATCAAGGACAGATCAAGCTAGGAATACAGAATACTGTAGTGAAAGAAAGGATGGTGTGTGTGTGTGTGTGTGTGTGTGTGTGTGTACCTCAGAAGTCTGCAGATGCTGCTCCTGTAACTGAGTCTCTGGCTCGCAGCGGCCACACTGGGAGGCATCGGTGGGCGTGATGGGAAATAGAGCAGGACCGCCGCAAAAAGCACAGCAATTACAGCCAACTCTGCCGGATGGTGGTGACACAGATAAAAGAGGCACACGTGTCATTTTCATGGGTAGGACAGGACGGACCATCTGACATTCTGAAAGGTCACTGGCATCTGAAGTTCTTCTGAAACATCCCTGGAGTGAACATGACGGACCACTAGAAAAAGGCTATTACACTACGTAGATTTTCATGTCACGGAATCATACAATTAGGTGTAGCAGATGTAAGTATACAATTTTTTTTTTCTTTCTCCTTCTTGTGGAGCGAACACAGTTTCAGTTTGTCGTTTCCAAAAAGCTCCAGCTCAGCCACATGTCCCTTTCATTAGCTTCAGCCTCTCTGGGCTCCATGAACATCAAAAGACTCGCTCAAAGTCCTTTTAAAGGTGCTTGATCACAGTTCGACTGCAACCTAATTAATAATAATCTTGGCAACCCAAAGAATATTTTATCCGCCATGAATCATCTCCTGAAGCCATAATCATCTTCCCCAATTTAGGCTACAGAAAAGAGACGTAATAGCTTCATTCATTGACCTTTCAGGAGCCCTCAGACGTCCAGCTCTTCTTCTCTGCCGCCTCTCATCATCGACACTCTGTCTGGGAGCTCGCAGCTCGCTGCCTCGGCTCAATTTTACTGGCATCAGGCAGAGCCGCATTCAGGAAATCCTCAGGAAGATGAAACCCTGCACTTGTGCCCCGGATCCTCAATCCCCCCAGCTCTGCTCAAATCATACATCCCCATTCTCAGTCCCCAAACTATCAACCTCGCCCTTTTTTTCTATTCTATTTCCAGAGTCAGGCTTTTTATCTGAAAGAATACAAAATTTTGAAAAGAAAATGGCCTAAGTAAAAGAGCTATTGTTCTAAAGGGCATAAAGAGTCTGATCCTTTCAGGTGATTTTTCCAGACGTGGCGTGCGTTTTAAGGAGATGATTATTGATGACAAACTTTCATTAAAAAATAAAAACTCAATATAAAACAACACAAGCAGTCATGTAACTTTCAGTAAATAATGAATGAATAAATACATTTTTAGTAAAGAGTTATCCTACCCAAAAAGTTTAGTCGACATGTGCCCCCCCACCTAAAGAATCTGACCACAACCCCCACCCACAGCCTCAGATCTACCAGCTGATTTTTGAAAAAGGCCTAAAACCTTTAGGTATGCTCTTCGACTTAACCTTTATTTTATTTATATTGTTTAGTCTATGTTATTAATATTGTAGCACTTTGGGTTGCACTATGTAGATGTATTAAATGTAAATGTATTATTACATCAGATGTGGTCAGATCGAGCAGCAGCTGCCTGTTACCCACTGACAGAGGCGCGTTCCAGCTGACATTGATCTATCATTTGGCAGGCAGCCGGTACCTTTGGATGACCCCCAAAACTTTTAGTTGGTGACAGGTTTATGCTTTGTCCTTTACAAATTTACAACGACACTACCTTAGGTTAAACAAACACTGCAGCGTCAATCTATTGCGGCGTGGCTGTGTCACTATTTCAATGTGATTTTAATTTTCTGAATCAGTTAAGCATAACAGTCGCACCAATCTATTTTTCAGGGGGGGGTGGTGCTTATAAAGATTATAATTGTTTTTTTGTTTTGTTTTTTTGATGCTAAAAATTCTTGGATCCCCTTCAACTGATTGTGTTTGTGTCCCTTGATGGGGCTGACATGATGTTCAAATGATATGCTATTGATCCCCTGTGTCCTTAAGAGTTCCTTGCTTGCCGTTAGTACCTGCATACAAAACCATCTGTATCCTCTCTCGGATGGAGCTGTCGGAAACTGCTACCGCCGTCGTGGTTGCCGCCAGGGTGTCGTTGGGGGCAGGGACGACGAGCGGCCCGACCACGAACGAGGCGGCGCCGCCCAGGTAGGAGAAGAGGGAGGCCACGGCCGTGGCGGTGGCTCTCTGGTCGGGGGCAAACCACGTGGTGGAGAGGAAGGGGCCAGCGCTCATTATGGTCGGGCCGGCTAAACCGTTCAGGAACTGACCTCCGTGAATTAACCTGCAGCGGGAAACAGCGGGAAGAAAAAAAAGACTGGTCTCTAATACAGGCCATTTTTAAATGTCTAAGCTGAACACAAAGCATACAAACAAGTCTATTGAGCTCATTAGAAAGCCACCAAATCACTTCAAATATCAAGCCATGAATGTGATGGCCTGGTGATGGTGTGACACGCACAGTCGCTGACAGGGGAAAACACGCCACAAAAAAAAGGATAATCACCAGTCAGCTCACAATGAGTAATGAGGAGACTACAGGGAGAGATGATGGAGGAGTAGAAAACTGTGGAGGAGGATTAAACAACCTTGTATTTTATAAGTTTAACTAGACACAAAACCTCGTTTTTCTTCCTTTTACTGATAGTCCGTTTTGCTTAAAAAGAAATAGAGGCCTGTGCCTATATTAGAGAATTTATGGTAATTTAAGGCGATAGGGTATGTTTTGTTAGTTTGTTAATTTACGTCTGACTTCAGTGAGCCAGATATTGCAGAATTCTGTTAATCCTTCTTTTTGCGTGAGTCCCATTCATCACAGCGTGTTGGATCTACTAGACTATGCAAAAATGGCTGCCGTGGCAGGCCTCCCGTTCGGCGCATTTATCTCGCTGAAAATAAACACGTAAAGGCGACGCCGTGAAGTAATGACACATTTGTTATAGGTGCATGATGGGGAAATGACAGGCAGATGAATAAAAATAAAATAAGGTGTAATTAATTCCGAGGGCAGGTAGTCTCACTCGTGCTTCTACCGGCTGAACCGTGCGAGACAGATGCGGTGTGAGGTGTCCCCTGACGCCGGCAGACGCTCCGCCACCCGCCCCCCTCCCTCCGCCGCTGTCTGGCTGAGACACCCAGCAGCCGGAGACAGAGCGGCTGATTGATTGTCTGTGAGCTCAGTAAAGACACCATTCATTCAGAAGTAGTGGGAGACGGCTCAGCGGGAGGGAAGAGGAACGAGCAGAGAGAGCACGGATCCTGGGCTAAATCTGAGCTCACGGTATTCCAAAATAGTCTGAATATTGCACTCTGATTGTAAAATTGACAGCTAAGACTCCCATGTGAGTGCAGCCGTGGAAGGAGAAAAACTTTTAAGTTTAATATTTAAAGTTAAAGCCTAAGTTAACACTTAACATCAGATCTTGTAAAGCCAATTTGAATAAAACATAGCATAGCTCTCATTAGAGGACTAAAGCGAATAATAAACTTTATTTGGAACTATTGAAAAACAAAAGTGCTTCACAGACAGAAAATAAATCGGGAATAGGAAATAAAAGCTATAGATCTATCGGTTAAAGGATGCATGAAACTGCCCGAGTCTTTTAAAGTCTTTAAGGTCCCATATTGTAAACTGCACTGGCATTTACTGAATTTGTTGTTTTAAGTAAAAAAAAAAAAACTCAATATGCTTTTAAAATCTTTCTGGAGCTCTGGGAAGAACATGTTGTTTTGTGTTGGTGGGGAGTATTTATATAACACAGATACCTTTTATAATCAAAAAGCTATTAAATACCACTTTTCTATGATATGGAACCATTAAAATACTGTTCCAGAAGTCTTTAATTTAAATAATATGGAATGAGATTATTTCTTGACTTGTGGAAACCTTGAAAAACATATGGCTGTCATATGTTTGTGCCAATGCAAACATATGACCTATATAAGTGCCAATGCCCATGCAGGCATTTAATAAACTGCATTTAAATGAGGCGCACAACTAATGATGTGATACAGCAAAAAATAAAATGAATTAACTTGGACTACTACAAATCTGACTAAAGCATCCGCAGCAGTCATTCCAATCAGCACCAAACAGGTATTGAGATTTGATAAGCAGACCTCCGTTTGAAAAATAAAACAGCAACATCATCATACCTGCGTTTAACCGGCAGCGTGTTTATAATTGTCTGCCCTCCAACTCTTTCTACCTCTGCTGTCAGTGCCCGTTGCCTCTGGGCCTCTCTGATAAATGCCTCCTGACAGAGAACAAAGTGCCGTGGTCAGTGATAGATTGATGGGTGAATAACGTGTTCACCCTGTATTTTCTTCCCACGTCCTGGGCCTGCTCATATACCGGCCTACACGCCTCCTCAAATACCCTTCGGCTCTTAACTTTTTTTGTGATATGTGTAGAAGTCTTAAGTATAATACACATTATTTGCTCAATTACACTTGTGGTCTCCTATGGAAATGACAGTTATGAGTACATTCCAGACATCCTGTATCTATTAAATCAGGATATGATCTTTACATTCACAGCATAACCTGTTCATCTCTGTATAAATGATTGAGGAACTGCATGGTAGTGGGTGCTGCCTTTACCACTCTATTTTGTTCTCCATTTCATCACCAATTACTGAAGACGGAGGCAACCAGCAATTTCATTTATCCTCCACATTACTGGTGTCATACCGCCATTATCATCTCAGCATGTAATGTATGGTAATGAAAACGTGAGTCCCAACTTGTGTCCGGCACTGTCGCTCATCGTTGCATTATTTATTGAGACTTTTGGTTTTGTTTTACTGACTCGCTGCTGAAGATGCACCGGCACACGTGGGGGCCGCTCGCGCGTCTCAATCATTGGCTCAAAAGTGCTCTATTCTGTCCTGTCACACTCGACTCACCCTTAACTACGGTGCTCAGCAACTCGCATCAAAATCATTTCTCTCAGAAGTCGGGGAAAGCTGCAGATGCCAGAATGGACTCCCTGATGCACTGCAACTTTTCATTAGACACACACACAAGAGATGATTCCAAATACATCAATCGATTATATATATATATATAATTATATATAATTATGACAGCAACAAAGACAAATAACGACTCAAAAAATTGTGCGACTTGTTAGTGCTGGGGACTTAAAAATGCTCTAGATAAAGCTCGTACAAAAAATGTATGTTCTGGTTTCAAATAAAGCCAACTTCTTAAATGTATCATTATTTACATTTAGATGTGAACTCATTGTTCAAGTAAACTAAATTATAATGAAACAAAGAACATATTTCTGAATAAAGCGATCCAGAAAGTGATAGGTCAATGTCACGTCTTCATATTTGTGTTACGCAGAGTTTAATGAGTAGTTAAAACCTATTGAACCGGGCGTCACCGTCTTTGTGATCCCAGGATTGATGTAACTGCAGAAAAATTGGCTTAACGGGACAGGTGATGAGGACGGATGGTGAGCAACACGAGGACGGGTGGTCCGGGGCAGCCGGATTTTGACAGGAAAAGGGAGCAGCCGGAGATGGCTGAGTTAATCAGTATTGATGAACCCCCGTCAGACTGAATGTGATCGAGGAGGAGAGAAAGAAGGCGGCGGAGGTAGTGGAATCGGCACGCTGCTTCTGCTCTGCCAGGGCTGACAGAGACAATGCTGCCATCACACAAAGGCCAGGCTTATTCTATTCTGAAAATGGCACCAGCAGAGCAATCGTTAAAAGTAATAAGATAGCATGCTGAGGGACCGCCAATGTGTTCTGGTTGTCAATCAGACAGAGTTCTGAGATCTGTCTGTATATGAGCTTGTCTGTATATAAGATCCTGAGAAGCGAGGTTAAAAATTTAAAGGGTGAGAGAATAAATCAATACATGAAAATTGAAGCGAATGACGTGGGTACAAAGTTGAAGTCTTTGATTTGGGATCAGACCTAATCACAGCGAGGTCTAATCAGCGACGGCTAAGGGAACGGACCCTTTCCTCTCTGTCCTTAAACTCTTATAAAGAAATGCATTAAACTCACATCCGTTTGAAAAAAGAACTGGAAGAGCAACACAAAAGGATCCTGGATATAAAAGAGAGGAAGGCAACGACTGCCTCTGACTTCCGACTTAAGGATCAGACAGAATCAACAGGTAGTTTGCTTCCTCGAAAAAGGAGATCATAGAGGGGAGGAAACAGAAATGGCTTATCAAACATGAAACGACACACGGAACAAACGCGGATCGGCAGGGGGCTGTCGAGGGAACGTCGCCGTTTCCACATGGACAGCCGTTGCCGCTCTCCTCCTGTTCAGAGGAGCAGGAAACTGGAATGCTGCATTTGATCGCTCTTCACAATGCCCTTGAACTCCACACGTCCAAAAAAAAAAATGTGGAGCCAGCTAACTATTGTTGGTGGCCTGCCTGCCCCTCAGATAACCTAAACAATCAAGCCCCTATTGCTGGTATGACAAAAATGTCCTATTTGTTGTATGAGAGCCAGCACGCACGCACACACACGCACAGCAGCAGCACAGCTCGCTAAACAAAAGCTCTCCCAGCCTGAAGCTGTTTCACCTCCACCACTGCAATGTCAAGAGTGACATCTACTGGACATCCTGTGAGCTGCATGTCTCTGTCAGCCCGCGCTCTGCTGTCATAATCCATGTCATCCATTGAAACAGGGCTTTGGGAGTTGTGACCTATTACATTTAATACACAAATTAAGCTGAACCGTGTCAAAACTAACATTTGCTGTGTGATTCGTGTTATCTTGGCTTTCACGGTGCTACGCTTGTTTTCCCTTTCAACGCGGCATCGAAAGAGCTGAAGGTCACGGCTGTGAAACGGTTGTTCCTCTCATCCATTAATAATGATAATAATAATGGTACAAAACAGCAAGCAGCTTTCACCCTGGCTACAGACCTTGAACTTTGTGGCCACGTTAATTTGCAGGACGGGAAGAGTTGAGACATAATGCATGCCAGGGTTATTGTTTTTTTGGACTTAACACATGAGTAAAGCTGAGATGTGAGTCTGTCGGCTCAAACTGCAAACTGTCCACTCTTATCTGTGCATCCAGCACGTTTCGGCTTTGCAGGCTTGTTTCTGTTTGAATGCGTTTCCCCTTTACAGTGAAAGCATTTGTTCCCAGCCGTGTTAAAACAGGGTTCTTGCACCCAACCAGACAAAATAAACAAGGCCTTTTCAGTAGTTTTAAATCTCGTTTTAAAGGTCATTTATACTCTTTAGCTTTTAATCCAGCACAGGACTTGTGTGTTCTCGCTTTGTCTTTTCTTATTTACTTATTTATATATTCCAAGTGCCGCACTTTACTAGCCTTGTTGTGCTATATAAATAGTGAATTGGACGGTTTCAAGTCGTGTCGAGCATTTATTCAGATTCCAAGTACATTCAAATTCAAGTATTTTCAAGGGCCTACAGCACAGAATAGGGGGGAAAGTATGTGCACATGCATGCTAGTGTTCAGAGCTTTGGATAAAAACGTCCAACAAATGTGAAGTGGAGAAGCTGTGTTAGTCCTAAAGCTGCAGTGCAGGACATTTGTATAGAATTAAACATCTGATCCATTCAAGTCCTCGATGAAACAAGTTTACACAATGCTGATTAAGCCTATCGCCACCAGGCAAATCTCACTGTATTTCACAGCAGAATTCCTTTTTAATCTTCTCTGTGTAGACACACTTCCTGCTGGCCGAAGTTCTTATATTTGTTAATGTTAATTTTCAGCGATTGTGTGATGACATTAGACAAGACCATGGAGACACTAAAGCCAAAAGGCAAGATACTGAAGGGGCCTCATTTACTACGATGTGTGTGGGATTCACCTAAAACAACCGCTAACCTTTGACCGTCTACTTCATCATTTTTAGATTGTGTACAGTCACTTTCGTCTTCTGAAAAATTTCATGTGTAACTACTAAATCAGCTGTCTCTCCAGCATTCTCTAGAATAGTTATAGCCATTATAACACTTTATTAAAAATGTTGATAGTCCTACACAAAAATAACAAATGCTTTCATCCCAGCTCTTCTTCTCATGTTGGTCAGCATGCTCGCATCACTTTGCACCCTTTACTGCTCATTCTCTCAGAAAATGGGAGGGATGGTGCTGAACTGGCTTCTTTCTAACAGCACAAATACTTCACAGGTTCCTGGATGTCATAAGAATAAAGCACATGACTCCAAGCACTATAATGTAAAATCAGGCCAGGCAAAGCCCACACTACCCCATAGATTATCTGTGTAAAGTGTTGACACAAATGATCTACGAGCTAGTGTGTGTAATACTACTCCGATTGTAAAATTAGTTCAATGGTATTATTCCGTCTGCCGGAGGAGCTTTGTTGAGTCTGAATACTCTGACCTGAGGGTTATCTCGCGTCAGGCTACAAAAGTGAAGGCCTGGCTGGTTTTCACACTTTTAGTCTGTGGTCCCTACCCGACACAGAAGAAGATCTAAAGGAGATAAAATTGAGTAGGAGTGTAGGGTCCAAGCTTTTTGGCTTTTACTTAAAAAAAAACTAAAACTAAACAACTGAAGAACTAAAATTCAGGATATCTTGACCTCTGCTGCAGTATTATTTTAAGCACTAACTCCACAATAGACAATAAAACAACTAGACATAAATACTTTGTCCATTGTGGCTGGATATAGTTTTAGATTTACCGATCAAATTAAAACATCAGCTCTTTCCGGGGGATCATGAAACAAATCCATAAAATCGTTTGCAGTTTACAATGCAGGCAAGCCAGGAACAGCAAAATATAGCATCTGAAGATTTAGGCTATTGCCAAATCGGCTATTAAATAAACTCTCTGTTTCTCATTGAAATATGAGTTTCCCCAGGAAAAGCAGATTTTTTTTTCAAGAATAGGAAAACCGTTGCCTTAAGAGGCCTGTAAATGTTGCCACTCTAAAACTTGCAGGAGGACCACGTTTTGTAATGCAGTGATCTATACAAGGTCAACATTCCAAGATAAGAAGTCTGTACAATGTACCAAACATGTTGGTATGTAGAAACTAAGGAAAACAAAGAACCCAAGATATATATATATATATATATATATATATATATATATGTATATATGAATGGCTTTGTCACCTCAACACCATAGAGCATAGAGAAAAAGATTGAAAAACAAAATTGAGTCATTTACCCTTTCAAAGCCAAATGATTAAAAAAGAAAAAGGAAAAAAAAAGAAAAAAAAAATCCAAACCATGGTGGAGTGAAAGTGATATGGGGCTCATTCTATGGAAATACAATTTCCTCTCCATATTGATATTTCATGATATACTGCTTCATTGTGGAGCCCAATATGAATCATTACAGATTACCGCTCAGGAATACTCGATGACATTACATTTTTAAAAGGCATATTAAAAATGAAATTACCTTCTCTGACATTTTGCACCTTCTAAAAAGAGGAACACTGAGCCGATGTGTTAAACTGAATTTCCTTTATGTGTATTCCAGTGATATCGTGCCCTGTCAAAAGTGAAGTCTGATAAAGAAGGAAACTGGCTGCAAGGTAAATAAAGAAGTAAAAGAAACCGCACAGTACTGAACTGTCTTTCCGAATTATGTTTTCTGGCAGCCAAATAATGTTTGACTGTCTGTCTAGTCTATACTTTGGATAAAAAAGGAATAGAATTGTAATTTAATGCAGCTGAATACAGCAGAGTAGCATATTAGCCACAGTAAGAGTCATTATTTGCCTAATATATGTGTCTGATGTAGTTTTTCCACAAATAGTTGATTTACCTCCTTAAAAATCCTTAATGCTTCCCTCCAGACATGTTTTAAGACATGTATAAAATACTCAACGTTGAATAATACATTTGAAATTTTTCCACCACAAAAATTAATAATCACCTCATTAAAATCCTTAAAATGACACACTCTTTCACTTCCTCCCTCATTGAAAATTCCAGAATCTATGCAAATAATGCTCATGACTCATGCCTCTTAAAATCAGATTTTCATTGAGCTCAGAGAAACTTTTTACTTTAGGCAGAAGAATGTGGAGGATAAAACTGCTTTCTAGCATTAAACTCTGCTAGAGGAACACACAGAAAAACACATCACTGCAAAAGAAAGAAATCATGACTGGAAGCGGGATGTTAAAACGACATCTTCTCCTTATCCCCTCACTGAAAAACCCAAAAATATAATTAAAATATACTAGCATATAAATATGCTAATATGTCTTGGAAGAGTGCTGGGTGAAAAATGGCTCCTACTTCACTATGAAGTCTAGTGTGAAAACAGCCCTATAATGTCATACATCATTCTTCACTGTGACCCTCAAACATCCAACTGGAGGAACAAGGAAAAAGAACTACTTTTGACTGGAGGGGACTTATATTGCCGTTGCCAATGTGTAAATGTCTGCCCTTTTTTCCCCCAATGACACAAAATAAGGACATTAAAAGAACAAGGAACAAGAATGTCCGAACCATTGTTGATACATTTCACCACAAATGTTGAGATTTTAATTTAGTATTAGAAAATTATATGGCGATCTTACTAAAAAGTAAAAAAATGTCAACCCCATGGTGCCGTTTAAGGCAAAGTCAGGGTATTTAAGTCAGTGCGCTTCATTATAAAATGAATCAATCATAATCTGACGCACATAGTTGGTCCTGATTTGACTGTTGACCGCTAAAGATCACAAGTCGATCTTTGCTCCCTTTCAAAAAAAAAAAAATGAAACCTTCAGTCTCAGGCCACTAAACCATCTGCTCCCACATTTCCAGAGGAGCCTTACCATCGTCTGAGATGCTGGTCTGTCAGCGGGATGCTTCGTAGAGCTGCTCCGAGCAGCATCAAGAACGCCGAGACGAGGAGGGAGGCCCGCAGACCTGAAAAAACACAAGATATGGTCATGGATGTGGAGGCAAGAGTGAAAAGACAGCAAAGAATAAATGGGTGACTGAGAGAAATGAGAGCATGGATAGTCAGGTTTTCTTCCAAATCCATAAATTTGCTGTATTAGTTCCCAAGTAGGACTGTCATTCTCTATTAATCTGGCATTTGCTTGGTTTTTTAATTTGTTTATGAATGTAAGGAAATATTGAAAAATATCAAAATTCATTAAAAAAAATCTGAAAGATGTTAAATGTTAAATTTTATGAATTAAAGAAAAGCAGATATTCCTCCATCAGATGTAGAAAGCAAATGTTTGGCCCTTTTTTTGCTTGATAAATCCCTTAAACGGTTAACTAATTACTTGCTGAAGACTGGTCTGTTAATTGTTGAATAATTTCACCATTCTTCAATGCTCTCTGTGGTCAATGGTAAGACCAACAATTCAAAAACAGAATGAACAGACAGAATCCCAAGGTTCCTGGTTTCATAGTGTCTGTGTGACAGCAATAGTTTCTCTATTCTCCTTTCCTTTCACATGATGTACATTTTAGGAAACTCTCTCAACTTCCCTGTTCTTTTTTTCCTCCCTCACATGTGATTTTTCATTTTCTCGAGCTATGACTAACAGTCCTAGTTAAAATCAAAGCAATATATTGATACTATTGGAACAGTGATGGTGTATAATTGTACTTTACCAACCCCTGATGGGAAATACGGGTTAAAGACTGCCAATAATGCATTAGCATGGTAGAAGTAGATGTCAAAGTGAGCATGGATTTACTTATTTGTCTATATGTAGCATTCTGCAGTATTGATAAGTATTGAGAGTTGAGAGCACAATAGAATATTAGTTGTGCTGCTATATTTAAGTTTCACATACTGTATAGATAACCATTTACAAATCTTGTTTTTATCTGATTATTAAAAATCGTGGATATTCCACTTTTAAAATAGCCTAAGGCAGCAGTGAGGGTCAAAAAGAACATTTTGTTCCTGTCAATTAATTTCTGGATCAGCACAAAATACCTGAATGAATGTCCTGCTTTTGACATTTGAATTCTTCACCAATCAGTTATATCATTGTAGTTGAAGCAAATCAATTCATCCAACTGTTAACTTGCAGAATCATGTCATGTTACAAAAGAGACGTACTGACTGTATTAGGTAATAGTGGTGCTGCATGTGGGCTACTATTACATATACTGCTTGTGTATTTACTGGCACCCCTATTTATACATATTTATATGTTAATGTTTAATTATATTGGTCCAAGGTCATTGTCTTGGAATTTATATTCCCACATATCTAAACATTGTTCTATGTGTAAATACATTGAGAGCTACTAGAATCCAAGTAAATACAGTGTGTGTAAACACACTTTGGGGAAAAAAATGATGTATATTCCAGAGTACTGGAATGCAACTGCTATGAACAGAAGCTACAAGGTTCTGTGCTCTTCATATCATTATAGGCAGGTATTAAAGAAAAAAAATCCTGATCCTGAACTTTTCAGACAGTCAAATGGAGTCAGGTTGTCACTATTGTGAATCTGCTCCAATAAATCGGAACCGTAATTACTATTAAATTTCAGAAAATGACAAAAATATTCTAGAAAATCATGATATTGATATAGTCCTACCTCAGCATATATGTTCATTGTGTCCTACCCAAAATTCATTAATGTGTTTTAACTATTCCATGACGGCATTACTCATGACTGTAGCCTCCCTTGGATAGCAACTAATGTGTTGTTGATAGCTAGTTGTGTCACTACGTTCGTACCTTTAGAGAGGGGGGAATCCCAGAGAAGGCCAAACATTTCCCCACTGAAAGCTGAAGAGTGTTAGAGTGTGTATATGTGTGTGTGTGTGTGTGTGTGTGTGTGTGTGTGTGTGTGTGTGTGTGTGTGTGTGTGTGTGTGTGTGTGTGTGTGTGTGTGTGCATGCGATACGTATACAACAGTTAAGGCCTGTCGCAACCTCTGGATTTCACATTGGTTTCTAAACAAGGTCACACCATTGCCTAATGCAATTTGTGAATGCTGGATGAGCTGCTCTAATTCAATACATGACTCAGCAATTTGGGTGCCGCGAGCAAAATGTTGAGTATTAACTTTACATGTCTGAAGGGGAATCTACCAGTGGATTATTTGACTAAGCTTGTTCATACTTGTTAGTGACAAGTTTCGTCCAGCAGCTGATATTAGGTGGCAATCCTTGTTTAATTTAAACAAACACCCACGATCTGTTGATGAATCAGTATCACAAGATGGGTCATTCAATTTCTTGGCATGACTTTCCATGTGGTCTTCAACTCATCAGCAGCTCGGTTACTAACATCTTGTTACTGTGCTGTTACTGTGTTTGTCACCTGATAGCGTTGCCCAGACATTGACTTCTACATGTTAGTCAGGTGACAAGAGGAACTGGTTTGGTTGAGTGCCATCTGACTCAGTAGCTCAAGTCAATAGTTCTCCTCCTTCAGGCTGCCCCGCCAGCGCTTAAACATTTGACAAAATGCTCTGTTGTTTCGAGGAATCCAAGCTTTTTCGCAAGAGAGAAGTCTTTAAAGTGCTCGAGGAGCTGCTTAACCTGCACTTTTTTTTTAACTCTCAAGTGCTTGCAACTCTCATGTTGGACACAAAGCATAAGAAAACTCCTCTGCACCTGCACTACCTGATGTCTAATTACAAAAAGTGACAGAAGTACAATTATTTTTCCTGCCATCTACAAATGTCATTAAGTAGAATGTAGTATTCATCTCTTTTTTTTAAATTAAAGGAGGCTCTTTCTTGTGAAGTATCCAAAGTAATATTATTACGCACTTCAGAGAGCCTGGATCGGTCAGAGAAACAAAGGTCAAGTATGAGCACCACTCTGGAAGGAGGGGATGGCTACGTGGATCTGGAGGGGTGGTGGTGATGGTGTGTGTGTGTGTGTGTTTTGTGTGGGCAGGGGTTGCTATCAACTTGCACTCTAGACAAGAGGAGCCTTTTCCAAATGTCTTGTGTTCAGCCAGTTTGCAGCAACACGACTGAGGAGGCCAGAGCACAAAAGAATGGAGTGGGTGGTCTTATTTTCTCATTTGGAAGTTTGCAGAAATGCCAAACGGGTTATTGGCTTCAACTTTCCAAAGATGTTTTGTTGCTTTTACACCTTGGGCTCAATGAATTTGTGATGATGAAGAACAAATACATTAGTATAAACTGATACATTAATGAATAAAGACATAATTACTGATTGCTTTCCTATTTAAGAAACATTTATATTTTAAATAAATGTTACATCAGCACCCAGGTGTCTCTATAACATCAACTTAAAGCTGTTTAGTGTTGTTTTTACTTTCACTTGAGTTACTAAAATGTTTGTTTGTCAAATATTGACAAACAGCACAGTCTTCGCTTTCACAACAAGAAAACAATCGATTGTCTAAATACTACGGAGTCGCCATTTTTGATGACAGCTATCACAATACATTAGACGTTATCAAACCCCCCGTGAACGTTCTAATCAGAGTACATAATGTGAGGGATAAGAGCACACAGAGTAACACCGGACATCAGCAATAATCCGCAGATAAAACGTGGCGAACAGGACTCGGTCCAGTAACCAAGTTATACCGAACTTGTTGAATGATTCCGCCATCAAAAAAGAACAACGTGTTGTCATGTGTCCGCAAAGTTTAGGGTTGATAACCTCCACGTACAGGAGGCAGAACCTTGTCACGGGACACGGTGTACTCACCTTTTTTATCCATTAGCCACATGAACAGCAGCCAGGGGACGAACCCCACCGGACCCCACAGGACCAGGACCGCGATGTCGGACTTGGCGAAGCCGAACGCGTGGACGGCCGAGTTCTGGATGGGACCCCAGAAGTTCCACACCATCCCCTGCATTAGTCCCAGTAGGGAAAACATGGTGAGAACCAGCCATCTTCTGCCGTACACTCTGCTGTGGACCGGCTGCACGTTCTCCTCCGTGTACGAGGGGACGAGAAGCGGCTCCCTTTCAGCCTCGGTGCTCGAACCGGCACCCATGGTAGGTGTTCGGGACCCGGCTCGGTTTAAATTCCGCTTTTAATCGGGCGTACTACGGTGACCAACGGGGCCGCTCACCGGGATGCTGCCGAGCTCGCAAAAACAAAAACACCCGATAGTCTCAGCCCCTGTGGCTGGAGCTTACTGCGCATGCGCCATGGTTTTAAACGGGGAAACCGCGCTCCGCGCGCCGCCATTCGGGCTCGTCTCGTGCCTCCGCTCGCGTGGGTCCCTCGCTGTGACGGCGGAGCCGCAATGGAGCAGATTCTCCGCGAGGCGTTTCTGGTGCAAATAGAAACCGTACACTGTCATGTGAGGTTTGTTTACTTCCGCTCGTACGTCGACTCGCACGTGTAGAACAAGGTGAGTTCCCAGTATTTTTTTCCGCTGGCTAGCGCTCGCTTTTCTGTGGTATTTTGGCAGTGGGGTGGGTGCCTGTAAGGGTCATCCAGTAAAGCGAGATACAATTCTTTTAGTCGATTCTCTTAAAAAAAAAAAAATATATATATATATATATATATATATATATATATATATATATATATATATATATATATATTAAGAATCTCATCGAGGGTACAGTAGTGTAAAGGCAGCTCCCAGGCTGTCACAGAAAGTCAGTGTAGTTAGCCAGATGCTAGCTATAGCACCCGAGTGTGGGGAACGACGCCTTTAATTTCACACACTTTTCCTACATGTACCAATCATTAAATACGGTTCATATCTTTGAGAGAAATCGATGCACATGCGAAATAAAACAGCTCATTGACTGAAAAATCTGAATAATGAAAAACACAAATACACGTATGCAACAAAGCCAACACGCACTTTCTGGTAATGATAGTTGTATATGCTTGGTAAATGTAACTAACGATTATTAACGATTCATCAATATGTAGTTTGATTCATAAGAGTATTGAATGTCTATTATTGTTTTGCAAAACTGATGATTCAGATTACAACCTCTTGTTTTTTTCTAGAACAACAGTCCACTACCTAAAGATCTGGTTTACTATTATAGATATTTAAGACTAAAGAAACCAGAAAATTACATTTAGGAAGCTGGAACCAGAGAATTTGGACGTTATCGCTTTGAAAATTTGTCAAATCAATTAAGAAAATAGTTGCCATTTATTGTAATATGTGGCAAATAATTGACAATTGATTATTACAGCTCTTTATTGTTTGTAAATACTTGGAAATGACAGAACTCTGGAGGAGAAAAAAACCTTAAAAATGAACAAAGCCATGTCTCTTTTTTTCACTGTTAATAACTAATTCATATCCTTATTTTCTATTTTGCCTTATTCATTATCATCGTATACTTAAGGTCATGGCCGCCACCACATCTGTTAAATCCTTGAGTCCAGAGGAGGCCCAGAAGATTCTGCAGCATCTGGAGCAGCCAGCGGTCTTCTTGAACATGACCTGTGGATGGCCTGTCCTCCAGTGGACGGCAGAGCACCTGTGCAGCTGCCTGGGCGACAGACTCGTGCGATTCAGACTCGGGAGAAAAGAGGAGACGAACGGTAGGAATGGAGGAATAACTCTGACAGATCTCGGTCGAATAATTAATCGCCTGGATTGAACGTATCGTGAACCAAAACGATCCAATTCAGCGTGTTCACAGAGACCTCTAAAACAAAATTATTGTATTAATTTTCATTAAGCATAAATGTAAAATTACAATGACAGAACATGAATAAGTCAGAGGTCTAAGTCAAGATGAAAAGGAAATTACTTCATACATAAAGAGAAATTCACAGTGCTGGTTGAGCATAACATAGCAGTACTTTCCAAAATGGTCATAGGGACATTTTTATGTCCTTGTACTTGGGCACTTGGACCGCCATTTTATTTATATGTCCTCTAAAGTACAAATAATGTTTTTTATATATATAATATATCTTTTACTGTTTTCCATGCATGGAGCTTTGTAGGGCAATACTAACTTATTTTTGAAAAAACACAATATTTGCCTGAAGGTGACAGGTGCTAAAATTAAAGGTTTAGACGGTAGTTAGCAGAACCAGATGAAGTATTAGAGGTTGAGTAGTGATCTGATTATTTATATATATTTTTAATGTCCCACAAGAAAAACAATGTGCGCTTTTTGTCTATGAGCATCTGGTGTGTGTTGCCCTCTATGAGGTTTCAAAAAGGCTACGTTAATGACTCCATCTGTGATGCAGTGTTTCCCTTAGGAAGTTTTTTTTCCAGCAGTGGTGACGTTGTGTGGAGAGCCTGGACCTGTATTTGCATGCATCAACAGTGGAATAACTATTTTAGGATTGTTCCAAAGGAATTTGTAGTAATTTACAGATGCAGTTGACACCCAAAGAGCTCCAAATACGTCATAATAAACCAGTGGAGTGGCTGTTCTGAACGGCCATTTTCACCTCTGGTATCGCATCTTTTTCGAGAACTGCTCATCCACATAACTTGGCAGTCAATTACTGCCCTTTCTTAGGCCCCCAGGACCCACTAAGTGTGAAGTTGATCGGATGACAGTTGTCAAGAAAACTGAGAGACAGACAAGACAGGCTCTGCTTTTTACCATACACTTAGAGATTCGGAAGAACAAAAGGGAAAAAAATATATTAACTGTGAAGTAAGCACTATGTCATGCACTCACACATGAAATAAAGTGCACATGGGTTGTGTTCATCCGATTGCTACAAAGCAAAATCTCAGCACTGCCGTTTATCATTTAGCAGCAGCACTGCACCATATGGGGGAAACACTGCAATGAATAACAGCGAGCATTTCCTTTAATAAAAGATAGCTAATTAGATTTCTAAATCAATTTTTTTAAACCGCTACAGCTGACAGGAGGGCATTTCTCACGATAGATTATAAATGCCATCACTCAACCATAGACACACATTGTTTACTAAAACAAAACCAAGAGTAAATCACTACAACAGTGATTTATTTTCCTCATAAATGCAAGTAAAACTGAATTTCATGCCTCTGTGATGTTGCATAGTGCTGTGGCTCTGGCATATGAATTGCGTTTTTATTTAGCACTGATAAACTGAATTGTTTTGCTGAAACCTTATCACAATTTTCCAGTGATTACTCTCTTTCTTGTACTTTTTCTTGCCGTGTTCTCCTGCTTTTATAGCACCCCTGTTTGAAACCCAGTGCTCCTATGTGGAGGCCAAGTTGGACCAGTTTCTCCACTGGACCCGTGGTCAGACTGGAACAGGTGTAGGGCCTTTCTCTGACTACCCCTATTCAGAGTATTGGGCCTATGCTGACTACAAGTACATTGCCATGCTGTTTCAAGATCAGCCCTCCATGTTTGAGGTAATCATCCTCCTGCATGCATACATGTTAAGAAGTTAGATGAGTTTTAAAATGTTATTATTTTTTCCTATAATGCAATTTTTATATTAATTTTTCTGTATGTATTTGCCCATAATTACTTCATATCAGTTGCTATTCTTGTCCTGATAAGTATAGACACAAAAGTGCCATCCTGTGCCACATATTCACTTCACTTTATTTGACTAAGACATTTTGATTGGGCAGCCACATACAATTATTACCTGCTGGTATTCATGTCTTTGAGACAGGCAGATGTGTTTTTTTTTTTTTTTCGAATAAATGGTCCTGTGTAAAAGACTGCCTGAAGGGTAGATTGGCCAGCCTGTCATTTACAGCTGCCTGGGTATATGGTAATTACTTCATTATCCAGGATGCAGGCGTGATTGCAATACCTTTGTGCTGAGACAGAACATGATTGACAGACCATTTTTTTTTATCTTGAAAGATGAGAAATACTGTAGGTTGTTTTTTTTCTACAATGACGTATGGACTGGTTCCCTATAATAGACCCTGTCCAAGAAGCTGATGAGGCAAGGTTACATCTCTGGGCTTAAAGCAGAGTTGCTACAATTGTGAAAATGTTAGTCTTGTCTCCATGTCATGTCATTATCACTGACAAAAAGAATGGAGGATCCTTTTTTTTTTTTAACAAGATCAGGTCCAAACCTAATATATGGATGGACTTTGTATGGAAGGCTTTTATTAGGGATTTATAAGTTTATTTATTTATATAGCATTTGTTATACAGAAGTTGTAACTCAAGGTGCTTTACATTTGGGCTTGTAGTACTAGCTGCACCGTTGATATCCAGTCTGACTGTTTAATTATTTATATTCCCATTATTTTTGGGTGGATGAACGTGTGTTTTGCAGGATATAAAGTGGTCTGACTTTGGTTTTGAGGGGCGTGATGGGAGAGAGAGCACCTTATGGATCGGCACGCAGGGAGCCAACACTCCATGCCACCTGGACTCTTATGGCTGTAACCTGGTGCTACAGGTGCAAGGACGGTAAGGACAATGCATGTAAGGGAGATACAAGTGACACAAATGATTCAACATGAAACCTTCTTCAAATAAAAGGAAAAAACACAACTGTAGATTTCTCTTGAACATTCTGATTATGTGACCGTGTGCACTGACTGAAACTGAAAACACTTGAGTGATCTTCCTGTAATGAACTGAAAAGTGGACTCGCTAAATAATTAGCTTCCCAGTTTCAAATTTAATATAATGATGGCTCACAGCTGCAAAATAAATTATACGAACGGAGATAAAACATTCTACAAGAAGACCCACTAATTTGCATTAATGTTTGGCTTGTATAAATTTTAATAACAAATTAACTCACGCCAGGGTGAAGGGCTTAAACAGCACTCTGGCAATTATGTTTTCCCACTAATGATTATACGGACCCACTAACATTTAAGATGTGGTACTTCGCTTACAGACGACTTATCATTACAAAGGTTACAGATCCCCTTTCCCCCATTAAGGCCCCTTTCCCTGTAGTTACACTCAGCTATCTGTACACTCTGCTTGCTGCGGCTCTTCTCTATGAACTAATTAAACCTCTGTCCAGTGGTTAATTTTTAATAATTAATGTTGTCACAACTGCCCTTGGTTAATAGCAGAGAGAAATTAGCATATTTCAGTTCAGTGAGAGCCTCTTCCTCCCTTTGCTGTAATTTATAGCGGAGAGACACACGCTACTGTTGTCATTATCATCATTATTTATCCCATTATGAGTCCCTGTAGTTAAGTATGTGGTCCTTCTGTGCACTGCAGTAAGATTGTGGTGACAAGTGGCCCAGACAACCTCAACACACTCTCACCATATCTCTGGGTGTATACACACCTGATATTAGAGCTGTCCACTTGTGATTGTCCCATCATCGCCACCCAGGATGCATGTTAATACCAGGGGTGCACGGGGGCCTCAGAACTGTGAAAACAACAAAAAAAAGATCTTTATGTGTCTTATCTCACTGGACTCTTCGCCCAGGGAACCGGCCAATTCATCTCACTTCATTTAATTGGGTCTCAAGCCCTTTTTTTTATTGAGTATTGATCTCAAAGGGAATAAAATCCAGCCCAATTAGTTTTTTGACACTTGGAAAAATCCCAAGGCAGTCTTTGTTAGACAAAAGGTAAAACGCCTTTATTAAATTGGCAGTTCTAAAAGTAGAACATATTTAAAATGAAATACTACTTTTATCCCCTATATTATATAGTTTAATTAAAACCTGCAGGAATAAAATAATTGGTCCTTAATGATTTCAACATTTTGTGTTGTCTTGAGCACTCTCTCATATATATTTTATACAATGAATCACTTGTATCTACTATCGTCTGTCATTTATTCCCAATAGAAAAATTTGACTAGTTTAGTAGGTTTACATTGAAAGCAGATTTTTTTTCTGTATGCAGGAAACGCTGGTACCTGTTTCCACCAGAGGACACGTGTAAACTCTACCCTACCAGGATCCCCTATGAGGAATCCAGTGTCTTCAGCCAAGTGGATGTAATCCATCCAGACCTGAGGAGGTTCCCTGCTTTTCAGAGAGCCAGAACTCACACTGTCACTCTGCAGCCAGGACAGGTGAGAACCCATGACACAGTATACATTTTCTATAGGAGTGTTGTTATAGACCGAGAGTTCAAATCTGACTGGGCATGCACATTTAAACTGAAAAATACAATTATAATCTTCCACTGTCTTGATTTTTTTTTCCAAAGATTGTCAAATAGTTATGAACTTTGACTCTGTACAGTTTAATTACACTCCCGAGGCTACATATATTTTCAAATCCTATCAAATCCAGTCTTACAGATATCGAGAAACAATCATGTGCCTTGCAGTACTGAAACTGTACAATTATGCAATGAACTGCTTGTAACACAGAAGCAATAACCATAATATATAATCGTCATTGGTCCTTCAGCTCTGAACATGTAAAAGTGTCCTCCATAAAGGTGTGAAGCAAGGCGACAGTCGTGACTAGGGCTCCAATTCCAGTCTGTCCTCCTCAGTAAAACTGTGTCACCTTCAGCAACCAGGAGGTTTTATATGGAAGGAAGTGGAAGATTAAGCAACATTAAAGTCTCCTGCGTCATCACTCTGGGCGTCTTGTGATGAGAAGCGTTAAGGGTCAAATCCGGGCCAGTAGATCAACCGCCGGATCAGACAAGTCCCTGTCACCTGCTCTGCTTTAGAAGCAGGTGGGTTGAGAGCCCGTAAAGTTAGATTGATGGTGGCTGTCACGATGCCCTAATTTTCAGAGGCTTGTTTTCAATTCAGAATCACTGCAGTTGTACGTCGCGTTTGTCCTTCTGAGTCTCATTTCGGTTTCCAGCTGCATTGCTTTGTTTCTTTTTCCAGGCGTCAAAATGGTGATAAGGCAATTAGCCATCTGTCTCCTTTCCAGTGTCTGCATGTGCTCCTGTAGCGTACTAAATGCCCCTCATCAGCAGCGTCAAACCCAAGCTGTCAAGTAACTCTGAAAGCTGTTTAAGAGCAATGTGCCAGACAGCATCACCCCTGTTACCGTAGCAATTAGTTTAGTGTACTTTATCAAGTGTAATTATGAAAATTAAATCAGCAGATCATAATATTATGACTAATTTATAGTCATAATAATATCAACATTGTTTCATTATGTCTCTGAACAAAACAAATTAATCCAGTGATTTAAAACTGTAACACTAAAGATTATGTATTCAGCATTCAAACAACTTTAGAAGATGTGAAAAATATATAAAATATTCAGTCTTCTAAAGTTTCTTAACAGAGAGTATGTCCTCAGTAATCTGTTTGTATGATAGCTCCACCTCATCACATCTATCTAAGGACTACTCATTGATCTTGTCTGGTCAGACCAGAGGCCATGAATGAATCAGGACTGTGGAGTAGGCAGGGGATCAATAGGACTCGCCCATTTTAATAAAGTCACTCTATGAATGGATTATGTTGGCAGGGGGAAGGTGGATGCTGCCATCTAGTGGGTAATCAGCATTTCTTCAACAGAATATGGTATCAGAATAGCTTTGAAGGACACAATGAAGAGGATGGGGAGGGAAATCAATAAACTCTTACATTTTAATGTTCTCTGCTCAGGTGCTTTATGTCCCCAAACACTGGTGGCATTACGTGGAGTCAGTGGATCCTGTCACCGTCAGCGTCAACTCTTGGATTGAGCTGGTAAG
Organism: Eupleurogrammus muticus; assembly: GCA_036785175.1. Classification (NCBI taxonomy): domain Eukaryota; kingdom Metazoa; phylum Chordata; class Actinopteri; order Scombriformes; family Trichiuridae; genus Eupleurogrammus; species Eupleurogrammus muticus. The sequence goes on from JAYKQN010000001.1 coordinate 5,080,061, forward strand.
CAGCCCGGCCAAGCCTCCTCCTCACAATGAACTCTTCAGATCTACGGTTTAACACAATGAAAACGCAACATGTATGCCAAGACAAAAAAAGGGCATTTGAGAGGAAACAAGCTTTTCTCCTCTTTTTTTTCCCATGACAAAGCCCTGCTCTGGTTTATTCTAACAGCAGTTAGTGCTCCCAGATGAAGGCTCCTTTTCATTTTGAGCCATGAACAGAGCTGGCAGTGAGAGCTTCAGTCATTATGAAGAGCGTATGTGCACAGGTCACTCTCCAGCTTTTCCAGCAAGGTCATGGACATAAAAAAAACTGGCTCTTTAGCATATGTCCAGGCTGTTTTTTTTTATCGTTCAGTGTAATTATCTTGATATACACTGCTTATTACTTTTGCCTGGCTATATTTGTTCCTGTGCAGGAAGGGGATGACGTGGCGAGAGTTAGCGAAGCTGTGACCAAGGCTGTGGTCTGCGCCCTTAAAAGCAGCCGGAGTGACGACAACACTGATGAGTGGCTGAACCCCACAGAGGTAGCTAATTAACACTCTGATTTAATTACTACCTGAAATAAGTAGCTCTCTGATTACGACTGTTCCCTCCTGCTTGTATGAATAATTTATGTTTACCACCAAAAAACTACACGTGTTTACTATTCATTTTTTACTATTAAAGGAAATCTGAAAGCTAGTTAAATATAATAATGAAGTCAGTTTCAGCCATCATGATGATATGATTGTAATATTTATTCAGTAAATGTCTAAATGAGAACGTTTGACCAAATTGATTGATTTAAAAAAGTGTCGCTTAAGCATTAGTTTCGCTTGTGTAAAAATGTATTTCATCTGTATTGCTGTAACACGTTGTTGAGCATGCTGACACTGGCAATAAAGAAAGACACAAAGGGCTTTATTGAGTGCTGTGACTGTGCACCATGAAGCGATTTGATTAAATGTTGACAGAAAAATCCTTTAAGTTAAAGGAAGATATAATTCTACAATAACAGTATTTCCACCATAGAAAATAATGACAGAAATATTCCTGATATTATGATGTATATAATGTGTAAACATGTTACACATAGTTGGTTTTAAATATTGTAAATATTCTTTATATACTCTGCGATATGTGTATTATTTACTGTTTTGATCTATGTTAGGGGCAGAAGGAAACATCTAGAATTTTGATAAAATTCTTAATGAAAACCAGGGGTGGGATTAAATACGTTTTTCTTCTTCCCACACCTTTTTGAATAATGACAAATTGTTTAGTTTGAACTTTGCATGTCCGAAAGATGCTAAAATACCACTTTAACAGTCTAAATTACTGTAGCACGATTTTCACTGTGCGACTTCAGATCATACTGTATCTGCTCTAATGCATTTGTTGAAGACTTCGATACTTGTTGAGGACGTGTGTGTGTGACTGCCTAACCTTTGTCTGGCTTGCGTTACTGCAGGAAAGGGTGACGTCCCACGATGAGAACATGCAGTATGTGAACCTGGCGGTGAGGGCCTGTGCTGGAACACAGAGGAGCGTCTGTCACAGCAAACCGACCCAGGAGCCCGAGGACGCTGCTCCAGTCCAGCAGGATTCCACGGCCGTTCCCTTTCCCTTCGGCCCTCATCTCATTCCCTTGCGCTGTCAACAAGACAACGCACCGGAAACGAGTGAAACGACGCCAGAAGATCTGCCGATTGAATCCTCTAGGAGCAGCGAGGCTAGAGCTAGAGAGCCGGTCATCCCCCGCCAGGGAAAACGGGAACCGTGTGGGTGTGCCAACGGGAAGCCAGAGCACCCGCACACGTCAGGGGGCTGCTGGGAATCCAGAGACACAACAATAACCACTAATGACCTGCTGGACTGCCTGGTGCATCCGGACGTCATCGCACAGGTCACTGAACTTTTGTTAAAAAGACACAGAGGAAGCCACAGAACCACCATGTCACTCCAGCTGTGATATTCTCAGGCCAAGAACCCCCCACCCCCTTAAAGAAGAGAAGAAGAAGAAAAAGTTACTCATTGACTAGCGATTGCACGATCTGAAAATGTCAAGATAACCTCGTCTTGACTCCTCTCGTCTGGATGTCTCGCTGGAGTTTGGTGTGATTGAGAGCCGTTTTCAAGAAAAGGAGAAAAAACCTGAAGCACTTTGACGGCTGAAATCCATCCTCCGAGCTACTTCTAATGCGTCAGTATGAGGGGGGGACGGATGAATATTAATGCAGCGTTTCCCCCTCCTTTTTCTCCTCCAGTCTGTCAAGGTCTTCCGGAGGTTAACCCCAAACGCGAGAACTCGCAACCCAAACAAATCTCAATGCGACGAGACGCCACCGAGCGGCTCCAGCGTTTCCTCGTTTTTGTTGTTCTGCACATACTAATCCGGTTTGCTTGTCTCCACAGGAAGAAAAATTACCACTTGAATCAATTTTGTATGCTAATAAACCAAATAATTCAAGGAATATTCGTGGGACCTGAGCATTTATTACCAGCATAATGTTTTCCTGTCATTTAGCGATGAGGAATTATTGAAACGGCACCGAGGGCCGATCATAACGGTTCAGTGACTGATGACAGCGACGTACGGAAGGAGCGATGAATGAAAGGTGTCTGAATACAATCTGCTGCCACAGGTCACATTTCTGCGAGAGGAGGGAAGAATAACAAGTAATAATTCCATCAACAGTAGTAGCCCTGCTAACCAACGAGCCATCCTATAAGTCTGATTATGAAATACATGATGAAAAATCCGTGGTTGAGGACGGCTCGTCCTAAATGTTAACCACTGTTACAAATAGAGCTGTAATCAATTAATCAATCAGTTGCAATTAACTATTGCATTAATCATCAACTATTTTGATAATCGATTAATTGATTTTGGTAATTTTTACGAAGAAAATGCCAAAATTACCTTTGTTGAAGCTTCCTCAAAATCTGATTTTATTTTCTGATTTCTTTAGTCTTTTATAATAAACTGATTGGCTTTGCTGTGTGTTGGTCTGGACAAAAGAAGACATTTTAGTGTGAATAAAGATTCAAACTAAAATTTTGTGACTGGACATTTTACATAATTTTAAAAAGAAAAAGAACCAATTGATTAATTGTTTCAAAAATCAATAGATCAATTGACAATCGAAATAGTTTTTTTACAGCACTAACTGAAAATGTACTTTTGTTAATAGATTTGAGTCCAGACCAACCAATCTCTATTTTGTTTAGCCTACACTGTTATTTTACATCAATAAAGTGTGTCTTTAAACATTTTAAAAACTCTTCAGCAACCAAACAATAAAGTTTGAATAAAACTCTTACTTTAAATGTAGATAGAGTAATGTGTTTTGATAAATGCAAAAGCTTACAGCAATAAACAGTTACACTTAAACAGTTGTAAATTCAGAATATATTTAAACAGTCATAAAAAAACAAGTATTTCTATCCTTTCTCTAAGGTCCCCTAACTCACAAATCAGACAGACAGGAACTATCGTAAACTGTATAAACCAAATAACCTCCAGGTTTGGAACAGTTTCTTTAGGATTCAGTCAGAATCTCTTGTTCTCTATAGAACTGTGCTGTTTGGTGAAACCCATCCCAGGCCCAGGTTGATTTAAAACAATCCTTGGCAATTTTTAGAAAATCTTCTGATCGCTCAGTGTTGGGAGTGTTAGCGATCAAAAACTCCCAATCCTAACATTTAATTCTCTCATCCAAGGCAAGTCACATTCTCAAATTTGCAGTTTATATACAGAACTTCATAAGGAGCAGCATAATTGACACCTTCCCCTGATTAAAAACGGGTTTTGTACTGTACGATTTGGCATATAAACTACTGTACAAATCACATATAGAATTAACAATACTGATGACTAGATTTAGTAGTTTCTTAAAATCTATTTGGTTTGACTTTCACCTATTGTACCATACAGTAATTCATCAGTCTGCAGGGTTTCCCCTGATATCTGCCAAACTTTACTGGCACCACCTACAGCACATCTTAAAAAACATTTTGTACAACAATTCCCATTTGCACTTGTGCTACCAAGGAGTAATCCCGTAAACAAATGGTCACGCTGATGCATGTGCATGATTTATGTTCTGGCAGCTTCCTTAATGGCAGGACACCGACCCAGAAAAAACACATGGTTTTCTTTGGAAGCCACTAGTACATTACAGTCTCTGCTGACTATTGAGAGTGAAAGGTACAAGCACAGAAAGACCACACAAATCAATAATAAGACGTTTTTTGGTTATGGTGTGGAAAACCAAATAGTATTTTACGATTAGTACAGTCCAAGTCAGAAACTACATTTACTGTATGTAGATTTGAAATCTACTGGAGCGTACAAAGAGGTTTCATGAAGGATGTAAATGGCATGACAAACAAATACTGAGGAAAATACTGATAGTTGGTTCATTTTTACAAAACAGGATAATGAAACACAAGATCAAATTGGCACACACACACACACACACACACACACACAGTGGACAGTAGAGCAGATTGGCGATGTTGACAGCTACGCTTGTATATGTAAATGCCATTAAAAATTCATCAAAACACCAGTTTAACAAGCAAAACATGTAGAAAAGCACTTTTCAACTGCTGTCTCGGTATGTTTTACAAAACAAGAGCCTGTACAATGTAGAGAAGACTGTCGGCAACAATGTTGTGACTGATATGTTTTTCCCCAAAAAAAGTCTTAATTACCATGTTATAACCTACTCATGAATTTATTTATATATATATATATATATATATATATATATATATATATATATATGAATGAGTCAGGTGTCATTTTACAAAAATTACATGGAATGTCAAATTAGGTAATTAAAAAACTAAATATTAAATCCTAGTTGATGATACTAGTTAATAACATCTTTTTTTGCCAATTTTTAGGGTTACTTCACACACTTATATATATATATATATATATATATATATATATATATATATATATCTTAAAAGTTGTCTTCATTTTGAGTTTTCACATTACTTAATTGTCTAAGTTGAGTCTTAGCTCAGGATTGGCTCTGAAATTTTTGTGATGTCACAAATCATACTTGAAGGGCCACCCCTTTAAAATGGATTTAAATCATCTTAGAGACTATTTCCACTTCTTGCAGTCGAATGTAAAACAGTGTTCTAGTGTCAGGCTGCACAGTGGAGCAACGAAAAACTTCCAACTGTAGGAACAAGAACACTTTTGGAGTGTAGAGGGAATCCTAGTTAAAAGCAGATTGCTAAAAACAAGTTCAAACCAAGGCTTTTTAGTCTGTAAGTAGCCGTAGTTCAAACTCTCTTTGCTGGCTGAGGCCCTTCCTCTACCAGCAGTGAATCACAGGAGTGTTGAGACACAGAGTTTATATAGTGACTTTTCTGTTGTAAACATCACTGTTGCAGCTGTAAAAACAGGATTTTGTCACATTTAAAATATAAATCTTCTTCTATAATCCAGAATTCAGTCTTTTTTAATGTTTAACCCTATTCTTTAATAATGAACAATAATCTGACTGACAAGTACGGATAAGATAAAATTGTAAGCATTTCTGTCCCTGCAGCTAGTAGCTAGTTTGAACCACTAATAACATCAGATTTTCGTCCGTACAACCCCCCACAGGGTAAAACCTGGCGAAAACAAGGCGAGTGGTGTGTGAGCTGCAACACGGTTACAGTTTGGTGCTCTTGCCCGTTTCGTTTCGTTTAGTGCAATGCATTTTTTCCTCCATCTTGTCACCGTCATCACCGTCATCATCTTCATCCATCCTTGTATCTTCCAGGTAAATCTTGTCCAGCTCGTCGGGATCCACGTAGGTGTAGAAGCAGGACATGATGGTGAAGATGATGAAGACGGCCAGCAGCAGGCCAGCAAACAGCAGGAACTCCTTCCACTGCGACGAGAAATCAGGGTTATTGGATATGAATATACAGGATGGGATTCAGAGACAATACAACTATATAACTATACAAGTATGAAGTTATACAATACAGTTAATATTAACTATATTTATTTATACAACTTGTACAGTGCCCTATAAAAAAGCGGAAGCTCAAACTGATTTTCTGTTTGGCCAAATGACTTTTTTCTGTATAAATTAAATGATCAAAATATGATAGATGTTAAAAATGCAATAATAATTAAAAAAGACAAAGATCACAACCTCCAGCCTGATTCTACTAGTTGTTTCTGACCATGCAAGCTGCAGGTTTTGGTTTCATTTGCTGAGGTTTTGAGACGCCTGGCGTTTTCTGGTTTCTGCAGTACTTCCGCCATAATACAATTGAGGTGAATAGAATTTCGTTTGTGCATTCAATAATGAACATGCTAATCAAATTGCAGAGACTATTTAAGGAGTAACCAAATATTCCACAGTGACTGGATCTGGGAAAACACATTACGTATTAATGTCCTAAAGGCTGTTTTCTTTTATTATTGCTGTGAATACCCCAAACATCATCTCTATTGTACTGAGGAAAAACTGAACATTTGCAGAAATCGAACAGATCACCCAGACAGAGAAAAATAAAACTGACCATTAGAGGCGAGTGAGAACAATTTGTCCTTTTGTCATTTAGGAGCAGTGGCCACTCAAAAGCACTTAGTGCATGTATTTACAGCATAAAAACAGGTTTTATTGTAAAACTGATGATGTGACAGGGGGTTAAGTGACATCCTTTTCCTAGTCTACGAATCCACCCTTTGCAGCTAGAACAGCTTTAACTCGTCTGGGAAGGCCGTCCACGATTTTTAGTAGTGTGTTCATGGGAAATTTCGACCGTTCTTCCAGAAGCGTATTTGGGAGGTCACACACTGCAGTTGGATGAGAAGGCCTGGCTCCCAGTCTCCGCTCTAATTTATCCCAAAGGTTTTGTCGGGTTGAGGTCAGAACCCAACAATACCTTTGGAAATATAGTTGTATCATTCTCTTTCCTTATATATTAGATATTATTTTAGGTATTTTGTACCTGTTCCAGTCCGGCTCCCTCTGCAACAATCAGCACAATCACATTCCCAAATGCAACAGTGAGCAGCCAGCTGGCCTGGACAACGGACTTCATGTTGGCTGGAGCCTGGAGGGGAAACAAGAGGTTTTTCACGAGAGCTTCTTAAAGGTACAGTGGAAGATTTAGCAGCATCTGGTGGACGGACACTTGGCAGCAACAATCAGAAGCACTGTGTGTTTTAAAGAATACTCGGGCCGCATCACGACGAACCTGCGAGTAAGAAAACTCCAGGCCTGTAATGGAGAACATGACCTCTCCTGCGGTGAGCAGGACATACTGAGGAATCTGCCAGGCGATGTGCACGCTGTTGGCCTTCACGTCCTCCATCTTTGTAGCCACAATTTTACCCGATTTCTGGAAACAAAAGAGAGAAAACACAGAGACAGGACGGTCAGTATGGATAATAGGTAAAAATGTCTGTAAATAATAAAAGGTCTGTTGGTGTAGGAAGCATCGTGACCTCTGTGAGGATGACGGTATAGGAAGCTCCAAAGTCCAGCAGGCCCAGGTTCAGAACTGAGCATTTAAAGGTCGGTGGGAAACAGCTGATATCTGGGTATCTACCAGGCAGGAGAAAGAGTTAAAGAAAATTAAAAAGGCAAATTATGCGACTATGTTGATATCAAGTTATACACGCATTAAAAAAGCCATTACCTAATTGATTAATTACAGTTTAAAACTGACACTAAAGAGACACTGTAGACACTCATAGATTATAAATAGATTTTCAATTGTGATGAGCAAACTTCAGGAAGTTGTCTGTTGTCTCATTACTTAGTTTATAGAACTGATGTTTTTTCCTGTCTGCCAGTGAGTGGAGGCTGTCGCAGCTGATAATGAAATAAATCTGCCCTCATTAAAATGTAATAGGCTAAAAGCAATAACAGTCCAATAATGAAGAAACAACAACAACACTCTTAGTCAGACTCTGTTGAAATACACACAGACATAAAAACATGTCATTATCTAAATGAGGCAACACTTGGAGTTTTTTGGCTCATTATTCAATTTTTGGCCTGATGGGAAAAAACGTTTTTAGGGAAGATGTGAAGTATGTGGTGAGTTTCATGTGTTTCTTTCATTTCTCTTCACTCGTGTTTCTTGACGTAGCAAAAGTTAACTTCAAAATATGGAATTGATTCGAATCATTTCTTGTAGATACATATTTTTTTTTTAGACTTTTAAACTTCTAAGGCTGCACACTATTGATGCATGCTATATCTGTCCCACTCACTTTTATAGAAAGATTGTGGTTCTATAGTGAAATTGCATCCAGATCTCAACAAAGGTTACACCCAGTTTTTTAGTCATATTCTGGGGGTCTGAGCCCCAGCAGCTTTGACAGCGCTTCGATAAGTTTGGGTTGAATGACTAATAAATAAAGTGTTTAATAATATAAATTATCTAACAACACACATTACAGCAACACCTATCCCAGTGATTTCCATTATTTCCACAGACTATGATTTAATCCTGTCTTGTTTTCTACAATGGTTTGTAGGGATGTGGGCCTTATGTGTGTTTTAAAATCATGATTACCATAATGAAAAAACCCTCACCAACCAACCGGTATGTATATTATTCTATCCATTCTGTTACTGTTATTGACTGACTTCTAACTCAGCAGTTTGACACGAATATGGAAATTCATGATTTAAAAAATATTATAAATAGAAAGAACAAGTGAAAGCAGAACTTTGGAAATAACCACATTCAAAGTGTCATGTTTGGTGGTGGTGAAAGTAACTAATCAAACAATGTGAATGTTGTGTTTCCCTTAAATTAGCCCAGACTGGGAAAGACTTTGTCCCACTCACTCTCCCCATCCAACTGGTTTGGAAGGAGTAACGCTGTAGCCAGAGAACACGTGGAAGTCCACATCTCCCACGGTTAAATTCAACGCCTCCGGCTGTGTGTTGAGGAACCTGTAGAATGAGAAGAAGAAGAAGCTGCATGAGGAATTAATCTCACTTATACTGTAAATAAATACGGTTAGAGCTGGAAACACTGAGCCTGCTTCTGTGGACATATCGTTCATATGTTTCTTTCATGGCAGCAATACGTTTCATATTGTCATAAACGTCGTATGTTTTAAACTATGACACTAAACACATTTTACCTCAGAATAGGATTCCCATCTTCATTTTTCATGATGTCATCTTGCACCTGGATAGTAAATGAAGAAAAAAATGGTTTATTTAAGACATTTATTCTGTTCATTTGTGCCGTTCTTTGAATTTCAGAGTACACAGACCTTATTTAAACAGTCTTATACTGTTTACACAATCATCGTGTGTACAGCGTTTCTTTCACACTCACAAGTTTGCACTGGATTCCAGTGGCTCCAGACGTGTCGGGGTATAGGATCAGACTGTAGGCCTCATGTTGTGCAAACGTCTCGCTACACTGAGACGTTTTTCCCTTGTGGCTGACAGTAATCGCCATTTTCTTGTTGGAAGCCTCCAGCGGAAGCGTCACGTATTCAGGAGGATCCTGACAAAGGCAGACGGATTAATTCATGGTCAGGTTCTCACAGTTTTTACCCCAGAGGAAAGAGCTCTTTACATGCAAAACACCTTGACTTATACTTCTTTTAATTAAACTTTTTTTTCCTTTTTAATAAATCAGACATGAGCACGACCCAGCAGTTATTTATCAAAAAATACACCTGCACCTGCTGTTTTAAGGGGCCCAGTGGTTCATTAAAACTCAGCTATGATTTGGTAATCTATAGTAAATGCAGGTGCTGAGCTGCCCTGACTCCATGACTATATGGAATAAAAACCTGTTTTTTCCACTCCTCCCGTCAGGTTACCTGCAGCTGCTGGATGGGCTGTGGGAACAGGGTGCTGTTGGGGAACGCCACGCTGACCTCACCATCTGCCAGGTTGAAGACCTGCAGGAGACAGTGCTCGGCAGGAGCAGGCTCCACTACGGTTTCCTAGTGAACACGGATGGACGTTTAGCTCAGGAGAATATCAGTCAATACCAGTGTATTATTACAACAGGTGTTAGAAACAAAAAATAGGGAGACAAATCTGGCCAAGATGATTATACAATGGAATTAGACGCCTGTAAAGCTTAAAAAGGAACAGTGGTGATTTGAGCTAATTTTGGTTAGTTTAGTTTTAAGCTTAGTTTATCATTTTTGATAAATGCAAAATGCATCTGAGAATGATAGTTACTTGTTTTTTTTCCAGGTAATAATCTGAAGTCACTTAAAGCCACAAATTCACACTGTAAAGGTGCTAAATTAGAGGTCACCCCTCATTAGAATTCTATGGAAATTCCGTCCAATAATTTGGTGAGATATTTGAGTGATTCACCTGTGGTTAGAAACGAAACTGCAAGCTTCCTGCACGATCTGGGATTTCTCTACTGAAGACACTCACTTCCCGAGTACGGCTCTAAACTCAGCGGCCTGCTGCCACAGCGTGAGGCAATCAGGCAGAAATTAATTCATTGTTTCTTATGAATGTTGCACTGTGTGGAGAACTCCGTGTTTCCAGTCCATGCAACTGGAAAACGGCATTAATGACTTCCAGCATGCGGGAGCGTGTTCTGATGAATGTGTGGGTTTGTGTTTATTGATGAGTTTTGGTTTGAAAAATGTCATTTGTAACAAGAAAAAACTGTAATTTCAACTACAGTGAATGATCCAGACTTTGCACGTGGCTTGGACCCACTAAATTATAGGGAATATGAAATCAAAGTTTCATTCTCTGTGACCCACCTGCCCAGAACAGCCTCATCAAATGTAATTATTTATCGTTGTAGGCTGAGGTGGATTACATATTCTATCATTGTGCTTCTGTAGCAACCAAGTAGTAAATGTGCACTGATGACTTAATTGGTGACAATTCTAGCAAAGCTGAAAAGGTGATGAAGTCAATATAACAAATATACAACAAATAATAATCTTGCCATTATGGTTTCCATGAAATTACTTGTATGGTTAACCTGTTAAACTCCTAAAGCCTCTGATACGTGGGCAGCATTGAGTTTTATGCATAAATGACATGAGAAAACCTTGACCATTTAAACAGAATATATTCTTCACGTTTTGTAATGATTCCCAGTTCTATGATTATCCAATAATTGATCTTTGAACTAATTAATCATTGAATTTTACATTGTAAATAATTTTTCTTATTTTATTTCCTGATTTGGGTCAGTTAGGTCTTGTTTCATGATTTTTTGCAATATTCTAGCTATATTTGCTCTGTTACACACACACATTGATTGTGACAGCTCTGCATTCACCTTGCATGTTGCATAACTCTTTTAACACAAACATGCGCATAAGCTTTATGTTTGTCCATATTTATTGTGATTTTGAGTTAGAAAACTGAGGAATAAGCCTGGGCCTTATTAAACCCTAACACATACCACGGCGGCCACCTCCACCAGTGTCGCCGCTATGAACGCCAACGCTGCAAAAATCATCCCTCCGGCCATTTTCCTTAGAGGCCTGGAGGCAGAGAGACAGACAGGCAGCACATTTCAACACGTCACTACGGCTTTATCACTCTATGAATCATATTTCATTGTTTTATTTCCAGATCATTGTCCCGCTGATGTCCTGCCTGATAAGCGCCTGCCTCATCACCTGTTTTGACCTAATACCATCTGCTGAAAATGTGTCATTTCTTTGCAATATTGTCCTGAGATATAAATCTGAGCTTCGGTGGCTCATTTTCCCAATTTACGAGGCTTTTAAGACGCCTGCAATAAAGACTCTATACAAAACAACAGGCTCCCACTCACGTGACGTTTATTCTGCAAAGGCCCACGAGCGGATATATGATGAGGTCAAAGATTGGCACGAAGATAAGGATCAGCAGTGCGTTCATCATCTAGAAAACAGGCCGGGAGAAAATCCACCTTTAAAATACACTATAAAAGCTCACTTAAACTCATAAAATGATAAAAGTCAGAGCTATACAAAAATAAAGAGTAACAGGGATTCTCATTGAGTAAGGAGTTAAACAGAGTGGGAGAGTAAAGCGACAAACAACTATAAACGTGTTTTCACGAGAATGGAAATGTCAGTAGTCAAACAGCCAATCAAATCGTCTTAAAGCTTTAGTCCACACTGATGTGACCTGAAGCAGCGTGTTTATTGGCAGTAAAAATCATTTAAGCCAGAAAAATTAAAAAATACACGCTTGTAGTTGGCTACATATGTTCCATAAAAATGTGTTTATAACAGATATACACGTTTTGTATTCAGAACATTGAGCCAATTGGATAATGGGGTGGTTGACATAGTGTAACAGGTTAACAGGTCAGTGACAAATCATGGTCAGAAAGATGAGAAAGTCAAAAACGTTTTAAACGCTTTAAGCACGTTGGTTGCAGCGGCTTTGGCTCATCACCATGCTATTGCTTACTTCGAATCATTGATTTAGATTTATTCTAAGAGACAGCTGACGGCAGGACGGGCTCATACCTGCATTTGATCCGGCTTAATGCTGAAAGAATCTCCCTGTCATAAAACAAGAAGATTTCAGATTAACGAGACAATTAAAACTCTACCATCGTACATGTAAGGTGATGTGCACTGTCCAATAAAATCCACCTAAACCTGGTGAGGATTTATCAAGGCCATGAACAATATACTTTACTGGTGTGTTTTACAGGACAGTAGCTCCACCCACTGACAGCAAAGTTCAGTAAAAGCAGTAATCGCCTGTTAAGACATTTTGACGGCATTGTTCTGTTGTGGAAGGAAACTCTTACAAAAGCCATGTTCATCCTTGTGGCTTGGAGCGTCCAGCGGGAACCCTGAAACAAAGCAAAGCAAACAAAACCAACTGTTATGCTAATTTCCAAGGCAACAGCTTCACTAATAGCTCAGAAAATAATCTTTAACCACAGCAAACCTCCTCTGTTTTTATTCTGGAGAGGACTATGATGAACAACTGGTGAACATTTGACCTGCCTTTATTGTTTTGTTCTTTCGGACTTTCGTTCTTTTCACATTTGTAAATGTGTAGGTTTAAATGAAGAAGGAGTGCAGGAGGAACTCCATGTTTATGGTTGCCCATAATCAGACGGTTGTGTGGAGTGGTGGTCAGAAGAGATGAGAACAGATAGTTATGGGATTTTACAGGAAAGCTATGACACATAACTTTAGCCGAGCGCTCACTGAAAACACCAGTCATGCCTGTACTACCAGCGAACACTGAGAGCCTTTTTTAGATGCTCGAGTGGTCATATCACCCAGACACAAATAGAACTGCTGGTTCAGACCATGCATGTGTGCCCTCTCAACAGGGCCCTAAACATGAAGCTGCCACCGACTGGCACTTAGAACCTGCTCTCAATGCTTGGTGTATAAGGCAAGAGGGGGTCAGGTAGTCAAATTAAAGGTCATGAACACTTATTTCTATTTATTTAAATTACAGTCTAGTGGTGTGCCAGCCACACAGGTACTGTAACAACAAATAAAGTATAGTTATGTCCCCATATGTCTGGGATCATTCTAAGTTTATGTTGTGCTTTCAAAAGTTTGGAGGTAATGGGAAAGTACTTCTGGTCCTGTATTGGCATGTTTCCACCAGCTGGACTCACCTCCACTTTGCTCGCCCTTTTTTCCCCATTTCAATTACTGGTAATGACTGCTAAATGGTATCACCATATTGTTGGTTCCAGGTTAAATTGAGCAATTGCAATGTGATGTAATCAGGGAGCTGTTGATTACAATATGGCTGCATGTGAAAACCTTAGTATGCACTGCCTACTAGCCAGCAACTAACACTCCAACGCCACAGTAGAAGCTTCTATGTGCAATTTGGATGAGCACTGCCATCTTTCCCTCCCGGTGACTTCTGGGATAGCATCGTGTGGTTTGCTTGCACCCTACGGTTTCAGACACAGTCTGTCTATCTGTCTGCATCCTGCAAGATTATAGACACGCCCCTTCGAAAGACACGCCCCTTTCTAAAGACACGCCCACAAGACATACCAACTTCACTTGGAGGCTGCCATGGATCACAATTCAATATACTATAGTGAACAAATTTTGAGGGTAGACCTTAAAACGACCAGCTAACATGATAAGAACACAATAGGACAGGGTTGGGCTAGAGTTCATTAATGTCCATACCACGTCTTATCAAAGCCACGCCCACTTGTTTCTAGAGTTATAGTTTATATTATTATATTACAGCTGGTTATGGCATGTCCCTGTCTTGCAGCCTGCAGACAGCCCCTTCTCAAGTCTTTTGTGTTCACATACCTGCTGATCAAACAGAGCCCAGAACATGGGCAGTGGGATGTACAGCACCAGGACCCGTAGAACCATCTTAATCTCTTGGATAAGAGACTTCTGTTGACACACAACAGACACAAATTCAGGTTATGAATGTGAAATATGAGCCGTCACGTGGAGGATCGCCGTCCTTACCGAGTACTTCTCTTCGGCCCAGTCCAACCAGTGGTTCCTCGTAGGTTCATACTTTGACCTCCTCCAGCGATTTTTGATGGCAAACTGCAGATCAAAATGTAAAGTAAAACAGAAGTGGATTTCATGCGGGGGTTTATTTGCAGCAGAGAAAAATATCCTTGACGTGACACAGCAGTGGATCAGTTTGTTTTCACTCTAACGGATCCTCTGATATGACTGAGGAGAGCTGGGGGTTACTCACCCCAATGCAGTTGCAGACTTCCATCAGGATGTTCCTCCTCTGAGAAGTGGTCTTATACAGACTGCTGCCACAAACAAACACAACTGCACAAGAATTATGAAGAGTCACATGGCGGCACGAGTACAAACACTGGTCGAAATGACCTGAGATATGAACAAAATAATCTAACCTGCAGTTTTTTTTTGTCCTCTACTTTTGAAACGCTTAACCTAAATTCTAACAGCTCTGATCTGTTCACCAGAACTTTGTCTCCCCTCGCTGGGTTTCATAGCTTTGTTTTCACAGAGCACCCAGTCGAGCATGAATCCCATAATGATCAGGGGGACGGGGATTCAGGGGCAGAGACAACGGACTGTCAGGACGTGTGGGTCCTGGCCTTGATCAGCAGGAAGCCAGGCCTGATCACACAGATCACAGCAGGAACCAGCCGCTCACAAACATGTCAAACAGAACAACAAATCTCAGGGTGCACTTATGTTTTGCAGGGCCCTATTGGAGTGACTTGAGCATATATATATTAATTTTTAATTTTATACATTGTTGAGCAAGAATGTAGAGTCGAAGTGCTATAATGGAAGCAGATGGTTGACAGATGCCCAAAAGAGTTTGACCTCCATAAGGTCACAGGTAACAGAACTCTAACTCACTCTATATCACTTCACTGTCACATGCAATAGTGTATATATCTGTAGATTTACTTATAGGCAATACTCACTGTACGTGTCTTTATTTTACTAATTTCCTAAGTTTTGTGCTTGCCTATTTTCTTTGCTGTAGTGCGTCTTTTTCCTGCTCTTGTAGTGTTTTTTTGTTTTCCCCTTTTCCTTAGATCTTTTAAGATTAGACGTGTAGAGAGCCAGAACAGTTTTTTTTTTGCTAATAAACTCTACTATCACAAGTTCTGGGTGTCTGAGTCCTGTCTTATGTCCCAGTCTGACATAATTGCCAAAATTGCTGCAATCTGCAAGCATTATTTTCCTTTATCAAAGCATAGAGTGTTATGCAGTCACTATTCAAACTTGACCTCCTGAGGTGCATGGACACTCACCTAAAGCTACGATCATCAGAAGTGCTGGAACCCCAAAGGCCAAAGCGTAGCAGTCCCCATTGAAACACTGCACGTCACCTGCAGCGGCAAACCAACGGAGCAGTGTCTCTTTACATAATCAGCCTCATAGCTACATGCACCATGTGCTGAACATTACAGCTGTCAACCCCCACCTCTCAGTATGGGTGTAATCACAGTCGACAGGAGGCTCCCAGCATTGATCGACATGTAGAAAATGGAGAAGAATTTCTGCCTCTCACTGACCTGGAGGTGATGATGAAAAGAATCATTAGGAACTCTTGTTTCTTTCTGTCTTTCTGTGATCACTGTTACTATAAAGGCAGAAAAAACATCAAGCTCTCATTGCAACGTGTAACTGTTATGGCTACGGTTATAACATTCGCCATAACAGTTTTGCAACACACAGCTTACATATAAACACCCTATATGGCCTAAGTAATTGTTTCACAAAACTACCACTACTTTAGGTAATAGGGTGACAATATCAGCAGACACAGAGCAACAGTGCTCTTTTTAAGTCAAGTTTTTGTAAAACAGATACATGCAAAGGCATAATCTCTCCTCTTCTAGCTCTTTGTTTGGTCTCCACCAGCTTCACAGCCGCTGAATGCTTCCCTTTTTATTACGGGCAGGTATGGCCTGCAGCGGCCTGATCACAGCGTGATCACTACAAACAGCTTCCTGTTGCTGCTGAGAGTGCTGCACCAACAAAACTTAGTCAGAGAGAGGCTAAAATGTGCTAAACACATAAAGCTCCAAAAAGATGAGGGTTTTTTAATAATTAACCATTATTTCTGTGAACAATGATACTTTGAACTTAATGTTAACTCTCTATGGCATACAGTTCCCCTTAGGCAATAAACCATATTTTTGGTCATAACACTATTCCTCTAAAAAATATATATTTAAATGTTTTTGCATAACATCACCAGATGATCACTGAATAGAATAGTTTGTGTATATATTTGTGGGTGTGTCAGTCCTTACACAAAGCAAAGCAAAAGGTAAGATAAATGTCACAATTCTATTTATGGAATGGAAATTTCAACAAAACATTCTCTAATGTATCACCTGCTTGCTTATTCTCATTGTGTTTGGTGGCAAAATTTTTTTATATCCCTGTCACACACTGTTTAGATGTTTGATATTATATAAGAAAACTAAAAGCTCTAAAAAAAAAAAAAATGATTCAAAAATGTTTTTCACCCTAAAATAAAAAGTCATGCCATAGAGAGCTAATATCAACATAAAAAATAAAATTAACAGGAAATGATATGCATTAAATTTCTTCCTATATCCTAAAGACAAATATATTTGTGATTGGTGATTCACTTTTTGCAAGACATTAAAAACTTTCTGACGTGTCTGTGCAGTGCCTTACATGCTCCTCATCAAACTGGTCTCCTCCAAATGCCGCCACGCAGGGTTTGATTCCTCCAGTGCCAAAAGCTATGAGTATCAAACCTGTCATGGACAAAGCGCTGCAACACACATGCAACATGGCTGATGATGCGAGATCAGGCAACAGAAATATGAACGGCAACGCATGGCTGCACAGGCCAAGACGCCGTCAGGCATTCGTGTCCGTGTGTGTGTGTGTGTGTGTGTGCATAAATGAAAATAACAGTTTGATAATGTCATTTCAGACTACGAGAACTTGTGATGGGACATTTCTTACAATAAACAATTGATTGAGAAAACATTTGGCCGATGAAGTGGTACTTACACGTGTGCGGTGTTGTCTCCCACGTGGTGAATGGCTGCGACGGACTTGACCACATGACCGATCACGTAGACGATGGACAGGTAGATGATGGTCCTGTTGGCAGCAAACTGTGATTAGGAGCATTCAAAGCTGCTCTCCGTGTTATTATCAAAGACCTGTGTGTGGTCAGGGAGATTCATCTCAGAGTTATACAAAGCTCCCGGGTGAAAGAGGGCTGACATGTTCCATGATGCATTGCAAATTTAACATCACGTGCCTGGACATAGAGTATGTTCTCGCTTGCATTAATTTCATTTCTCCTGTTGAAGCATTGCTGAACAGATATAGAAAAAAAAACTTCTGTGCGTAAAATGGCATGAGATTTTGGGGGGGGGCCGACCCACCTGAACTTTCCGAGCCAGGAGTCCGCGATCAGAGCTCCCATGATGGGCGTGAAGTAGCAGAGGCTGGTGAAGGCGTGGTAGATGGCCGTGGACAGATCCTTGTCCCATTTCAGATAGGAGAGGAAGTAGAGCGTCAGCACCGCTGTGGACAGACACATGGAGCACGAACTGTGACACAAGCTGGAAAATTAACAGGAAATTATCATTTCCTGTTAATTTTATATATATATATATATATATATATATATAGAGCCCATTCCTGCCTGAAAAAAGAAAATCCAAATGGAAAGTCATAATAGTGAGAAAAGACGTCCAAATTATGAGATACAAAATAATTTTTGTATAATAATTTTGACATTTATCTCATTATTATGAGTTTCTTATAATATGATATCTTATCATTTTAACTTTATTTTTCTTTCCTTCAAGGGGCTTCCATAAAAATATGTTTTAAAAAGAAGTGCATCTAGGAATATGAATTATGTTTTTTCTGAGAGTAACTCTACTTCAAGGGAAAATAAAATGGGGGAAATGCACGTTGATAGGTGATCAATCTCTGTGTTAATGTCAGTGTTCAGTTATTGTGAGGTACAAATGTCTCATTTGGAAATTTTACATGTCAATTATAACTGCTCGCATGATTTAGAACATGTGAGCTAAAGTATAGTTCAGGTAAATCTGCATTAAACAACCGTGGAAGTTTTCTTACTTTTCATGCCATAGTAGGAGAAGCGTTCACAGAACTCATTCACCACTATGAAGCAGATGCTGGCTGGGTAGTTGGTCCCGCATAGTTTCTACAAAAAAAATGGAACAGTGTGAGATTTTCATCAAATAACGACATTACTGACGAATCCACATTCACAGTGGCTAATCTTGTGTACCTCAGTCAAACATCAACTAAAACTTGCTAATTCAATCAATAGTTCCACCACTCTCACAGGTAATTGATCAATAATTTGCTATGGAATGGCAGGAATGATGCTTAGTTATTCACAGGCGAGTTAATTATTATGCATAAATTGAAGTTCCCACAGATTTAATCTGCTTCAATCGTATGGAACATTTTTTTGTTATAACATGGGATATGCATGTTCCTGTAACTATGTCTCTTTGATACATTTTAGTGGAGCATTTGTATATTTTAATCTGTGAGCTCTACAATAATGTACTGTAATAAAAATGACATTATTAGAGTGCATACAAGTAGCTCAACCAATAATTAATTATAGAGAGTTGACACAAAAGTGACAGATAAAGACTAATTGAATTATTCATTAAGGTAATTTAAAGGAATCCAGCTGCTATCAGCAGGTCCTTGGTGATTTATAAGTTGTTGTGCAGAAGCCAGGCTGGAAATGACCATATAGGTTATTGTTAGAGAGGTGAGAATGAACATGTGATACATACATGTGATTTTCCAGGTTCAGGTCACTTCCACACATCGCTTGGGAAGCTAAAAGTCGCTGCATTTATCACTTGTTAGTCTGCTTTCTTACGTTTATTTTCTAACCAGGGAGAGCACATTTCTCTGCACCAGAGGAAAACACAGACGGTGGCGAGAGATGCCGAGTTGTTGGATGCTGCTGTGTGTGAAACCTACATTTGGTGCTGTGTTTGGTCCAGTGAGCAGGAGATCAGACAGAGGTTATTGATGTTACTAGGGGGCGAACCAGGTTTATTGAGTTTCAGAGTCGGATTTAAGAGGTGGGGAGGAGGAGTGTATAAAGACAGTTTACCAAGACTGGGAGGAGGAGTGTCACTAAATAAGTCAGCAGGGGGCAAGCTGCCATGCATGTGTTCTTTTGATTTCTGAATGAGTTCAGAAATGTCAGCAGCAGAAGGAAGCTTGAGAGTGGTTGAAATGGGGGGGCACGGAAAACCAGAGAAGATGGACTGCAGGAGGCGTCAGTGACGGACAGTTGCTGCTTGGTTAAAGCCCAGCTGTCGCTGTTTGGCTTCGAGCTGATGTAGCCGAGGTGAAAACCAGGGAGCCGTGAATAGACAGAGACATAGACGAGTATTAACTCTCTATAAAACTCCAGAAATATGTCTGTCTTTCTGAATTTGTCGCCATTCAATCGACTTGACGGTTCGGTTTTATTGCTGGAGATCCAAGGAAGTACAGGAGGATAAATAATACACTACTATTAAATAAATAATAATAATAATAAATAATAATAATAAATAAATAAATAAATAATAAACTCGGGCGACACGGTGGAGCAGTGGGTAGCACTGTTGCCTCACAGCAAGAAGGTCGCAGGTTCAAGACCGCCTTGGGGCCTGGGTCTGGGACCTTTCTGTGTGGAGTTTGCATGTTCTCCCCGTGTCTGCGTGGGTTTTCACTGGGTACTCCGGCTTCCTCCCACAATACAAAACATGCTCAGGTTAATTGGTAAACTCTAAATTGCCCATAGGTGTGAGTGTGTGTGTGAATGGTGTGTGAATGGTGTGTGTGCCCCACGATTGGCTGGCGACCATCTGGGGTGTATCCCCCTGCCTCTCGCCATAAAATGCGCTGGGATAGGCTCCAGCAGACCCCTGCGACCCCGAAAGGGAATAAGCGGGATAGAAAATGGATGGATGGATGGATGGAATAATAAACTCTGAATATCATGAGGCAGGTGGGCCTTCTAGTGTGGGTTTAGCCCATGTGATTAATATAGATTTCTGATAAATTGGTGGATCCCATCCCACTGCTGACCATCAGCTCTGATTTGAGGAAGTTCTACTTCCTCAAATCTCCAGACTCTTAACCCCCACCAGGATATTCCAGGAAGGTATGTGGAAATAAAAAAAATCACCACATCTACCGTGTTAATGAAAAAAATGTAAAGTGCTGTAACACTGTTTAATGTGTATGTAATTTAATGATTACATTGTTATTAGCATAAGGTGATGTGTTGCTCCATTTCATTTATCTATGGGATCTGCTGATGAAGGTTTTGCAAACAAAACCATTATATTACATGATGCATTCTCAAAGATAGCAGTATTTCACATTGCCTACAAGGAGCTGATCCAATAGTTTATTATAGAAAGTTGACACAAAATGACTAATATATGACACGATAGTGGGAGTGAATCAGTGTTGCAGCAACTTTTCTGTTGGACTAGTTATGCTATGCTTGCTACCTTCAGTAATACTGAGGGTGTAGCTCATGAATCAGATGACAATGAATGACGTGAAGTGTTTAAAAACATTTGTGGTGAGAAATGTGCATGCACTGGACAACTTTCATGCCAATAATGAGGGTTAAGGTCACCCCTATGTGTAATTGCTAAATTATATCTGCAAACCTGATGATGGAGGTGAAGGCTCGGACCTGAACATATTTCAGAGATTCTTTTTCAATGTGAAAAAACATGTCATTGTCCATTGAATCTAATTGTACATTTATTTTTACATATTTAATTTTTGGTTTCCAAATATCTATATAAAAGTTGTTGATAATCAATGTGGATTAGATGGAACCGAAAACAGGCTAGAAGTAATAATAAACATTTTTTTTGCAGTTTTTATATAATTTATTATTTATTTAGTGCATTGTTTTACCCTCCTGCTTCCTGTATGGAGCCCATTAAAGGCGAATTTGGTGGAATTAACTGTTTATTGATCACATATGTGTTCGAAATAAAGACTCATATCAACTAAATCAGTCCTCTGTCTACTACTACCTTTCAATTAAAAATATTCAAACAGTGAACAATACGTTTTTTACTGCCTTACAAACCATTTACAGATCAAAAATGCAAATATTGTATCCCTTGACCATCTGCAAGGTGCTCTCTGTCTTCACATTTCTGTGATAAAAAATAGGAACTGGTCCATTATTTGTCGCACTTTGTACAGTCACCCAGTAGACCGGATTGGTATAAAGTAAAATGCACTCAGCTGCACATTCTGTATTGCTATTTGAAGTAATTATTTTCCTGTAGATCAACTTTTGTCATTTTTGTGCCTTTTTTTTCTTAGGGGAGACACATGCAAGGATTCCATACAGAACAGACTAGATATATGTTTTAATCCCAAAATGGCAAACTATAAACACTGATAGGTATATTACAAATATTGCATGCATCCCTCTTATATCCAGACCTATAGGTAAAGCACACACAGTTTCCAGCCCAGTGATACATCCATCATGGACAACCCCCATCACCCTCTGCATGGGGTGGTGGGTGCGCTGAGCAGCTCCTTCAGCCAGAGACTCAAACACCCTCGCTGTAAGAAGGAGCGCTTTCGCAGATCATTCATCCCGACAGCAATAAGACTTTATAACAACACATACAAATAACCCTCACTGTAGTCACTCTGTCACTTTTTCACTGGTCACTTTTTCTCTTCACACACACCCTGCACCTTAAGTGTGCATTAGCTATGTACATGTGGGTATGTGCGTGGATATGTATGTCCATATATATATATATATGCAAACATGTGTGTATGTTTATGTATGTAGGTATGTACGTGCATGTATGTATGTATATATGCCTTGCTTATGCATACTTTTTTTCTTACTATTTATTAGCATTTTCTCTCCATTCTATGTTGATAATGCATACTGTGTATGCGGATCAACAAATTCTGCGAATTTGTACATTGTGTTGTGTGTTTTCTTATTTTTATTTCTTTATAGTTTTTTTTATCTTCAGCTTTTTTTTCTTTATCTGTAACGCTGCAGTAACACACAAATTTCCCCGTTGTGGGATCAATAAAGTTTTATCTTATCTTATCTTATCTTATACAGCATCGCCTGTGTCCAGCAGCTCCCCCTGGTGGCCGCTGGCCGCATCGCTCCGTTAAACTCACCACCATATATCTGTGTAACGCATGATTCCAATAACCGATTACCGACACGTCATGCGGAGATTCTTTAAGAAGCTTCATGCATGTTGTCGCCGAATGTCTGACACTGGAACACACACCCGAGGTTTCCCTCCAAAAACACGCGTTTTACTTTTTTTTCCTACTTTTGTAACGTGGAAAAGACATCACGCAGTCCGCTCCGGACAGGACGGGGTGCAACTTTTTTTTCCCTCTCCACATGAAATAAATAAATTGGAAAAAAAAGAACACACACACGCCCAAATGAAACACACTTAGCAGTGAATGTGTGCTGGTTACACAGCAGATGTGGTGGGGCCTACCTTCGCCGTCATGTCGCTTTATTCGCTGCTGATCTTTTGGCTCCGTGTTGCAGCATCGGCTCCAAGTCCGTCCCAATCCGCGCCGCCTCTGATGAAAACTCGCATTTGGAGAGAGAAGTTAATCTTCCACCACGCAGCCTCCACCCGTCACGTCAGGCAAATGAGAGAGAGAGAGAGAGGAAAGAAAAAAAAAGTTTCTAAAGCAGACACCGACGCTGCGTTTCCCCCACAGACGCAGCTGGACACGATCCGTTGATGAGTGCGTGGAGGTGCGGGGCGGACTCGCCTTTTTTTTTGCGTGAGGCTGCGGGTGCGTTAAGGAGCCGCTACAATGGTGGCGTTGTTGGAGGGGTCACAGCGCCCTGGCCCCTTTTCCTCCCCCTAAGAATAGCACCCACTGACAAGTCAGCTTTTATTCTGAAAACTACTTACTAATTACTGAAGTACTGTAAATAAATGAGGGACCTGGAAGTTACACTAAAAAAAGTAGTAAAAGTAGTAAAAGTATAGATATTCAACACAGAAAGATGTTAAAGTCACCTATTAGGATGATAAGTGAAATCTGATCTTTATTTTAATGTAACTATGTGATAGTTGAATGTCCTTGAGTATTGAAAGTATTAGTAAATGTTGGTAAGAAAGTTAGGATTCAGACTTTTAAGAACAATCATAAGATAAGAGATAAGATAAGATAAAACTTTATTGATCCCACAACGGGGAAATTTGTGTGTTACTGCAGCGTTACAGATAAAGAGAAGAAAATAAGCTGAAGATAAAAAAAAACTATAAAGAAATAAAAATAAAAAACACACAACACAATGTACAAATTCACAGAATTTGTTGATCCGCATACCCAGTATGCATTATCGACATAGAATGGAGAGAAAATGCTAATGAATAGTAAGAAAAAGTATGCATAAGCAAAGCATATATACATACATACATGCACGTACATACCTACATACATACACATACACACATTTGCATATATATATATGGACATACATATCCACGCACATACACACATGTACACATACATAGCTAATGCACACTTAAGGTGCAGGGTGTGTGTGAAGAGAAAAAGTGACCAGTGAAAAAGTGACTACAGTGAGGTTTATGTTTATGTTATGTTATAAAGTCTTATAAAGGCTTTATACGCTGTAAAGGCTTCAGGTTTCCACATCCATGGGCGTGGTGATCAGAAGTAAACTCCATACATTGTTAACGTGGGAAATGACTATTCTCGCTGCAAATGTCCTGGGTTTTAATGCAATATCTCCATATTTGTTCAGAGGCCCATTTCCAGCAGCCATCGCTCTATTGTTGTAATGGTGCATTGTGTTTCCTAATTGCATTAGAAGCTAATGGGTGCTTAGAAAGGCCCTTCTGTAATTACGTTAGCATGGAGGAAAACTGTTTAGCTGGTCAGATGGAGCATTCTTTTACAAAAGCAAAGTTTGGAAGAGGAAATTATTAATTCAAATAAAAATCATTATTTCTAACCATGTCAATGTCTTTAATATACTGTGTTTTCTATTCATTTTGCAACTCATTTTTTTGTTGATGAATGAATAAACTGGGCCCTTCCAGTTAATTGGTGTCATGATTTAAACACATAATAACACACAAACATAAATGTACCCTAATGTTTTAAGTATTTGGGCACAAGCAGGACGAATGCATCCATTTAGACAGTGGATGTGGACAGTCATCAATATAATCTCATTTTACTGTGAACCTTAAAGAGAATAAAATATATTTGGATTTGTCACATGTTCAATTTGATTTTATAGGAAGTAATGAAAACGCTAAAAGGGGATGTGAGCAAAAGTAATATGATGATAGAAGCAACAAAAAAACTTTATTACTTTATTACTTTGTAACATTACAGAGCTGCTCATACATTATACCTCAATCCACATTTCAGAAGGGAAATATTGTACTTTTTTCTGCAAGCTACTTTTCAGATGCTGTTATGAAACAATAGATAATATAACACATGTTTTTTATCACCAATAGATCAAAATCTGCATGTTATGGGTTGTGATTTATTTGACTTATTGATCATATGAAACGTTCAGTACGACAGTAACATGCTGCTCATGATTCGCTGATTCAGTATCAACAATCTAATGATGTAATAATAATACAATAGACAGAAGACTTGTACTGCAACACTTTTGCTACTTATCCTTTGTTTGCATTGCTGTATTTGTTCTTCTCCTTAAATAATTATTGGAACACTTCTTCCACCGCCGTAGGCTCACATGTGATCAGCAGTTCTGTAAATCCACAAGAATATACTAGATAAACAGTGCTGAACAAATATGAAGTCACAGACTTGCTGGCGGGCTGGTGAATGCTGTAATTTATACATAGTTAATGTGTTATTTGATCTGTGTGAGTCTTGTTTAGACAGCAGCATTAGGCTGTTATTTATAAGAGATGCAGCCTCTGCTCATTTTAAACAGCAGCTGAAATCCTTTTAGAATTCTAAAAAACAAAAAGAAAAAAATATTCACTATTTTACCATTATTGTTACTAGTCTCTGGTTGTAATTTCACTTATATAAGCTATAGAATTATACTTTTATTGTCAATTTTCTTGGTCTTTCTGCCTTTCATTTCAATATGTTGCATTTTTTTGCAAGTTATTCTTATTATTAAATCTATTCCTCTATTCCTAGATCTAAAAAACAGAGGTAAAGCTACCACTCAGCTATAGTCAAATTCTTATTTTTATTCACTTTTAAAGGTTCCATACTGTGCGCTGTATCTGTGGTTTTATGAACCCAACTCATCTCATATAGATTCACATATTCCTGCTCCAGCTTCTCTCTGCAGCTCTAGATATTCCTATAATTGTCTGATTTGAATATCTGGGAACAGGGTGTAGTTTTAACATCACAATGAAACGTAGAGCTGATGGCTTTCTGAATCCGGCTGCATGCATTTACCTATGGATTGAGTCTTTTTAAATATGGGACAGTATTTATAACCACAGAGAACTTATTATAATCTCACTCCTATGATAAAGGACCTGCAGTTTCATATTCATTCATTTATTATGCAGAGCAGGTTAGAGTAGGAGCGTAAGGACCATTACAGCGCTGCAGGAGTGTGTGAACATATGGGACCTTTAACCTGCAGATCTGTAGACCAGCTTGAGACGACAGGTCAACTTTGTAGCTCAGCAAAATGGGATTTGGGGGACAATGTCAGAACTATCATGTAGTGCAAGCCCAAAAACCTGGATCCAGATAGTTTAACTCTATCTGATACCAAGTTTTAAAAAAAACGTGCTATTAAATAGTTTTGAGTTTTATGTTGATTAAATATTATAGATATATAGATATAGATATAGATCTTCTCCAGTAAATGCTGTGAAATGTGAGTGTCAGTGGCAAGTTTATTTGTCTCTGTATGAGGAACCCGCTGCCTGTCTTTCTGGTTAATCGTTTTCCCAACATTTTGAGGCAGGGTGATGTTTTGTTTTAACTATTTGTGTCAATGATTTAGCTCTTAAATAAAATCCGCTGATAATGCTGAACATTGTTGCAGAACGCCACTGGAAATAGGGACTACTGTCGTAAGACAAATAGAATGTTTTAGACAAAAAAAATTGAATAAATAAAATAAAATAAATCCTGTGTGTGTAAATCCATAAGACAAAAGTCTTGTCACTAATACCTACGCTCATGTTTAATGTTTTGTCCCTTTTAAACCAATGAATAAAGTCTGATTTAGAACATTTCATGTAGTACGATAGGAGCCCACAAGGGGGCAGCATTACTCTACTTCTTAACAGATCACAGCACCATAAGAACAAGAATTATAAAATAGAGTTGTGTTTAATAAAGCATCTTTTGTGCCATACATTGAGTTGGGTTTAAATGTGCTGTGACGTGTAGGAAGCTGTAATCACTGTGATACAAATACACAGCGACTAATACTATCGCTATACTAATAGTACATTGGGATTGTATGTACTTGATTATATGTTTGTCATTCGTTTTCATACTAAGCATTGTTTCTTTCTGTAACTACATTAATTGTTTGCAGATGTCAATCACCTCCATTTTCTTTGTGTGCAAGTGAGCTGTTTTGTCGTGTGCACACTTACACTTCTTTGGAATTCTTGCCTTTATTAGTCAGATTAAAATGATCACATGTTGTAAAGTTTCAAACCCAGAATGTCACTTTTCCCGGTAGAGCGGAGGCCTAAACGTCCTCAGACAGCTTGTGTTGTTACAGAAAAAAATATTATTTATTGAATATTGGACATATTTATTGAACATTGACATTACAAGACAACAACACTGGAATGTAGCTGTAATGTTTTCCTGTAGAATAAAAATATGTAATCACTTACAAATCTGCTCTCACGTGTATAAACAATATGGGATCATTTTCTATAATAATAAAAAAATGGGACAGTGCCAAAAGTGCTGTCTGGTG